>VWZD01002452.1:845086-859587 GCA_013396695.1 Sakesphorus luctuosus
GTTACTGACTCTCACTCATACTGACCATGCAGGAGCAGAAAATTATAGTTATTTGGTGATAAAAAGGACTTCCTGTTTGCTATTGTGTAATCTGATCATAAATGCTTATAAATGTAAGGAAAGAGATTTCTCTTTTTTTTTTTCCACCCTATATGGGATTATTGGTAAACTCTGTGAGGATGCTTGGAAAGTTACAATGTTTTTTTCTTGTAATTTTTATGTAAAGAGTGGGATGGTTGGTTGAAGAAAATGTGTGCAGAAGCTGGAGGTGCATGTAACTAGATGGGGCAACAGAAGTTAGCCAGACTGATTTATGTCAGTTTATCATAGCTAATGGATCAGATGTCTCTTTTGGAACAGCAGTTCAGAAATACTTCTTGTATGAAAATATTTCATTTCTCTACTGCGTGGGTAGCCACCTCTAGCTTTATCATCATGTAAGTCTGTGATTCCACTGTGGGAAAGAAAAATCTGTTCATCTGTTTTAGGGGAAAGGAAACCAAATGCATTTTGTTTTGTACTGGGTTATAAATTCAGTGGCAGATCATGAAAATGAACATGTTAATAAATTAAAAACTCGTGAGAAAGACTTTTTGGCAGAGAAGGTGAGATGCACTGTTTTTTTGTCAAATCTCTTCAAACTGTATCTGGTCCTCAAGATACACAAGTACCATTTTTTAATCGCTTTCTGAAATGCTACATTCTTATAATATAGGTAATGGAAGAATGAAATAAGAGCAATGAAATACTAAGAGGAAATATTTTTGCTTAAACCTAAGGTAGAAATTTTGATCAAGTGAAACGATGTTATTTTTCACACCTAACTATATACAGTTGAGTCACTGTGTTTATTGTGCTGGAGTATTTGGGAAGGACTATTACCTACCTCTTAGGGTAAGGCTATATAAAGAAAAAAGGAGTGGTAGTCATCTATAATGATGTCTGTAAAGTACAGTGGTCAAAAAAAGTTCTTACATTACTGCTCAAAGAACAGAAATGTCTCAATATAATGGCCCCATCTCAGGATTCCTTTTGAAGTCATTGATTTTTTTTAAAACCTTTCATTCTAGGACTCGTAAGCATTCATAAAGAATCCTCATTTATTTCAGATTCAGTTCTTCAAAAGAGCTGAAGGGATCAAGAGACCCATTTTCAGCTGAGGTTTGTTGGAAAGTGCCTGTATGGTTCCCTGAATGCTTTGCAAATTTAAACTTTATACCTCCTTTCAAAGGAAACTGAAATGGCTTTTGGGTGGAACCCTCTTAACCATGTCTAGTTAGTGGAGGGAAAATAAAATAGGAACCATTAGTGATGGTGCTGCCTATGAAATCCTCCATAAAATAAAAATTGTAATTTTCAGAAAATAGCAATGGCCAATCTTCGCGAACGAAGATTTGGGAAGGGCACTCCCCTCATGGGTGTGCCCTTCGAGCCTGCGCAGTGGATTTTTTAGGTGAGGCACAGCGTGAGTAAATAGTAACATCCCATTATATACAAATGGAAATGTGATTATAACTATTAAATTCTCACAGAGAGATCTTGTTGTACATCCATTTTTGTTTGACATATTATTTGATTTTATTCTAATCTGAAATGAATGTCTGGCATGAAGAAACTTAGATTGGTCTTCTATTCAAGTCTATAAAAATCATGATATTTAGAATTAGTAGCATAGATCCAAGTTGATTTATGTACTCAAGACTCAGTATGGCAGAAGAGACAGTTTACAAAGGAGTGCCAAGAGACAGATTCAGACACACCCAAAATGCTGTGCAGAACCACAAAATAAACCTAAAGACACCTCTGACTGATGGCATACAAACTTGAAGACCTTTAAGATCTTCCTCTTGATCTCTCCAACCTATATTGAAAAAATACTGCTGAGTTCATATCACTTTCCTCATTTTTGGGGAAAAGCTTCAGATTTTGTAATATGTGTTTATGCAGAAAGTTGCACCTGGGTGGGATGGGCTGGACTACCAGTGCCTCCTGTTCTTTAATAAACTACAGGATGGAAACATCCAGGTTTCTAAGGTTATGTCAAATTGTACTTGCCTTTGTTTTCTGAGACATAGTCAAATGGTTTATATGTGAAATAGATGATCTAAAGCACTTTCTCTTGAAGGCACAGTTTGCAGACTATTAATAAGGTGTTGGTATGCGGAAAGGTGTCTTGGGTTGTGTAGCTCCTTAAAGACAACAAGGCAGGATGCTGTTCATGTCAAGCATGTCTAATGAGGATGCATTTTCCTTTTTCCTGTGAACTTTCCTATCCAAAATGGAAAAGGATATTATTTTATTTTAGAGAATGTTCTAAATGCTTCTAAGATTTTATGAACAACTTACTTCACTAAATTGGGAATGCTTTTTTAACACATTGGAATCTAAATTTAGTTGAATCAAGAACAACGTCAGGAAAGGAATAAGATCATGCACGCTGGAAGGAAGAATACTGAGGGGAAATCATATAGAAGCTGAAGAGGGTACAATTAATTGTTTATTGCTTCCTTTACTATTAAGCATGTAGCAAGGGGCTCCTAGTGACATTTCCAATGTAAATACACTCCTCTCCCAGGCCCCAACTGGGTTATTCCTGAAATTTATAGTTAAACTGCAAAAGTCTGACTTCTCCTACCACCTTTTTTTGATGGGGCTTGCAGGACTGGTAAAAATGCTCTTGTTCTCAGTTGTGTAAAGTCTTTCATTGAGCAACACAAGACATGACAACTGAGCTTTTTACTTTAATGAAAGAAAAAAAAAGGAGGAAGAAAAAGAAAAATTATGCACCAAAAAATGTAGTTAACCATAGGCAAAACAACTGAGGAAAGAAAGAAAAAGAAAGCTGAGAAGCAGCTAAGAAAATACATTGCCAAAATAACTTGCTGTTTGTGCTCTCTGTTTCGATTGACATCTGGATTCATTCCTTTTTGGAATTACACATGCACAGATATATCAACTAACTTGCATACAGACATGTTTCTTTGAGATGCCCTTCTCTTTGCCCACTCTGATCAGGAAAACAGCACCTCTCATTTTGGAAGCTCTTCATTTTTATATTTGAGAAGGTTTTTATAATATTGTCTACCCAATCCCCAGTTCACATATCTCTCAGTCCAGCCCCATCGTTTCCCTAGTCACTCCTCCTCAGGATTCGAGTCAGGGGTCTCTCTTCATCATTTTCTCTTCCTCAGCACACATAGGGGTCTTGGAGCTTTTCCAGTGTTCTTAGACCCAAGGTTGTTGGCTCATGTTTATGTTTCATTCTGTAGGCTTTTCTGATATTCTTCAGCTTTCTGCCTTGAAGAGAGTCTAAATAACTAAAAGAATTTGAGCCATTGATATGTGGCAGAGATTGGCATATATAAACATTGAACTTAAGCTGTTAGAAAAATTAGCACACTAAATTTGCCTTTTACTACAGTTACAAGTACTTCTAAAATCTATAAAAATGAAAAAATAAAATAATCTAAAACCCCTTAGGCATCAGTTAAAAGATCTAAGAATGACTTGCACCACAGTGTTCACATAGTCTCTGAATACAATATTAAAGCCCTGATATAGGATAAGATTCTCCAGGTTCACAGTTTTTCTAGTTCTTGAATTGCTTATGCAGAGTTTAGGAAAGGTTGGAATGGGAGTCTATCACAATTTTTGACCTGTGCCCATACAGAAGCCTAAATGATGACTCTAAAAATAATTTGGCCAACCTCAAGCTGAGGATGCAGATGAAGGATGTTTTAGGACAATAGAAAAAATTCTGCTTGGAATTAAGTCAGGAGAATATAATGACAATCTGTAGCTGTGGAGGAAATAATTTTTATACTGAGAAATTTATGAAAAGGAGCAGACAGAGTTAGTGCTGAATCACGTCATATTTGTTGTTATTGCCTGTCTTGCTTTTCCCTTGTGAATACTGATCTGGTAAAACTTGCCCAAAGAGCTGTTCACACAAAGCTTGCAAGTACAATCCTTTAAAAAAACCTTTGCATAAACACCAGAAGCATATGTTTAATAGGAGCTTTATAATTTAATACTTCTTGGTTTATATGTCATTTATGGTTTTTAAGTCCTCAAAGATGGTGGTTAGTTTTCAACTTAATGAGCCTCATTATAGCAGCTTTACATAATAAGAAGGCATATAAAGGCAAGAAAATATCAATAGGTGCATTTTACATCATGTTAACAGCTGTATTGGGACAGAGATATATGTAAAGAAAGATGGTCTAGGTAGGTAGAAGAAATTTAGGATGGGATAGGTTACAAAAGCATATGAAAGTGTTTGTTTTAATTTAAAAACCACACATGCTAGAAAATACCATATATTATTAATTTTGTTGGTTTATTCTGCTATTGGAAAATAGTTTGTAATTTACTTCTTAAGTTCAAGGGAACTTTTTTCCTCTGTGAACTACAAGCCAGTTAATTTCCTTTATATAATTTAACCACCTATTTTTTGACAATGGGGTGTGGGAAAGGAATCATTATTCTAAAATAGTAGCAAATTCAGAAACTCATGCTCCAGACTAATCAAAACAATTTCAAATAATGAATGAAAGGCAAGCATTATATTTAATGCATTGATAGAATTTTGAATTCTAAATACAACCAAACTTAGCTTAGCACAGTCATATTTGGGTTACTTGTTATTCAACAACTCTGGGAAACTAAATTCAGTTCTATATGCAAATTTAAAAAAAATGCAGTTCTCTTTTTCTTCTACATGGTTTGAATGGCAATTGACTGTAGAAAATGGTTGCTACTTTTAAGAATTGTGATTAGTTTTTGTGACTCTTTCACTGAAGGAAATTAATTCAGTTCAATTTGCTTTTTGATCAGTATTGTATGATACAGTACGGCAAGGAACATTATCCCATTTAATGTCATGTTTGACAGTCTGTTTGTTCTGTGCTAGAAAGCTACAGCAGAGCATTTCTTTGTATGGAACCCAGGTCAACTGCTGTAGACTTTTTTTTTAATGCCAATGCAGTAATCTAAAATTTTTGTTAGTTCCCTCTTGAGATCTTTGCTCTTCAGCAGGCCATGGTGATTTCAGGAGAGAGATTACCTTCAGAGACATTAAATATTCCTTGTAAAATATTTGATGTATTTTTGTCATTATGTTTTGAATGTTTCGTTAATTCCCTGAAAAGTTTCAGTAGTGCAAATGATATTCTATAAAATTTATTGACTAGGTTCCCTAAATGTACAAGTGGGCAAGCCTAAATTTATAAGCATGAATTCACAGAAAATGTCACAAGCCTGGATTCATAGCTCTGGTTTTGCTAGTACATTTTCTTCTCATTGAATACAGCAGAGGGTTGATAACAGTTGAGCAAAGGGCTACAGTTCAGATCAGCCCTGATTAGTTAATATAGTGGAAAGTCTTTCTGAATTTGTGTAAAGATCCCACTGGACACTTTATGGGCAATAATTCCCTACCAGAGTCCATGTGACAGGTTTACCTGGCTGACAACTTTGAGAAAAATGATGTGACTTACAGGTCTTCAAGTCTTGGCAATTCCTGATCATGAGCAGCACTTTAAGATTTGCAATCTCTAAAAATACTACCCCTTAAGCTGGAGTGATTTTTCTGTAAGAATTCTGGCATCTGAACCTTGGAGTAACACAGCCTGGTCAGAACATTCAGATTACTGATCACAAAGGCAAGACTTTGACACTTGTGGGAAGATCCTCTGTGACTAGAACTTGTCTCATGGCCAAGTTTTATGGCTCTAGTTTTTTGGCTTCTTGTGAGAGAGAAGGCCTGGAAGACATATTTTTGCTCTTTGCCAATTTAGCTGATCAGTAGTAAGTACAAGAAGTATATTTCATCCTGTTAGCATGTTGTTTTAGTGCTTCTGAAGTTATCAGGATTCTCATTTTCCAAAAGCTTTCAGGCATTGTGAAGTAAAGTCAAGAATGCTAAGTAAATTTGCCGATGACACTATATTGGGAGGAGCTGTTGACTCCCTCAAGGGCAGAGAGGTCCTATGGAAAGACCTCAAAAAATCAGAGAGATGGGCAATCAACAACCATGTGAAGTTTAACAAGGGCAAGTTCCAGATTCTGCACCTGGGTTGGGTCAATCGTGCTTGTGTGTATAGACCAGGGAATGAGAGGCTGGAGTGTGGTGCCATGGAAAGGGACCTGGGAGTCCTAGTTGATGGTAAGTTGAACATGAGATAGCAGCGCCCTGGCAACAGGAGTGGCCAACCATGTCCTTGGGGGCATCAGGCAGAGCATCACCAGTTGAGGCAGGGGATTGTCCCACTCTGCTCTGCACTGGGGCAGCCTCACCTGGATTACTGTATGCAGTTTTGGGTGCCACAATATAAAAAAGACATTAAGCTATTTGAGAGCATCCAAAGGAGGGCCATGAGGATGGTGAAAGATTTGGAGGGGAAGCTGTACAAGGAGCGACTGAGGTAACTTGGTCTGCTCAGCTTGGAGAAGAGGAAACTGAGGTCTACAACTTCCTCGTGGGGAAAGAGGAGGGGTAGGAACCAATCTCTTTACTCTCATGACCAGTGACAGGACCCAAGGGAATGGCCTGAAGTTGTGTCAAGGAAGGTTTAGGTAAGGTATTAGGAAAACGTCCTTCACCTAGAGGGTGTTTCAGCACTGGAATAGGCTTCCCAGGGAAGTGATCACAGCACCAAGCCTGACAGAATTCAAGAAACATGTGAAAAATGATCTGAGGCAGGTGATGTGACTCCTGGGGTGTTCTGTGCAGGGCTAGGAGTTGGACTTTATGATCCTGATATGATTCTTTGATTCTATGCTTATTTTTTCTAATGCGTACATTTTTATTCAACCATCAGAAAAGCTTAGAAAAACTTTCCTGGAACTAAGCTTTTCTCTGTCAAGCTGTTTTGTTTTTATATAAATGGATTTTGGCTAATACTTGGTTTCAGTGGGAAAAAATAATTTCCTTTGATATGCCAGTTTTGTTTCAGAACAAATAGCAGCAATTGTTTAAAAAAATAATGGTGTAAAAGAAAAACAAAGGAAAATTCTAAACATCTTCTCTAGGAAAATGACATGAAAGACTTCTGCAAATAGCAGATATATCTGCTAGTGAGGAATCAAAGCCTTATTAACTTGAATCTCCTGTTTTTCTAACTACCACTGGGCTTCAGTGTACAGCATTTAGCTGTTATTTGAAAAATCTTTACCTTGTGCTAGTTTTGTGTGCAAGTTAATCACCATCCTCTGCAGTTCAGCTTTTTACCATGCAATGATTTAGTGATGTTTAGATTACTTTGACTTGAAGATGAGCAAAGATATATCAAAGGAACAAAAATAAATGTGTACTTAGTGAAATTGCACCTTTTATTAGGATGAAGACATTCTTTGTCTTTATACATCTGTACTCTAACAAAATATGACAAAGTGTGTTCTATTAAGTGGTGCCCTGCAGAGTCCATCTAAGGCTACCAACAATTTGTTTCTTTACCAAAGATACTGGAAAGATTATAATTGCTGTTAGGATCAAGGTTTCTTTTTGATTTGGAACAGAGTATAGATTTTCTTAGACACTGTAATCAAATAGTGCTGTCATTGTGGTTTAACCTAAGCCCCACCCACACAGCCACTCATTCACTCTCCTCCAGTGTGGATGGAGGAAAGAATATTAGAAGTGAGAAAAATCATGGGTTGAAATAAAGACAGTTAAATAGGTAAAGCAAAAGCCATGCACATAAGCAAGGCAAACCAAGGAATTCACTCACCTCTGCCCATAGGCAGGCAGGTGCCTAGTCATACCCAGGACAGCAGGGCTCCATCATGCCTAGCAGCGACTTGGGAAGGCAAATGCCATTACTCTGAATACCTTCCCATTCTTCCCCCATTTTACCTGGTGAGCATGGGACCATATGTCCCTTTGGTCAGTTGGAGTCGTCTATCCTGGCTTTGTCTCTTCCCAACTCGCTGTATACCCCCAGCCCCCTCACTGGTGGGTTGGGGTGAGAAGCCTTTGTAAGTGCTGCTCAGCAACAGCTAAAATGTCCCTGTCTTACCAACAGTGTTTCCAGTACAGATCCAAAACATAGCCCCCATATCAGCTACTGTGAAGAAAAGTAACTCCACCCCACTCAAAACTAGCACAGCTGCTCACCTCTCAGGTCCACAGGCAACAATAAGTCATGAACATCATCAAGTCCACTGGAACAGCAGCTTTTGTGCTGTCAATGTTTTGTACCATTCTGCCCTCCCCTAACTTTTCTTCTTTTGCATGAAAAGAGAGAAGCAAAAGGATATAGTTCATTTTCCTAGATTGCTACATGTTTGTTCCACAATGTACCAAAATCAGCCAAAAAACGCATTGCCTACTCAGGATTTTTCTTGGTCTCCCAAAACTAGGTATGTTTAAAAAGTCTATAGTTTTAATCTGAGGAGTGAGTTTTCTGAGGTTTGGAGGGTTTTTTGTTTGGTTAGTTGTTTTGTTGTTGTTGTTGTTTTGTTTTCTTTTTGTTGTTTTTTTTTGTGAAATACCTAGTTTTTCTATGCAAAATATTAGCAATCTAAAAATTGCTAAAAAATCTAATCTAAAATGTAAACCAAGTGTATAAATTGCAGTCACAACCTACCTTCCTCTAGAAGAATAGGTATATGAACAAATTCTGCTTTAGGTTTTTTATTTGGTCTCTTCTGTGATGTAGATTCTGAAGCAATATACAACATTGTTGGATCAATTTCCGAAGTGCAGAATTAATAAAAGCATCTATTACTTATGTTTATTCATAAATTTTTGATGGATCCAAACTCTGGAAATGACACTTAACAGGAGACAGTATTTGGTTTTGTAGCTTGGTGCTTGACCCCTTTCTGTTCATTACTAAGTATTTAACCGTTTCTTTCCTATGTGTAATAAGTGTTAACAATGTACTTTAGAAGGTGAAGTCCTGATATAGCATTTACTATTTCATGATTTATTTTTATTTTCACAGGGATAACACTCTACAGCCAACCATATGGAGGAGCCTTGCTGGATGAGGACAAAATGTGAGCAAACTCTTAAAAAGTGTAACAGCAGCAATGAGCAAACAATTGAAACTATCAATTAAATCAAGAATCTATATTGCGTGGAATAGATGCTATGACTTGACAGACACAATTCAGTTCTGTCAAGTGAAGCATTTTCTAGTGTGGACTGTCTGTCAAGTCCACTGTTATATCAGAAATGGTTGCATTATTTTGTAGAGAAAAATACCGAATTTATGCTGATTGTGTCAGGACAGGTTCAAACAGGTTAACTGCTTCAAATGATTGTCAAGTGTTTAAATTTTAATTTTCTGAAGAGAGGAAATATTTGTGAAAGCTTCACTTTACTATTCAGACTTTAAACATGCACTGTGCTCTGTAACTCATGTATAGTTTTGTAACTTAACACACCTTGTTCCTGTTCTCTAATGAGAAGTTGACAGTGTACATATATTTTGACCTTGCTTGTGGCTGAGGGGTTGGAGCTAGGTGATCTTTAAGGTCCCTTCCAAGCAAAACCATTCTGTGACTCTATAGTGTTTGCAAACATGATTGCAAGGTCCTAATATCTAGCCTTGTTTTGGTAAGAAGTTGGCCTATAAAACGTTAATGTTTGAGGTCCCTTCCCCCACTGTGCTGTGTTTTCATTACACCCTTTTCATTATTACCCTAGAATGGAGAATGTTCGCCAGTGTGGGGTAGCACTGTGTATCATGCTCGGTTTTTCTATCCTTACTGCGTCCATCGGAAGTGCCATAGTGAAAGACAGAGTATCTGGCACAAAACGCTTGCAGCACATCACAGGCCTGGGTTACAAAACTTATTGGCTTGCTAACTTCTGCTGTGATATGGTATGTATTATGTGGGGCAACCTGGGTTCAGGTGTAAATTTCTAACTAGTTTGTCATAAATGAGCAAAATAAGATACGATCACAAGATACATGAATAAGATTTGAATTGTTCAGAGCAAGAGCTCTTGGCTGTTGTGCTAACAAGCACTGGGACACCATTCCTACTTTAATACAGGGCAGGGATTGTATTCTTTACTTCCCAAAGCTGAAGTGTAAAGTATTTGCTAGCTTTAGGCATGTACACCATTTTAGAAATAAAAGGAAGTTGGCTAATCAGCCTAGACGGAAAGAATCTTCCACACAGCAGGTCATAGCAAGAGTTTCTGAGCTTTGGGTTGCCACTGGCCAAATCTTTCAGATTAGTGAAGAAAACTGAGGATAGTAGTTATCTGTTTTAAGGGATGATCTGTTGTTTGTTGTTGTAGATAATATGACAGAAACTTTTAATTGGTACCTTTTATTTCTGGCAAGCCTTAGAACAGGCTGCTCAGGGAAGTAGTGGAGTCACCATCTCTGAAGATATGTAAAAGACATGTAGATATGGTACTTAGGGACACAGTTTAGTGGTGGATTTGGCATTTGCTGGATTAATGATTGGACTTGATGTTCTTGAGGTCCTTTCCAACCTAAATGATTCTATGGTACCCAGGTCAGAAACAGAGATTTTTTGGAACACTTTTTTCATTCACTAGTTCTCATTCAGACTATTCTAATTCTGAAACATTAGATCTTCACTCATCCATGCTTGAAATCAGAATTTTCACACTTGAGCAATCTTGAGATAAGAACACATTTCTCCAAATGTTATTTACTTGGCCAGTCAATCTTGGTATTCTTTTTTTCTGCTATTTCAAATAACAGGGCTTGGTTAAAACTTCAGTCCTTCATCATTCAGTTTCTCCTTGTGCAGCAAAGTCAACTCCTCATTATTTTCTGCCAATCTCTGAAAATGTTCTCACAAATTCTACACAGTACTGCATGATCAATCATGATCTGGGAAAGAACAGACACTGCTTTAAATGCTAATTGTGCTGCAGGTCATTTAGGGACACGGAACACATGAATATATGAACTGTCAAATTTTAAATCCCTCTACGTATGTGAAGTATTACAGGCTGTTTCCTGTATTATTGGTAGCACAATCTTTAGTAGGCCTGCAGAAGTATTTGATTTATGAAATTGCTCTCATGAGAATCAGGGTGTTCTTACTCTATTTATACAGGTGAATGGTATTCATTACTGTGTTCAACAAATGGAAAATATGTAAGTGCTAAGAAAATTTAAAGACAAATAGAGGGATTTTGTTCAGATTAAGCTTGTGTCACTAGAGGGGCAAAATTAAAGTTGTTTTATTTGTACATGCCCAACTTTTGTAATACACCATGCTTTCAGGGTAAGATTTCTAATAGAATTTTATTTAAATTTATTTATTTATAGACTGAAGTCCCAGGTCTGTTGAAACATACTGGGACTCAAACGCTTTGAGACTTCTCTACCACATTTTTTAAACAGCTTTGGGATAACTGAAATGTAAATCTGTGGAGTGATATTAGATGATATTTGTATATGGCATTGAAAAGGTACACTATAAACAAGATGAGAACATTGCATCCATCTACATTTTACTCCGTTGTCCTTCTCTTAAAAAAAATTCTCTCTTCCCAGTAGCAAAGGGGTAATGGCCTCTGGTGTGGAACAGGTTTTCATTGTACTTCAATGTGAAAGCCCAATTTTTAACAGTAAGGATGTTGTTCTTCTACACTGAATATTTACACTGGATTTGTGTTCTCTAGTGCAGTAGCATCTCAGAATCTCAGTTATATTAGGATAAAGCTAAATATTATACAAGCAGAAAGGCAGTCACTGCCCTAATGAGCTCAGGTTCAGCACACAGAGCAGGCAGACACTGAGTATGTAACCGAGCACTGATTTTCACACCTTGACATTGCTAGTTGCAAGCAGAACCCCTCTCTCTTGAATAATTGGGTATGAATCCCCTGTAGCAATCCCATCCTGTCTCCCCTTAAGTATTTGGTTACCATTATGACAAGAGACTAAACAGAGAAACTGCTTTCCCTGGTGCCTAGCGGCTGTAACTTTTCTACATATGGTGTCCATTCCCAATAAAAGTTTCATTTGCTTCATCAACACATGGTCCTTCATTAAAGTCTCTTTTAAAATTTTATCCTTACTGTTCTCCTATGACTGAAGCACCAGTCAGTGAAACTGCTGTTTCTGAATCCAAGCCTCTGTATTCACAGTGTAATTTGAAGTTTTTGAGCAATAGGCCCAACATGGACTCATCATCTCAAAGAGTTAGCTTGTTAAATGGATGTACTGGAAAGGTCAATAGAAATAGAATTAAGAGGAATATTCTGTAGTTGGATTTTATCTTGTCAGGCTGTTTCATGTGCAGTGGGCAGTTTCACAGCAGGAGCGGACTATGAAATCTCTGAGCTCTTCTGCCTATTTCTTCCTAATTTATATTGTCTAATTATATTGCAAATATGGAAAACTTAATTCCTATAGTCCTTCTATGCAAATTAAGGAAGACGAGTAAGAGATACTCACCTGCTCAGTGCCTTTTTTCTTCTGTTTCTAGCTGTTTTACATGGTTCCAGTCACCCTGTGTGTTGGTGTTATTAGTGCCTTCCAGCTATCAGCCTTCACTTTCCGAAAGAACTTGGCAGCCACTGTTCTCCTGCTGATACTCTTTGGGTATGTGATTGGAAATGCTACTATGGAATTACAGCTTCTAAGAAACAAAGGAAAATCTTTAGACATAGTTTGCACCTGCTGCTGGATGCATGGTTTTCTGTCTTTGGAAATGATTACAATTCAGCCAAACATAGAGAGAAAATAGGCTGAAATGTGAGTTTGAAAGTTAAACACAAAAAGTGGAGGAAGATTTGCTCTAGTTTGAGCTTATCTTTCCTGGGCATGAATGGTCAGGCTAGTACGAAATATTCTGTGTCATGATCTTGTAAATACCTTGTAAATACTTTGCTCCTCTCTGTATCACTGTCATGTACTACTCTCCCTTCCTTTGTTCTGCACTTTGTTCAAGTGATTCCTTCAAGTTAAAGGCAGAAATTCTAAGAGCCTTAGTGCAAATATTTTACACTACTAAATTTTGTCTTTTTTTTTTTAAATTATCATTACAACTCTTGAATCCTTACTTGAGATCCAGTTGTTGTCACTCTAGTAAAGAATTGGCATCTATAGAAAGCTTAGTCAAGCAGCAAATGAAACATACAGTACAGACATGTTTTCTGTGCTGTTCTATAGGCTATGGTCCTGCCCACAGTATACTACCAAAAAGCGTTATGCTGGCATTGTTTCACCCGAACTTTAACTCAACATTTTGGTTATTTCAGGAGAAATAAGCATTGACTGAAAAGATGGACTTTTTTGTTGACTGCAGATGCAGCTTAATCAGCTCAGTATAATCCCTCCTGTACTGATCAGCTTTGGCTGACATAACAGATACTGCAGTGATTTTTAACAAGAAATACACAATTCAATGTGTATTAACATGTATTAAAGATACAATAGCTGTCAGCTGTAAGTTTAACACATCTCAAGGACACTGATAAACTTCAGAGTTTCCAGTGGTCTACCCTCTACCCAGCCTAAAGACACAGTAAATGTGATGAAGCCCACTGTGGTCATTTTATCCTGCCCCAGTACTGTGCATGCAATCCTTATTCGTCTGCATCCCATCATGCATTGTTATTCCATTCTAAAATGTTTCTGTCTCTTTAATGTAAACTTGTGCAGAATTTCTGATCTAAAATAAAGATAAAAATATCTCTGTTACATAAAAAAGAGTTAAGCTGGGTGCCTGAAGGGGGTGTGCTCGAAAGAATAATCAGCAGTTTGCTAGTGTGCTACTTTAAAAGTGATTTCCTTTAAAAGTATAATGGTCTCTTAATTAAACTGCATTTCCCCCCTCTCCTCTTTTAGATGATAGCAGACATGTTTGATAGTCCAAATGCTTAAGCACTTTGGTCCCAAATGTTCTCTCTTTGATATTACAAAATAATAAATTGCAACTAAAGCCGAAGGAAAAGAGGATAGAGATGTAGGTGTGACTGGCAGGTACTTTAAAGGCTGCGTTTGAACAACATGTATCTTTAGTATCCTGAAAGTCTTACTCATACCCTAGAACCTATAAGCAAACAAATCAAATCTTGCTTTAATTTACAAAAGAGTAACAGAACTCTAAATCATGTCTCTTTCCTGATCTGTTTCCAAGGATGGACTTGTCTTGTATTTACGATATTGTAATTCATAGGAATACTGAGAACAGTAATTTTGGTATGTGCATGAAGGGAAGAAAACATTGTGTGATTAAGACTGGCAACAGGATGCTGAAAAATATAGTCTGATCTTGAATATTTACAATCTTCATTTGAGATCCAAACATTGAGTTATTTAACCTTTATCTTCTGTAAATTGAGAATAACATCATTACTNAGTTATTTAACCTTTATCTTCTGTAAATTGAGAATAACATCATTACTTCTTAAGTTTGTTTCTTAAGGAAATTTTGACATTCTCCAGTGCAAAAGGTTCATCTATAAAGTACAGAACACTGAATTCAAAAGGACTTTTTATGGCTTGTAATCTAAACTACTGTTTAATGCAATGAAGAAGTGAATTCAC
>VWZD01002453.1:0-83462 GCA_013396695.1 Sakesphorus luctuosus
TTATTTTATTTTATTTTATATATTTAGCTTCTAATGTAAAACATGATTGAATGGACAAGCCTGCGCTCTGTTATTTGGGCAGGTGTTACAAAATTTACAGGATTTTAAAACCAATTAGATGGCAAAAGGGGAGATGATATAGAGGACAGAAAGGATTTTGTTTTACATAAATGTAAGTTGCGAAAAAACTTCTTTTCATTAATTTCTTTTTAAATTATAAGTAGACATATTGTTGGCTCAGAGCAAAAAAAAAATAATTCTGTATTGCCACATCAAGACCAAAATCCACACGAAGACACAAGTTTGTGTGTGCCCAGTACTGCAAAGACAAAGGTCAAAACCTTGTCTGCAGACAATCTTATGGCTGATTCCAAATTGTCCAGATTGAAGGACCTTGCTAAAGTACATGCATGCTCCTTTGCAATCGCGCATATGGGAACCAGGGCAGAAGAAGGGAAGAATCTGCAGAGCTGGATGTTGTTCCAGTGCAGGTACCCAGCTTCGGGAAGTGAACCCAGATCTCACAGCAGAGATACTGCTGAAATACAGTTACTTGTTGCATAGAAGAAACTCTTACTGAGTTCTCCTAGACTGAGTTCCTCACTTACAGAAAAGACTAGTTAAATACAGTGTCCTCTTTCAAAAAATGTCTGTGTGAGTTTCAGTTGAACATTCCCTTCCGTACAGGATGGAAGTCTGTTCCGTGCATGAAAGACTGGGGAGGCAGACAGGAGTTTGTGTGCTAAACACCAGCTGGAGCTGCAGCTACTATTACGAGCTAGTTTTTTGTGTTTTTCTTTAGTAATCAGTTTTGCTGGAAAATATGTCATTTCCTACTTAGGTAAAGGAATATATAAATGAACAGGATATATAAATGAACAAGTTTCAAGGTCCAGGGATGGATTACAGCTGCTCCACAGGCAGCAGTCCAGGCTGGTTTAGGTAACAGTCCCTCATACACGCAGAGAACTGCCAAAAGTAATGTAAGTCACGCAGCAGGGTTTATGCAAGCAAACAACAATCACAACTGGTCTCTGCTGACCTTAGTAAGAGCCAGCCAGCATGGGTCTGCCTCTTCCAGGACAAGTGCTGCAGAAAACTCTGGGTCTCATGCGGTGTTAATGAAGACTGTATTACTGTTTTGGTACAGCTGCTCAGTAATTTGCCATGTATTAGTATAAACTTGCTTAGAGTAACAGTTTACATGCAAATTAGCTTTAGGGTATTTTTAGCTAAATTCTTGACATAGTCCACTGGGTTACTTTATTTCTGAAAAGTGAGACTGTGAGGCAGCATTGGCAGCGCAAAGCTCTCTTCTCAGCTGTATGGTGAGGAGACTGGCAAGTGTCTTTAGGTCCAGGTGGACAAGATGTTGTTGGGTATGGGGGAACTATCCTCTAATCAGAGAAGAATCTTTTGCACAATTCCAGTATTTTTCCCATTTCCAACATTTATTTTTTCAGTGGCATGGGTGCGAGGGGAGGCTTAGGGATACAGCACTTTCTCTGCAAGCAAAGGATGGGTTTTAGAAAAAATTGTCAGGATCAGTGGAAAGTGTCTTGGGTTGAGCTGGCAAAACGCCAACTGCCCAAGTACAGAGAAAAAGAGTCCTCCTCCCCCCAACCAGCCAAAGGGAGAAAGAAGAGGGAGAGGGAAAAAAAACCTCTAAAGCCAGGTTTCTTCTGAAACTAACTACATGTATTTATACAGAAAAGAGAAAATTAAAAGAAAACTACAATATAGCACACACAAGCTATATATAACTTCCCACTCCCCAATAAGCACAGATTTTACCATTCTGTCTACAAATCATTCTAAAAAAAGTCGATTCCCCAAAGACAAACTTAAGCAAAGAGAAGAACTAAGAACAAACATTTTACTTCCCTAAGATAACATGATGGTGAGCCGGTGCTGTGGGCTTGGGCCTGTCCATCCCTCCTGGGACAGCACGGTGTCTGCTCTGTACCTTGGCCGAAGTGAAACTGAGCTAAGCCACTCCCACACACTGGATTTTACTCCTATTGAGATGATGTAAGATGGTATGAAATACAACATCATTGGCTAGAAGAAGTCAGCTGCTAGCTAGCCCAGCCCAGCTGAAGGCAGCTGACAATTTCAGGCCCAAATCTGAATTCCCAGGCCCAAACTTAGGCCCATCAGCCAAACCCATGACAGAAAGACATCTAAAACTTCCCCATCTCTGTACTAGCTTATATTTTCTTCCTTTTACTGATGAAGCAAATGCAAGAGTGCCTTTCTTTCCATGTTATGCCAAATTAAGTAGTTGCTGAGAATAGTTTTGAACTGCTGTCATTCATTATGAGTTTCTATAAGGTGCTAACACTATTAACAATTGCATAACATTTAATGTCCTCCAATTGCAGAAATCAGGACTACTCTTTCATGACTGTCTATTGTTAAATTGATTGTCTTCCTACTTTGACAACAAGTGCTATTGAGATCACAATCCTCTTTCCAGGGCAGTATTTTACATGCTTACTACTACGACATTTTGTTTTTCCTGGTCAAATGTCCTAGGTCTGGATTATGCCTTTAAGTGACAGTGGCTGTTATATCCAGTATTGCTCAAGCTAATTTACTGGTGCCTGAGTTATCCATCCTCAGTTCAGGATAATGATGCCTATCTTTCTCCTTAAGTTCTTATACGACAGGTGGATAAGAAGTACTACATACAAGTAGTAGTACTTGTAGTACATACAAGTTCAGTATTCCTTTTCAAGTAAAGCAATGGCAGTGCAGGCTGTAGTGTCCCAACAGCTCTTACACCTTTGTAGCAAAATGTAACTAAGTTAGCATTGAAAACTACTGGGCTCTCCAGGGCATAAAGCCTCTTCTGGAAGACAAGAACAGGTCACCAGAGACTGCCCCAGCCCATTCTGCCACTACTGCTGTGATTGCTCCTGCCATAGTCTTTGCTGACCCTGGTACTGATGGCTGCAGCAATAATGGGGACAGGGACCACAGGACTGGCAGCAGATAGAGTTGTAATTACGGCACATTAATTTCAAATTCCTTTTGGAGGGAGGAATAAAATTATAAAATAAATGTGGATGTTATAAAATCAAAAATCCACAGTGAATATTGGAAGAGAGATGAACTGGTGACTCAGAGATCAAATAAAACATGTTTTAGCTCAAAGGTGATTTGACAGTATCAAAATGCTTTCCATTTTGCAGTTTTAAGATATGTTTTATATATTTAGAAAAAGAACTGCAGCAACATGAAGGTCCTTACAAATCTACTAAGTATCTCTGCTGAGATGGCTAGAAGGCCATGTATAAAAAAGGACAATGATCTCTCCGAGCTAAGCATTCAACATGTGACTTGTAGGGTCTTGGCCCCCACAATACAAACTTGGCCTGTGGGAAATATGGACAGACACAGTTTTCAGGGAGGAGCAAGGAAGGAGCCTAGTTATCATTCCCCTTTTTTAGAAGGAGGTGATAGTCAGGCTACATGCCTAAACATTCAAACTAAAAGGCAATGATCTTCCTATTATTTTAGAAAGCTTTTGGCTGAAGATGATGTAGAAGTGAGAAGCAGTGGATGAAGAACTCAAAGGTTTAGGAGGCATGTAACTTGTCAAAAGGAGAAACTTGCTTAGGTGTTGCTCAAATGTTTATTTTAAATAAGAATACTAACTGTACAAAATAGTGGCAAAAGTAACAAAAATCTGGATAGCAAATGCTCTCTCCTGGCTCACTGTAAAGCAGACAGAGTTATGCAGTAAGACATCAGCAAACTGGGCTTGGCACAGACAAAGGCATCCTCTGAAATACTGTAAATGTTGGTCACTTCAGAGGAAAACACAGATAACAACTCACTATATTGTTGGCTGAGGTTAGAAAAATAAGGAAATCAAATCATCAGGCTAATTTGCTACACAATTAATCTGAGTAATTTCCTTCCAGAGAAAAAGAAAACATTATTAAATAGCCACCATAATATTTTCTAAATGTGAGACATTTCGGTGTTTCCATGGGAGCACAGGAGTACTTCCAAGTATTAGACTAGACTCAGAGCTAAGGATTGAGTTCAGTAAGACACTTAGGCATTCATGTGGATTTCAGTCATTATGTAGTCCCATTACCTCCAATATTTCAAACACTGTGGGGGCAATCAGGGCAACAAGGAATTATGTGCAGCAAATAATAAAGAAAAGTAAAAGATAGATTTGTGTGACTATATATAACCTCATTTCCCAACCCAAATTTTACTCATCTTTTCCAACAGAAAAGAGCAAGGATTTAGTTATGTGTCTCTAAAACCTAGTTCACCATGAAGCTCATGTTCAGAGGCTCAAGAATCCTAAATTCTGATAGATGGTTACAAATATTCTTTATTAAAGTGATAGGTTTGAAGCATTATTAAATTGAAGAGCTGGGAAAACGAGGAGAGAATTCTGCCTTTGTTCTGTTTTGTTGTTTGTTTGGGGGTTGAGGTTTTTTTCATCTATGACAACTCCCCTAAAAACTATATTTTAAATATGCCATGCTGGAGATGAGATGATCCAAAGCACCATGAAGAATCCCATCTTGACTCGCTCTTTCAGCATAAGATATATCATTAGCATTTGCTCCTCTGTCCCACAGAGATCACAGTGTGAGGCACAGTGTAATTAAACAACAAAATCTCATTTCTTCCCAAATTTATGACCCAAGTGCCTCAACATAGGCATTCAAATCCGGAGGACATGAAGGTTGAATTCATCTCCATGAATGTTCCTACAATATAGGTGTGTCCACCTGAACAAGAGTGATTATTTTTGTGGCCAATGCAGAGCTAGTTTCTGGGGTCCAGGGAGTCATTATATGAAGGATATCAAGAACATTGCCCTTATCTTCCTTTATATATGGACCAGAACATTTCTTATTCATTGTTTTTAATGGCAGGTAGACATCTAGCTCAAATCAGTACACTTGTATTGCAGATAGCTGACAGATCTCAGGAGAGACCTCCATAACACTCATTTAGGCTGTAACTTTATTTAAGGGCAACTACAAAATGTTGCCGTCTAATAACATCATACCAGTTTGAGCGGAGTTGATGATGCTATCCCAATAGCTATCCAAGGAGGGTCATATTGCAAAGATTCTGCCAGCTGGGTGCCTTTGTTAGCCATGTTATAAGAAAGACCAAAACCAAAATAAGCCTAGAAATCAATTTACCTCCTCACAGCCAGATGCCATCTCTGACCTTACAAAGAGGGAATAATCTCTGCAGCTAATCTCTCTGTGTGTCCCATCTGTGCATGCTGAACCTTTACAGGTTTCATCTCCTTTGTCCATAAAGGTAGATTTGCAAGAAAATCCTTAGTTAGGCAGAACTCTTGATGTACTCAGATAATACAACACTAAGTGCCAATGTACAGCACAGAAAGATATATCTTATTAAAAAAGAGAATAGGGGGAGGGGAGTGGCAGAAACATCAGGATAAGACCTAAAATTTTTAGTAATATTGTGTGGAGTAAAAAGAATTATAAGGCATTTTGCGTATGTCTGCCACAAACTGCCTGTTAAGTCCTGTTTTCCTAAGAAACTGGATAATTGTAAACTTTGAGAATATAATCAGTGTAAAATGGTTTGCAAGAAAAAAGATGGCAATGATCTGGTCAACACATTTCCTTCCCAAGTGTTTAAGTGGAAAGTTAAAGTGATGTAATGAATGGCTTAGTGGAAAAAACCCAGATTTGACCTCTTTGATGAAAAATGTCTTTTTTCTGCCAAAGATGTGAGGTTCCTGTAAAGTAAAGAAACAAGTTCTATGTGCCTCCAAGTCCATGTACCCTGTAGTCTGAGGAGCAGGGAGGGCAAGATTTGCCTTTTCTGCACTGCTCCTGCTCCAGGTTAGCAGGCTCTGGGAAACCAGGCAGGCTGTCCCCTCCCCCTTGGAGTATTTTGCAATATCTTCAAGTGAGGTCTTCCAGACCACCAATGTAGGCACCCATGGTCCCTTGCCTCTGTGTGTGCCTGAGAGAAACTGTGTCTCTTTTGAGAGACAAGTGGTTAAAACCCTTCTCTGCACACTCTTATCTGGGATGGGAACATTTCCAAAAATGGGAGCTGAATTTCTCCAACAATGAAAAGCCAGATCATGGAGGGATAAGTCTATAAAAATGCCTTGCAGATGAGATGAGAACTAAATAGGAGGGTTTTTTCTGTTTTGTTTTTGTATGTTTGTTTCTTTGAATAGAAAATATGTGGTAGCTGAGAGTCCTTTCAGTGAGTTTGTTAGCAAGAGTTGGGAAACAGAGATGCAGTAGAACTGTCATTTTCTATCCAGTGTTTTACAGGAGAATAACAAGTTTTCTGGTTCAAAACATCTCACTAACCTATCTCAGTCTTGCTGAGCTCTGTGCTTGACCAGGTGCTATGATACTACCACCAATTTCTCACATCAAGAGCTGATGAAAAATTAGTCAAATATCTATATGTATTTTGACTTTAGTCTTTTTTTACCAACTTTAATCGTGACACTTTCGATGTACAATTTTAAAGCAACATTTTCTGGTGATAGAGGTTTATCACAGAACAATTTGTTAAGATAAGAATATAAACCACTTATCTATTATTATTATTATTATCCTGTAGTGTTAATAGTTTATGACTAAATACATCTTATCATAAAATCATAGAATAATTTGGACTGGAAGATACCTTTAAAGGCCAGCTAGTTCAACCCCCTTGCAATGAACAGAGACATCTTCAATTAGTCAGGTTGCATAGAGCACATCCAGCCTGACCTTGAGTGTCACCAGGGATGGGGCATCTACCACCTCTCTGAGCAACCTGTGCCAATGTTTTAACACCCTCATTGTAAAAGACTTCTTTTTAATATCTCATTTAAATATTAGTGATCTGATTCCTTTTCACCTTATTTAGATCTCTCCAAGTTGGTCTGGGAGTATAGTTTCCAGCAGGTTGGGAATTTTCCTCTAATAAAACTGCAATATAAAATAGCTGCTGTTTTCTTTGATACAAATCCTCAAGCTTTGGTTTCAGTGAAAAGCCAGAGCAAGCCAACATGTTGCTAATTAGCAGAAACACTGGTAACATATGCCAGGCATTTGGATTAATCAGTTATAAAACATAAATATTTTAAGTCATACTTTCTTCAGACTGATTTATAGGTATTGCATGACAGAAGGAGGGTACTCAGTTTTCAAAACTGATTTAATCTGAAAAGAAGAGCTTTTGAAACTGTTCATTCTTTGTCTTTTTATTAATCTTCTTAACTTGAAGTCCTTTTCTGTCTTGCAATCATATACTAAGCATGACAGAATACTTCCACCATCTTACAGAAAAATTTTCCAAGCACAATACAATGATCCTTATGCTTATCTGATCTGTAAATTACAGAATACTGTGCTTATGTGAGATACCAATTATAAGAGTTTAGTAGTGCAAACATGCCTTCAATTAACTTACCTTTGATCTTTTGTGTAACTGTTTGTCATCAGAAAGGATTTAATTTTTAATTTCAGCACTTTTCAGTGAAAACATTTATATGAGGAAGGAAACTTGATTGCAAGACAGGCAGCCCTGTTGCATGCAATGAGGCAAAAGCAGTGTGGAGATGAGAAATTACAAACACTCTTTGTCACAACAGGAAATGGCTGCGATGTCATCACTTTAATAGTGGGAGAAGAAAAGCGTGAGACAGAAACAATACCAGCTCTAACACTTCTCCATGATCCCAAGGACCAGAGAAGGCCAGAACACAGTTTCTCCCCACAGTAGGCTGATCTCAGGAGCCAGCCCTGGTGCTTCTGGTTTCTCAGTATATGCTATTTTGATTGACTAGAGCCATGGCTTTGTGTAGCAGTGCCTTAGGCTTCCAGGATGGGCATCTGTCACACCTCTGGCCAGGCTGTCCCAGCTCAGTTTATGGCTGTTGCTTCTCTTCTGGGAGAGTGGCAATTCTGAGGAGCTGGGTTTCATCCTCTCTGCAGCTGCCCTTTCAAGAATGGCAGAGTGCTACTGAAGCATCCTGTGGCTCCTCTTTGCTAGAAGAAACAAACCCAGTCCTTCATCCTCTCCTCACACCACTGAGTACCTTGCAACCTGACACCGGACACTCTTCAGTTCGCCAACAACCCTTCTCAGCAGGATGCCGAGGTGGGACGTAATTACAGCTATGGCCCTACCTGCAGCAAGCAGAGCTTGATCTGCAAACCACCCTTCCTAATGTAGCCCATTTCCCAATTTCTCCTTGTTCCTAGTCAGAGTGTGCTATTGGCTTGTACTTGCCCGGACACACCCCATATACACAGGTCCTTTCAGGGGGCAGCATTCTGCACCTCTCCATCTTGAACCTGCCTTCTCCCTGGCAGGCTCATGGCAGTCCCCTTCCCCAGAAGACTTAGGTAGCCATTATGGCATTTCCCAGAGACTGGAGTACAGTCACATGGCCCACAGCCACAGCTGAAGGACTCCCCATCAACACTACTCTCTCACAAAGGATCTCTATCTGCTCCACAGTCACACCGAGGCAAACCCAACAGTGGGACAAGACTGAAGCAGCGGCTTTCTCAGCCCACCTCTGTCCTGTGTTGGGACACCCGTGCTCTCCCACAGTATTGTCAACTCCATTGCATGGAAGCAGGGAAAGGGTAAGGAGCTGCTCACGCTCTGGGCAGCACACATGACCATGCTATAGCTTGGGATGATGGGACAAGGAGTGCGGGAAAGGTCTCTCACAGACTTTTACCCTGAATCCTCTGCTGCTCAGCTTTGTCTCTACTTGATGCCTTCAGCATGTGAAGGTTTGGGTATAAGTAATGAGGTTGCTGGGACTACTACAAAAGACCAGAGGTTTTGCACACATGTGATCAAATTTTCTGGCTTCTTCTGTGTCAATAGAAAAAAAATAGATATCTCTTTCAAGTCTGAAGCCCTGAGGCAGGGTGAAGTTCATACACATAAATTTGCTTTCCCTTGAAAACATCCAGTGTACCTGTGGGCCCTGACTCCTGCTAACCATCGAGTTCTTTTTGGGGTTGCACAGACCCCAGCTGTTTCAAGGTCAAGGACATCAATTTCCCAGCACAGATAATGGGTATCTGTGCTACATCCCAGTGCAGGAGTGGCAAGGGCAGATGGGGTCTCACTGCAGACTTGCGTGCCTCCTGTCCTTGGACACAGCTGGGCTGTGCCACAGTATTGACACTGAGATGGGATGTCATACCTGACTGCCTCTCTGCCTGCAGGCAGAGTCTCATGGGAAGCCCAGTACAGGCACCCCCTGCTCTCCATGGGATGTTGGACTGGCCCTGCACCTCACCTCTGGCTTCTATGAGAAGAGCAAGGGTGTTCTGTGCCCAGCAACCTATGAGGAGTTTTGTCTATGGCCACAAAGCAAGGACACGATACTTCAAAACTCACAGCGGATGGAGATGTACCTGGGCGATGAGGTGACATTTAGCTCCCAGGAGCAATCCCTGCTGGGTTCACAGCAGGCTTGCGCTGCCTGTGGCTGCTAATAGTCATAGTGTGAGCATGAGAGAATATGTGGGTACCAGCAAGCAGGAAGGAGAGGAATTACAAGTTAGTGCTCAGCTGAGAGGCATTTCTCAGAGCAGGTTCCCCCCTTGCCCCTACTGTGCTAGGGGGTGTTAAAGGTGAATAGCCAGGGTATCTAAAAGAGCACTGCAGCACGGGAAGGCAAAGTAAGTCCTTGCCAGAGATTTGCAGAAACTTTATGGCTGTGCTGGAAATTAAACCAAAGTGTCCTATTCCCAGTACAGCACTTTAACCATCAGATGATCTCCTCTCTAGAGAGCTAACCTGTTGTTGGGAGAGAAATTGTCTGTGAGGTTACAGAATAGCTCTAAGAGGTAATCTTGATGATTTTCCCTAGAGGTTGGTAATTTTATTTTTACAAAATGCTGGCACTTAAAGGGCAAAATTATCTTTTTTCTGTAGTGTGCATTCTCAGGCACAAGTAAAGCTTCAGTTTTGACAACTGATAAAGAATTAAAGGGATGAGATACATGCATTATTTTCAGTTGTTCTTGGAGCTGGGCTTGCTTGAATGAGTGTCATCTGAAGGGATGCAGTAGGTAAATGTATAACTAGCAGGCCAAAGGGCTTTGCAGGCTCTTGTGTAGCTATAGTGAGGACAGCAGGAAAATTCATGTTTACCCATTGAACCCTGACACTCATGATAAAGCTGTGGCAGTGGTACAAATCGGACTCTTCCCTTTCAGGACTTCTCCATTTCCAATTTGATTTCCTCAGGGCTACCTTTTAAGGATGTTTTAAAGTATCTTTTAAAGAATGCTGTTTGCTTTGTTACTTTTATTGCACATAGTCTTTTAGCCAGGCTTGGCCTAAGACCTGAATGAGTTCATATGTATGTTCAAATGCAGCATTTCACTTATTGGTTCTGACAGGATGTGTTTTTATGAGTCTTCGCTCAGCTGCAGCTGAAAATTAATCATTGAATTCCAGTGCTTTTCTCATCCATCTGAATTCAGGTGGAGTTCTATATGACCTTTTGTTTACCTTACATTTAGTGGGAGGGGTCAATGCCCTAACTAAATGAATCTCATGCAGTCTCCTGTATTAAATCAATTGGGCATTAAAGGAAAGAGATTATAGGAGACATTCAAGGATCATGGAAACGCTCCTTGCTTCATACTGATGTATGTCTGGAAGTTTGCTGAGGATGTGCTTTTGGAGTGAAATTTATGGCCATGCATAGCTGTATTGCACAGTCCCTCCACCAGCCAGAGTCCACCAGGTCACGTTGGCATGAGGTGATGGAGTGACACACTGCAACCAGCAGCCAGCCAGAGTCCTGGAGAGGACACAGCAGCAGCAGTGTGAATTTGCTGAGATTTGTAAGAGAAATATTAAGATTTATATGAGTTAACTATGGATTGAAATATTTGTGTGGAAGTTGCAGATGAAACAGTAGAACAAAGTTTAGAGGGAGATGTAAGATTAACAGCTCTGTATGATTTCATTCAAAGAAAGAGGAGGAACAAACTGACCTTAAGATAAGGTGACAAGAAGATGAAGAACAGGACTGATGCCATAAAATAAGCAGATAAATAAAGCTAGAATTATTAGGGCTCAGTTGACATACCGAGGCAAAAAATCCCAAACAGCACCCACTCCTACAGGGCACAAAGGCAAACCAGTATGAATTCCTCATTGTTAGCCCTAACATGTATGTCTTAGTGCGGATAAGCATATGTGCGTGAACATGTGAATGGGTGAAAATCAGTGTGGAGATATTGTAAATCAAAACCACCTTTCCCTTCCATAAGACCCCGCAGTGAATTAGTCTTGCAATAATTTTCTATAAATTTGCCTTGCTGAGATGCAGAAGGCAAAAGCACAACAGAGCACTCAATGATGTAGCAATTCTGGTTTCAGGAGGATCTCTCTCCAAGCTTAGGTTACACATGAAGGTGTAGCAAGTTGGCAGGTGTCATCTCAAGGGTCTGGACGCTATACCCCATGGAGTTTGGGACCTGCAATGTGAAACATTTTAAAAAAAGTGTAAAAAACTTTTGGACAGTATCTGAATTTTGTGCTGACCCACTGACCATTAAGGGTAATGAAAGCATAACTACTGACAGAAAAGGAACAGATGCACCATACCCAACCTTACATAAAAATAGGATCAAAACCATTTTAGACTTCAGAAATAACAAAGACATATTGTCATCAGCCTTTCCAGTAACCTGTAACTGTTCCGTGTCAAATTTAATTCAATCCAGCTGAGACATGAGCCAAACTTGTACTTTGGCTACATATATTCTAATTTTACTGAAAGCTGGAACAAGTTTGGTCCCATAGCTCCAGATTTTAGTCCTTTTTTATTTTATAATCAAACTGGAAATATTAGCAAGCAGTCTTGCAAACTACATCAATTGCAGAATTAAAGTTACTGAAAAAGGAAGAATCTAGGGACAAGGAAGAGATGGGCGGGAAGATTTTCAGCCATATGACTGACCAATAAATCTCTACAAGGGAAGAAGGCTCAGAGGAGGTGGTCAAGGGTGACATAATCATGAAGCTCAGGGAATAATGTAGGATGTGACTGATTACAGCTGTTGCAAAGAACTCAACTTTTTTGCAACAGGACTCCTTTGCAAAGGAGGGTGACCTTTGTTTTAGGTAAGCAGCTATGAAGAGTCGAGTGGCTCATCTGGTAGTGTAAATGTTTCTCGCCAAGTTCATTAAAAGAGTGTAAATGTCTCCCTGAGTTAGCCAGAACAGCATAGGAGAGTGAATATGTGGCTCAGTCTGACACAGAGTATAAAAAATACTAGACAACTAGCAAAAGTATTTTAAAGAGAACAGGCTGGAGTTGGCTCCAACCCAAATGTTCCTTCCTGGCAACTGGGAATGCCCAGCGTCATGACAGTGAGTGTATTATAGAGATGGATAATGGGAATCACACAATTAAACTGTTTATATTGCAATTCCTATATATAATTTTTGCTTAATCTAACTTACAGTGGTGTTGTGATTTTAATGTATTAGGCATTACTCTGCTAAATCAGAAATCACATGTAACATCAACTATCTTTAAATAGTTTACTGTCAATTTTACATTTGACAGTAAACATTTCCCCTTTCATACATGGAATATCTAAAAGAACTCAATCAGGGACAATTGGACTCTGACAGGCTGTTCCTGTCTTCTTTCAGTGCTGGGTTGCCCTGGGAGTGCTGCTGATCTCTGACAAAGTTAGAAGAAACAGCGTTAGCTTGCCAAAGCTGCAGTAACTTTGCTGTGAATACAGTCCTGAACTCTCCTTTTTCTCAATAACCCTTTTGCATGGACCAAGTTTGACAAATTATCATGTGTTTGCTAATGCATATGATATGACTTTTGAAGGGATTAATAGTAATAGTAATAATAATAGTTCTTTGCAATATAATAATAACAACAATAATAATCACAATAATAATAGAAAATATTTAGAGCTTATTTTTTCAAATTGATGGCATTTAGTGTTTGCGCCTCTGGGAAAACCTGGCAATGTATATTTGGAGATGCCTACTTGCTAAATTTTCTTGGTTGCTTTGAAAATTCTCTCTCAGTAGTATACTAAAGGCAATTCTTTTATTAAAATTCTGCTGGATTACAGTCAAACCCTTACTCGCAGGTATTTCTTTTAATTTGACAGCAGACATGGAGTGCTGCATTGCTTTGTCTGATAGCCATAGCACAGCTCACTGCGTGCAGTTCACTACAGTATTCCTTAGGTGAAGAGACAGAGCTTTGCAAGTCTGATCTTGTACATTTCAAAATGAGAGAGATTCAAATAATATTTCCCTCTTCATAGAAGAGGCCTATCTACCTTTCAGGCTATGTAGTATGTAATTTTTTATTCTTAGCAAAGACTACAATAAACATCATGCCCTAAAGTGTTTGGGGTTTTTCATTTCCTGTGATGAGAAGTGTGACTTCCCTAACCTCACAGAGTATTATAAGGATTAGCCAGTGGCAGGCACAGGGGCTGTTTCCCTCTGGACATGGCTTCTTTAATATCAATGCTTTTTCCAGTGGGGATAAATTAGAGAGAAAAGACTATTTTGAATATTGTTTTCCTAAAACCCCTCACTCTCCTACCTCTAGGCCAAATTAAAACTCCCAGTTACACTGTATCTTTGCAATATTGTTAAAGTCAGTGGTATCTTACCTTTCATTTTTCTCTTTATTTTAAGATGTAAAAACTGAGGTAGAAATTGCTGACTTTAATCAGTTTTCATATGCATAAATCTAAGAGTGGATTTTCTTACATTAAATGTTTTAAAAGTGAATTTCCTTTAAAAATAGCAATTCAGTAGTCCCCATTGAACCAGCACTATTTGACAAATTACAAATGCCTTGAAAGCAAATAATAATCCACTACAGAACTCCCCTCTACTCCCTGCTGTAAAAGTATTTATAGCTAGAAATAAAAAAAAAATACACAAAAAGAAGATATAAATGGCAAATAATAAACAAGTACTCAAGGGTTGAAAGTCAGTAGAAATTTTTAGATGACCCCAAACGATTTCCCATTATTTAAAAGAACACTCTGTCCACTTAATGACTTGACCAAGGTAAGACAAAATAAATGCGGCAAGTGCTTTTATGGCATGTGTCAAAAAACTGGGAAAGGAATGTGTGTGAATTTTTAGGGAGTTTTTCTACTAAGAATTAATATCTCTTAGTTAAAATATGTCAGTCACAGGGGGCAGTCGAAATTTATGGCCTACAGATATCTGCCTGGGAGGGATGCAAGTGGGAAATGGTCTGCAAGTCACTTCACTGCTGGTACAGAAAACACTGTAAAACATTGAATTTGTGACATCTATATTCAAATGCTGCTTTTGTTAACAAGGTTAAATAAATATTTCCTGTGTTGTTTTAAGTGTCTAGTGGCAATATAAACCAGAGACCCATCCGATTTGCAACATCTGACAAGTTTTAAACACCCTGAGAAGACTCAGAGGCAGACGTCTGTATATGTGGAAAAACTGCAATACTCAGTGTAAAACCCTTAGACTTACAAAGATTTAAATATTTAATACCTAAGTGCTTGGTTCAGAGATCCATCCCTTTCAGCAAGAAAGGTAGGGCAGGAGGAAAGAAAACCTCAACGGTCAGATTGCCTCCTCCTGTCTTCTGCCATTAGTGACATGGAAATGGAAAGCTGAAGGAAGGGAAGGAGGGGCAATTGTTCCCACAGCAGAAAAGGCAAAGAGAAGGACAGCAGCAGAAGGATACAGCCTTGAAAGGGCACTGATTCCCCCTTTGCCAGGTGTGCCAAATATTGGGGTGAAGAGATCTTGTACCCAGTGAGTACAGAACCACCCAGGGCACAGGGTCAGCACGACAGTGAATGTTTTTACACTGTGCTTGGAATCAGTAGACTGTTAAATGTTTATTAAAGGCATGCTACAGAAATCAGTGCAATTTCCTGGTGCTGTACAGCACTGAGCTACAGGACTATCTGGTGGGCAGTGCTGTGTAACACAGGTTACAGCCTGCTACCAGGACTAAGGTGGGTAGGGACTGATCTGCTGCTTCTGGAGGATCTCAGGGTCTGGGGATGCCCCTGACAGCCCTAGTCCTAGTATGAGACGTCATTTCTCTGCTAGCTTCTGCCTTCTACTGCCTCCTGTGATGCTGGATCCTGGTGCAGCACCAAAACATTTGAGTCAGGGGCGACTCGGAGCAAGATGGTTATGTCCTCTTTGGGTTTTCCTCAGTAGGACTAGGTCTTCTCTGCAAGATGCTGATGGCACTCACCAGCAAATAACTCAGAATACAAGTGTCATAGAGCAAGTCACTGGGAAGCAGTGAAGATCTGAGAATTACCTGTTGGCACACCAACTGTGAGGGAATCAAATGGTTAAGGGCTGGAGACATGTACAGGTGTGAAAGAGTGAAAAAAATTCCCACATATCAGTGCTGTGCAACAGCAGGTTGTGTGGGTAGTGGCTCACTGCAGAAGCAAGTAAATCTTACCTCATCTCTGGTTAACAGAAGCAGCCTTTGGACTATGAGATAATATTCTTTTCAGGGTCCTTACAAGAGTGAAGAGACTTGAGGGAATCCATCCAAATCAGTGTAAGACTTCAAGAGGAATTAATTTACTTTTGAAGCTGAAGATCTAAGCAAGCCTAAAAGCCCTGCTCTTTTTAGCTCACTGTTGTGTTTATTGATTTTGGTTGGGGTTTTTTTTAGCTGAGTTTGTCTTTTACGATAAATATTAAATTAACTGACTCTCCCTAATTTCTTGGGTCATGACTGGTAATAGGAAGAAGATTACAGCACAAATATGAACTTTGCAAAGTCTTACCATGAGCTCTCCCTCTACTCTTCACCCTAGGGACAATTCATCTCTGACCTATGAGTACAGTTCTCAGCAGATAGCTAATCTGTTCTATAAACAAACTGATTCCAATGCCCTTGGAAAAAAACCCCAACAAATAAATGTACAATCTATGAAATCAATGTTCCAATCCCAAGCAGAAGCAAACACCCAACATTTGGCATCTGGACTGGTTTTCTTCTATGCCCTCTTGATGACACCTCTGCAAATCATCAGCTGTTTCAAGGAAAGGCCATGCACCATTTTTAGTTTTTTCCCATGAAGGAGAATAAAGCAGTTGAATTTGCTGTTCAAGAATCCGTGAGAGTTAGAGCTTAGAACTGCATTTATATCTATTCTAGTCAGTGGAAATGTTAGAAATGAGCAAGAAAAAGTGCATGACTGGTACTTTTCCCATAATCAAAACCTATGATTTAGTTCCACTCTATGACTGACAGTAGAATAATTATTTTATCATTAACTATAGCAACCAAAGTCTCTTACACTGAAGTCTCCCCTAACTACAAAGACTTGTAAATCCTATTTTTATCTGGGACCTGGAATTTCTCCTCACATTCTGCCAGCTGCCCAAGTACTACAAGCTGTGATCCTGCATAGCCCTCTGCAGGTGAGGTATGCCAGATACTCTCCCCCAGGTCATTCTTGACACTCCACCAGCCCTTTGACTATCAAGGTCATAGGCACCCCACAGTTTCTAGGAAGGGTCAGAGGTGCTGGATGTAAGGTGCACACTTTCAGTACTGTTTCCACCCCCCTCACTGACTACATGGATTTTCATGACCATATGTATTTCCTTGAACAGTACTGCAAATCCCTCACTTTGGTGTAATATAATCACACTGTAGTAATATTGTAATATTTGATGTAAGATAGGGTCTGCTGAACTAGATGAGCTGATTTCCTCATACAGGGAACTGTTTTGATGGTTTAGGTTCAACGCTACACTGTGCTATTGACAGAGCAGCGTAATCCAAAATAAGTCTTTGTTTAATTCATAGAACAGGCTACGGAAAAAAGATTTTATGATATTTTTCTAATTCTGTTTTAGCAAATATTAGCCAAATGCAGGAAAAATACTCCATGGAAGACTGTGAATCACCACACACCCATTACTATCTGTATTGTAACCTAAGAGATTTAACCCAATACCTTCAGGGCTGTAGGGCAACCCCCTGTCCAGTACTGTGTGTCTCACCTCTGAGGGGTGTTAGACCTCACTTTGGAGTACAGATCTGGACTCCCAGTAAAGAGGAGTGGTTGCAGAACTCTAGGTCTTCCTTAGAAGTGATGGGGTGAGACATTTAATTTGTTTGCAAACAGACTTTGCCCAGAAAACACTTGAATGATTGCTCAGTTTCAGCACCACTCCAGAAAGTATCAAGCTCATGTTGTACATTTCTAAGAAATGTGTAACATGAAGAGGGGGGAACAGATTTATGCACTATCCTGCCAAAATCCTGGGTGTTTGGTTCACTTTCTAGGATATCTTGCAAACAAATGTACTGCTCAGAGACATGTTGTGGAACACAGCTTTTGCCCAGCCTCTGTTTGGAGATGACAGAAGTAAATCCATAGGTATAAAACAGTCTGCAGATTCAGACGCTCAATTTACAGAGAAGGGTCTGAACACCAAGACAGACCACATTAGATAAGGTGATTCTGAACATCTGGAGGCATGCTGCAAATTTTGAGCTACAAGCTATGAGCTGTACAGCCAGATGCAGATAAAATATCCTTTGCATGGAGAAACTCGTGGTCCACAGTACCGAACATGCATGGATAGACACTAGTGACAGGCCAGTCAAATCCAAACTTACACCAGTGTCCTTGAAGCTGTAGGCTTTGTTTCCTGAATCCAAATCCTTACCTTAATCCTAATGGCTGCTAGGAGGTGAGGCAGAGGTCAGCAGCACCATGGGTGGCCCAGATTAGAAATGTGTGAAAGGAGAAGGTGGGTGCAGGGCCAGGCACACACTGGCATGTCTTTTCCAGTCCTAAAGTCCCTGAAGCTGTCTGTTTTGTGGTTCTCTGAACCCTAACCCTAATCCCAACAGCAGTTTGGAATTGAGGATTAGGTCCTCAGGATCATGAATGGCCCAGGTTTAAAAAGTGTGGAAGGAGCAATGTTGGTGGTGCAGTGCTGTGCTTTCCTTGGCATGTATTTTCCAGTCCTAGTGGCCTGGAACAGTTGGCTTTGCAGGTTTTTGAACCCTGACCCTGATCCTAAAACTAATTGCTACTTGGGTCTTCAAGTAAGGGCCCAGGCATCGTAGGCAGCCTAGATTAGAAAGGTGTGAAAGGAGCAATGCTGGTGCAGTGCCATGCTTCCCTTGGCATGTCTTTCTCAGCCCTGTTGTTCTTGGAAATGGAGTCATGAAAGGGTTGCTCTATGTTCCTCTGCATTCTCATATTAATAAGGCTCGTGCTTTGTTCTAACTTACCTCACAAAGAATGTGAAAATAGCAGTTCAACAATTTGTCCATCTATCCAGCTCTCATTGCCATGGGAATGTATTTTCTTCCTGGCATAAGGTCCTACATTTTCCTTTTTGTTTGGGAAACATGTAACTTTCAGTTGCATGTGTCTGGTCAAGATGTAGTCTTGTTCTCTGAAAAGTGCATTTTTGCATTTTCTCTTAAAAATGTTATTGGTTGTAGATTTTAAACAATCCACAACCACAAACTGTGCTAGTCCAGATTCCTAGACTGCTTTCCTGTGCTTGTATAGTTACATGTCTCCTTCCTCCTTCTGTCTTGTTTTCCCACACTGTGGTGAAGTGGGAAAATAGGTTTCCATTCAAAATGCCAATTACATGAAAAAAAAGAGGGCCATCAGAAGCATGGTTTTGCTCAGAGAGTCCCAAAATTAACTGTGAGGGATGCAAATTTCTGTGTCCAATATCGTATTTCTTGATTTTCTTTACAAAATGTATGGTTATGTAAAATCACAATGATGAGTTTCTTCACCAGGTTTAAATTTTTAATGTAAGGCAGATGGTACTTTTCCAAGAAGCACTGCAAAGATAAAAGAAAATTAGCACTCTTACGTTTTTTATCTTCTTGACAAATACTGAATTCTTCTTTTTCCATTAAGAGGCAATCAAATCAGAACAGCCAACAGTATCTAAAATTGTGCACTATGAGAGCTGTACTCCAGAACTCTGTTCCTATATGTCTGAACAAAAGTGATCAGATACTCTTTCCCATGAAATTCCCAAGATTTTTTTCTGCTTATTTTGTTGTGGTTTAGCCTTGTAGCAAAATAAATAAATAAGATGGTCATGTTTTTCTTTTTTGCTTCACGTAATGGTAAATCCTGTATTTCAGTGTTTCAGGATCTTTAATTTGGAACATTACCATGCAAGAGTTTTTTAACTGAAGTTTAACCTATTCATCAATTGCCTGAGATACACTTACATACCTGTGGATCAACAATACAGTCTATGAGTAGGACATTCCTGCAGCAGTTCAAGCTAGTCCATCTGGCACTCAAACAGAAATGGGACTTGAATTTGTAAACAGACTACCACTCTATCACACCTGGTTAAATTCAAACCTCTTTCTCCAGGCAACATTTTGTGATGCAGAACTCCATGATCATGTTTGCTGCGCAGGGAATTAAAAATGTTTGGGATATATGAAGATGACGTGTTCGGATCTTCCTAAGCACTAACCTGTAAACAGTTGTACAACTAATTACCAGTATCTTATTTAGGTCACAGAATATTCTGAGTTGGAAGGGATCCTGAAGAATTAGCAAGTCCAACACTTAAACAAATGGCCCAGACTGGGACTGAACCTGCAACTTTGGCATTATTAGCACCATGTTCTGACCAAATGAGCAAATCTCAGGCTCTGATCATGCCAATTTCTTATGCAACCTGATTTTCTTCTTCATCAGTTTCTAAACTAAATGTTGAGGGCACCAGAAAGGGTGATGCTCACTTCCCCAAGGAACCTTCAGAACACAGCCAGGTTGAATACCCACACCTGGGAGCTGGGAGACATTCTAACATCACACAGTGTAATCACTGCCACCAGTAGCCAATTCTGTACTTTTGTCTTTTTAACCTACAAATCATTTGCTTTCCAAGGCTCTCAATCAACAGGTTTTAATGTAGTTCTCAGAAAAGTCACTTCCTTGACTATAGTTGTCCTCTCAAACCCTGAATTGTTTATACATCTTGCCTGTCAATTAAGCAAGTCTATTCCAGATTATTTTCCTTGTGTGAGAGGAAAACTGTTTTCCATTTCTATGTGCATTTCTTACAACCAGTGTAAAAAAAATTTTATGGGGTGCAGAAGCGCTGACACATTTAGGACAGCATTTGACAGCTCTGAATGACAGTGTTTATTTTTTGCAAAAGTGATAGCAAGGCATCTCTGCATCTTCTAGCATGTACATAGCATCCTTTCCTACAGTTTATGAATTATCATGACTCTGAATTATTCATGGCCTCCGAAATCAAGCTGTGGATTCTCTCATGGCCGACTGCTCTCTTCCTGATCACTTTGTCTTTTGATGTGACTGTGGACTGGAGTTTGTATGAAGGTTTCCAGCAGAATTAAAAGATTTACCAGTGTATTTCATCCTCTGATATATTCTTGGGCATGTGTATGTATGCTGTGTGAGTGTAGGGTGTAGGTTGTATACATAGACATGAATACAGTATATGAATACAGTTAAGCTCAATGAACACCAGTGTTGCCAGAACTGCAGTAATTCTCTTACTATGTATAAGTAGCTTGCAAATAACAAAACATATAAAATAAAATATTATAAACTCTCCAACCGGAAAGAAAACCTTTGCAACTCCTCACATTATTCATCGCTCAGCCTTCACAAAAATGGGAATGTAAAACCTTTGAACAAAACATTCAATCAGTTAATAAATGGATTAAATGTTAGTCACACCAGCCTAATTTACTGTGTTTTTTTTCATGCAGCATCGAAATGCTTGATAGTTTAAGAACCTAATGCAAAGTGGTGTTTCTTGTGAAGTCTGTTATGGGGAAATTTATCTGTCCTGCACAATTTGCGAAAGATCACTGGCTTTCATGTTTAGATGCACAATTCTGTAAGCAAGGTACAAACTCTAGTTATTAAAAAGCATATGGCCAAAACAGAAAAATGTGGGTATGGTAATTTATAGGTATACGACAACCTCTATCTTCCTGATGTTTATAATTGCCACCCTGTCCATGAAGCCAAAGTCTTTTTATATTTAAAAAAAGAAAGTTTATATTAGGATGTTTTTGCTTTTATTTCATTGCAATGAAACAAGATCTTAAGTTTATAAATCACATCATTCCTTCCACCACATGCAACATGAAAAAGAACCATTTTCCAACATGATAATGAAATTAGTATTCCTCCAACAACACTTTCACACCAGCATTCAACTGAAAATTTTCTGGTTTTCCTTTCAAACCATGTTTCCTTTCCTACATCTTCTAAGAGCAAATATGAAAATACAGTTTTTGGAAATGAGTCTCACATTTTATTCAGCTGTTGTGAGACAGGATCATAAGAGCTTGAATCTTTATTTAAGAAAGGAAAATTGAGCTCCTTGAAGTCACAGATGTCCCGAACATCTGGCAAAGAAAATCAGCCACTGATGTCAATAACACACTCCATGTTAAAAAGGTAGCGGTAAAGTGGTGCAGCTGGCCGGTACTGCAGCTATTCCTTAATCACCCCTGCTCGTTATGTGGGGGGATTGCTTTGTCCTTTGGGACCATACCACAGAGCTCACATGAGCATCCTAATATGCCATGCAGTGGCTGCGAGAACTGGCTTTACATTTCCAATCAGCAGAAGACACAATGAAAAAGATCCCTGCTTGGTTTCCATAACAGATGCAAGACATTTTCCCACCAGCCCTTGAAGATAATTCAAAGCACTGCCAGATGAAGAAAAATGACAAATTAAGTTAATGACTAATGAGATCTCTTTAAATTACCACTAGCATTAATTTGACGCCCTTAGGTCTCTTATGAGCTTTCAGCTCATAAGCTTTCAGCTTTTTAATTCCATGCACAGAACTTTAATTTCTATCATAGTTCTACAAACATCTCCATTCTTACCACTGAAAAGCCCTTTCTGCACTGAAATTCCTTTGTTATGCACACCACTTTATTGTTAAATTATTCCTTTTCACATTCTCCAGCAATCAACATCCATCCACACCTTTTATTAAGGCTACAATGCACATTTTGGTGTTTGCCTCATGTGCCTTAAGATTTGCACAATGTTGCAATATTCTACCTATATTCATCCCATATTTAAGGGCTTTGATCTAAAATGTATTATCAGAGCCAAATTGTGAATGATACAGGCTCATTTCTGTCAGACTTTAGATGCTCAGACATTTATTATACCTACAGAAAACTTTTGTGCAACTACCCCAGTAAGAAAAAAGGAAACAGTAATACAGTAGATGTTTTCAAGAGGTGATATATTACTGTGGACATTTTTTACTATGTTACAGCTTGCATGAATTCCTCATTACTTCCAATTTTTATAAGCAGCTCTTTGATTTAGAAATGTGCTTCAACCTGTGTCACAAAGCATTCATTCTTCGCACTGAATTGAACGGTTATCAGTCTCCTGGGTTATATGCATTAACAATCATGAGAATTTTATGGACTCTTGCATTACATTTAATAGAGAAATATCATGCACTAGATATTTGGGGGCCAGGGAAACTGATTATTGTGTAACTGACCAACGCAGTAATAACAAATGAACTTTTCAAATACACATTCGTGTGTGAGGTGGGGACCATTATGGTTCATTCTGGTAGTGACCCAAAGCTATATAACCCTTGGGTGGGGACATCCCCACTACAATTTTTACAGTTTCTCTTGCAGGCAATGGTTAACACTGTAAAATGAAGGTCTAGGAGACAGAAGTGTAAGACAGCATAGGCAATAAGCTCCTAATGACAAATATAATTCATTATCATTAAGATACAGTCTACAGAGTGTTAGATTAGCTCAGGAAAAAGAAGGTGACACTTTTTGTGTCTCCTAAACGCACTGTCAAGAGTTTTATTCACCGTGTCTGTTTAACTCACTGTCAAGAAGCCTCCAAAAACAACCATTCGGATTTGAAGACATTTTGAATGAGAAATGCTGGTAATTAATTTATTTGTAGTTTGTTCTAGACCTCGACTCAGATGCCTGTTTCTTGCAGGATACTTTAGCTGGTCAGTCCATCCAGACCCCATTGTCATGATTCTGGCTCTGCAGGTGGTTTTCTGTATCATTAAGGACAATTTTACTCTAGCAAAATATGAAGAGGTTTTATATTTTTGTATTTAATTTTATTGTTTTTATTTACATATCTTTTTTCTAATTTAAAAATTAAAATTCTGAGGCTCCCAGGCATGTCTGCAGCTGCTTTCCCCTTCAGGTCTGAGGCCAAAGCATCCTCAGGTAACACGTCCATCACTGGTAGGATGATCCTCAAACATGAGTTTAGGAAATGAGTGGAGCTTCAGCTGAGTTCAGGTAATCTGCCTGAACAACTCGTAGGGTACATATAAATGAAAATAAATAGATTTTGTCTCCAGACAAAATTGTGAGGTTTTCCCATAGAAAGATGCATCTTGTGGTGAAGATACTTAGAAACCAAATTTGCCACCAGGAGGAATCTGAAAACTCACACCCCGCTCTGCTCTGGTTCTCCTGCAGGCGCTGGTGGGGCCGAAGAACGCTGGAAGAGCAGAAGTGGCCCTGAAAGAGAAATCCCTTGAGCTGTGTCAATATTTGGGCACTACGAAGGGGAAGACGGTCTTTGTCTCTGTGTTAAAACAAACAAAAGAACCCCAAAATCACAAACAAACCAACCCAGACCCAGCCGAAAGAAGAGGCGCTCTCTCACAGCCCGCTTTGCCGCCGCGGGAGGCCCAGCTCGCCTTTACAGCGGCGCCGCCCCGCGGCCATGCGCTGCTACTGCAAACCCTCCGCGCCTCTGAGACAGCGTGTCCTCTGCGGTAAAACACTGCCAAAGGAACATATTCATCCTATGGCATAAAATAACGCAAGGGTTCTGAAATGGAGGTGCCCGCTGACCCGCTTGTGACCGGCAGCGGCTGCGTGGCATTGCAGGCCGGGAGCGGAGGGAAAGGGGCCGGGAGCGGAGGGAAGGGGGCCGAGAGTGGTAGCGAGCAGGCTGGGAGCGGTGGGAGGATGGCCGGGAGCGGTGGGAAGGAGGTCGGGAGCAGTGGGAAGGAGACTGGGAGCGGCGGGAGGCTGGAGCCATCGCCGCCTTCCCCGCGGCCGGCCCGGGATGCGCAGGAGGCTGAGGGTACACACTGAGCTCCAGGGAAAATGAAGCGGTTCCCAATCCCCGCGGTGCGGAGCTTGGGCCGGCACTGCCCCGGGAGCGCGGCCGCAGCAGCGCAGCCATCCCGTCCCATCCCACTCGAGCGGAACCCAGACACAGGTTTCCAGGAGTGTTGCTCAAAAAGCCTGTGCGCCGCTGGATTTCCAAACAAAGTGCTTCCCCACAAACTAAAGAGAGCTAGGGTCTCCATGTGTGTAGCATTTTCCAGGCACAAGTGGAATCGCAGGGATCCCGAATTTTTATGCCACATGGCACATGCTCACCCGCTGCCATATTCAGACACGCACTAGACCGTGACTTCGGACATCTACACAATAGCTTGTATTGTCCACTCCCCGCGGTGTTTATGTATCTCACAAACAGCAGATGTAAATAGCATACTTACATCATCCTGCACACTATCACTGAACAAGGAATCTGTCCTGCCTTTCCTTTCTGTCTAAGACTTGTCTTCCTTGGATTTCTGGTATTGGTACAGCCTCTACAAGAGAATTACAGACTCCTTAATGTCAAAGTCCAATCTTTTGAGATTGAAGTATTTTCTTACTTCATGCAAATTTATCAAAATTAGTTACTCAATGCTGAAAACTTGACAGTTTAATATACTAATCTCTTGCAATTAAACACCAGCTGGTACTCGGAATTTAGAAAAATGGTAAATGTTTCAGAACACATATTGTAACTCACTGATCCACAGGGGCTTTTCCAGGGACTGATCCTGCCAGGTCCTTTACCAGCATTTCTGTGAAACTGCAGGGATGTCAAACACTTAATGTTCATGTACTGCTTTCTGGTGGAATAGATGTTTTATTGATTGATATATGTTCTATATGTATGATGTCATATTTCTTATAGTTCACATTTACTCTTTATACTATGCAAATATTGATTTAAATAATGCCTGTAAATACTACAATGGCCCCCAGGTTGGGAAAATTTCATTCACTAATCAATCTGATATCTCTGCATGGGGAGATGGAAATGCAACTAACACAAAAGGACACCTTAATATACATTGAAAAATGTGTGAGCACTGCCAGATAACTGATTATTTTATCGACTTATGAAGCATAAATTGAGAAATGAATTCTTGATATTTGAGTAATTACTGATCAAGTCCAGAGAGATAACATGGAGAAATTTCCTAGGGTGATTCTTTTCCTTTCTTGAGGATTCCTTACAGTTAGAGGTTGTCTTTGCAAATTTGGATGAGTCACAGAGATTTTTTTCACCAGCTGGAGATTTCTTTTACATGGACACTGAAAATGTCTAGGCTGCTTTAAAACTGAAAGCTAACAATGTAGAAATAAGTAGATGTAGAAAGTGGGTTAAACCATGGCAAATGAAACTTGCTGCCCCCTTGAGCGCTCCCTTGCTCAGTCATGTCAGAGGAGCAGAACATCAGACATGAACAGGTCCCATCCAGCATCCCGTTCTGCTCAGTAGCAAATGAAGATGACTAGGATAAGCAGAAAAGCGGGGAAACACGTAGTGATCTCTTCCCAGTATGATCCCACATTGCTTCCACTAGCTTGTAGCACGCAGGCCCCTTCACTTGGTCTTGTTATAATGATTTAATTTCTTGTTTACACTTGTTGTCTCTTGCTAATGTGGTCATATCCACCAGCGCACCTGGCTCATTTCAGCTTGCTGCTCCTGATAGACGACACTCCCACAGCAACCAACAGCAGCAGGCAGCTGGCAAGGAGGAAGGAGAAGGAGAAGGCTGCATAATATAATGAGGAAAAGCTCTCAACTCATGATTGTTCATTCAGACCCCTTGTAACAGGATTTAAATATTAAAGCTCATTAACAATGATATTGGTAGAAAGCTGCTCCACCAAAATCCTGCTCCCAAAGGAGTCTTGAGATGAAGTACAGGGAAAAATGTATGGATTCCTCTTCATGTTCTTGTTCAACTTCTAAACTGTCCAAATTATTATTGCTGAAGCAAAATGCTAAAAACATTTTGAAGTGGCCTAAGGAAAAGAAATATATGCAAACTATGATGAGCTGAAATAGTGGTATTTAGTTAAAGAATTATAGATTGCCTGTCTTCAGACTACTTACTGAATTGCTTCTTTCTAAATAAAAACATCCTTTGTTTGATATGAATTAGTAATAATCTTTTATTTCTGTCTCTATATAAAATATTTATATAAACACAAGGAACACCAATGATGTTTTAAATTATATTTCTTTATTAATTTATCAACTACTTTATTTGTCCCTGACACACGCTGAGATAAGTCTCACAGCTGATATGTTACACGTAAATCCAGTAAAGAGTGGTCCCAACAACAAACCAGCTGAAATACCAATTCTTTTCTGCTTTCTTGTATTCCTTTTCACTCAGTTTTTTTAAAAATCATGAAACAGTAATAGCCAGTCACAGTAAGTATTGCTCTCACATTGTAATTTGGGCAAGGTCCTAACATAGTAAGGACCCTATGGTTAAGTAATGAAAGGCACATGTCTGATTTGACAAAAGGAAAAAACAGACTTTTGCTACCATTTCTTTATAATTATGTTATCCTGATTTAATAATATTTGGAATAAAATTACTTCATGTTTTCATTTGTAAGTTCCTCTTTCTTCTTACACAGATGATTCTCAGGCCAGAAGATGTTTTGCTGCTTAAGGGAGAAAAAAATGGAATCTAAAACTGTGGTCTGGAGTAATTGTGTCAGTCAGCAGGGAATAGACTCCTTTCACTCTTCCCTCTCGAGATTGCCCTTAAAAGCTGCTTATAGTCCTAACCACTTAAGTAGAAGAAAGATGTAAGTGCCCTGAAAGTAATGGAAAGAGCAACAGGGATTAAGGGGCTGCAGGGATTCATTTACAAAGAACTATTTTTAAAGCATTGCTCCTCATAGACATGATGTTATCCTGTGTGGAAGTGCTTTTCATAACCACCACCATCCGGTCAGCCAGGGAAAGCCACTTCTCTCATGATTTTCTGGAACCTATAGGTGATCCTCCCACTAGTTTTTCATTGTGGGGGTGACAGTGTGTGCGTGGATTTCTTAAAGTCTGAGGTGATTGATGAATGCATTCTTAAGGACCAGAGAGGCACCTGTAGGATGTGGATGCCTTGTAACCAGTAGAATCTTTCCATGTATGTTGGGTGAACTACTGACCAATAGTGTGCTGGCTTGTTATATACAGGAGTAGATAAAAGTGAAGCTGTTACTAAAAATAAAGTCCTTTGTCTTCAGTGAGCCTTCTGATCACACTGCAGCCTGAGTTGTCTCTGCCTCCTCTGACTGCCACTAAGCTAATCTACATTACCCCAATAAAGGGTGATCCCAATATTTCATCTTCCTTTTCTTTTTTTTTAATTTTATTTTGCTGTATCTCTGAGGTAGATAATATTTGTAGGCCGTAAACTTCCAGGTGAGTTACAAATTGCTAGGGCTACACACCACAGGTACACATATGAAAATGTGCCTGGCTATCTCAGGAACTCCTGGTGCAGAGATATGTTTGACTGTGATGCAGCCACCCATATCCTCCCCTGTCTTCCTCTTCCCCCTGATTTTGTTGCTGAGCATAACAGCATATGATATGGAATACCCCTCGGATTGGCTGGGCCAAGCAATCCCTTCTCCTCGTGCCCCTGTGTCTTAGTTTGAGGGAAAAAACAAAATGTTTATGAAAAAAACAGAGGAGAGGTGACGCAGCCTTGATTCTTGGGAGAGGATCAAGACCGGCGTCGGGGGTTCTTGCCTGCCTGCTAAGCGGTGGTGGAATGCAGCGGCAAAGGCCTTAGGTTGAGATCACCCGCCCCGTGACCCGCAAAGAAGACACGGAGACAGGCAGAGCACCTGCAAGGCCAAGGCTGATCCACCGATCTCTTTTATTCACAAAATGGAGGGCTATTTAAGCCCGGGGAAGGAACTCTCTGGAAACTAGGAGGAGTTAGGGCGGAGCATGCAAATCTGCCTCACNCTGGGAGTGGGGGGATGGTGATAGTTCCCACGAAGGAAAAGTCTGCAGCATGTCCCAAAATCAGCCATGACTCCTCTCTCTCTCTCTCTCTCTCTCTCTGGTCACTGCCATGGCAAGACGGGCAGGCCACAACACTGTGGGTGATGGTAAAGCCGGACTGGCGACCGGGCCCACAATGCTGAACCAGGAGGACAGCAATGGCAAGGAAAAACAGCTCACTAAACAGCAGTGGTGATGAGCAGGAGAGTGGACTCTCTCTGACAGCAGCACACCCAGCTGCAGTGTTCAGCCAGAACTGTGGATGTCCCCCAAAACAAGAGACAGTGCAAGCCTGTTCCCCACCACACCTTCCCCCAGTCCGCCCCCCACCCAAAACCATCAAGCAGGAATTCGTAGCAGTTGACCACTTCTTTTGTTAACTAATGGCATGGGGAATTAGGCATTCAGTCTTTGAATCCTGTAGTGGCAGGGAGAGAATTTTTCCTGTAACATCCCAAAACTATAACACCCTGTGTGCACCCTCAGCGTCTTCACTGGTGGGGTGCTATGAGAAACATAAAAGGCCTTGATGCTGTGCAAGTGCTGCTCAGCAGTACCAAAAACGTTTCCATATTATCAACCTGGTTTTCCACACAAATCCAAAACACAGCCCCATACTAGTTACTGTGAATGAAGTTGGCTCTACCCTAGCCAAAACCATCACAAATACATGAGGACATGGAGACAGCTGCCAATATCACATACCGGTGTGCCCTCTCCAAATGCTGGAGACTAAAAGTAGACATTTATAGAACAGAACTGCCCCCTTAGAGGAGGAGTTCATGTAAACTCTGCATCCAAAATCAGATGTCTCAAACAAGTGAGAAACCCACACCCTAAAAACACCTTCTGTTGACAACAGAAAAATTCTAAGGAAAAATGCTTGGTTACAGGAACCTGTGCTATAAATTTCTACAACTTGTGAAAGACCATCACTGTATGTCCAAAGATTACAAAATAGATGGACAAATATTACTGAAAATGGGATAACAAACTATGCACTATAGCTGGATGTTGTCTGATAGCCACCATCATTTTTCAAGGAAAGCTTTGTGTTTCTTTTGGAAAGTTTAACTGCTTAGTCAGAGTGAGCCAACCAGTTATAGATTATCCTCAACTATTGATATGCCTGTACTGTTTTTATGACAGAGCCCTTCAAAGCATTAACAACATTTTTATTTCCCACATTATCTATGTAATATATGGGTGCACCCTTTCTATATTATATACTGAACATAATGTCATATGGGATAGAATATCACTTTGGTCAGTGTCTACTCCCAACTCCTTCCTTGTGCATCCCAAGACTTCTCTCTGGCAAAGGGGGTTAATGAGATAAAGTGGCAAAAACTGTGATCATAGGATAAATTAGTTTAGCATAGGGATTAAAATCCCTGCTTTTATCAAATTATCATTTATCATACTTCCAAGTTGCAAGATATTTTATTTATGACTGCTCTCTACGCTGGTAGCCTTGTACTCCTGGAGATCCTGTGTCAACCTCATGGAAAAAAGGAGAGTGAAACATCAAAGGTTTTGAATTTTGCCCATGTCTGAGCATCACATTTTCACAGTGGGGCAATGGGGAAATACCTTATGAGCCATTACCACAAATAGAAACTATAACTTCTCGTTCTTTGGGCTAAGGGACATTAAATGGCAGATGAATGGTAGTCCCATTGGGCTGTTAGCAGAGCATGGAAACAGTAGACAAGGGCTGAACTGCCCTTTGACCGCCCTTGATAGGGAAAATGCAGCTTGCACTCAAAATACAGCTAGACAGAATCTGTAATTGTATCAAGCCTTATTTTTAATCTATTTTAATCCAAGAAGTTTTAAATGCCTCCAGTTTTCCACTAGCCTCCTCCTTTGCCTGCAGCCAGGGGTCTGCAAGACTCAGGGGCTGACAAGGCATAGGACTGAGCTCCCTGGGATTTAGTTTTGCATCTTTGGTCACAAGAGGTCAGAATAAGCCAGTCTTCAAAATCCGGCTCATGGTGCAATACTCACATGTTCCAGTCCCGGTTTTCCATATTTTTTCCCATATTTTTTGTGAAATGGTCCAGATAATGTGCTTATACAGTAAATCTAATCTGTCTATAGGTGAAGGGTTTAAAATTGCTGAGAGAACTGCTTCATTTGCTGTAGCAGAGCGTGCAGAACTGTTTTAAAAGCACTAAGCCAGTCTCCCCAGCTTCTTGTGTTCAGCTTACCATTCTAATTACAAGGAATGGGAAAGTGACTGATAATTTAGTCACATAAGCACAAAAATACTTCTTGTCCCATGTAAAATAATAAGTAATTCTCTACCACCAAAAGGAGGAGACATGTTTTTGAAGATGGAGTGTCTTGGCTCAAAAAAGCTGCAGACCCTGAATGTATTTTTTCATATTAGTGGCACATTTAAACAAAGGTGGAAGATCTTGATTCAGCCATTAGAGGTCAGTAAATCCCAGGTTTTTAATTGGTTTTTTGAAGTCAATTATTAAAAAAAATAGAAACAAAGTAAGAATTGTTACAGCATTTCTGAACAGTTGGCATGAAATTCTGGTTGAGACAGTGTCTTGGAATAGAAATTATAAGAGTAAAATCATAGCTTTCAGCTGAATACAAGCACAGATGAAAAATAGTTGCCATTCCTCAGAATTTGTCAGTGTTCTCTTTGTAAGCCTTATTTCAATAACTTATACAGAGATTTCAGCAAATGACTGTCCAGTACAAGATGTAGAATCAATTTAGGGAGCAGAGGGCTGGAACTAGAGAACACTTTTCTCATACCTGGGCATTTGATTCTTACTCTATGCTGCAGTTACATTCTTGTATGCTGCTGCCCTCTCAGCCCTGGGATTTGTCCTTCCTGCTGTGCAGTAGCCCAGCTGCAGTGAGAAAGGTGCAAGGAAATAATTACTTCCACACACATATAGAGGGACAGGAAAGTTACACTATTCTTCTAATACTGCTGCCACTAAAAGGAAATAATCTAAATAAGGTAACAGCACATGATTTAGTAACCCTAATTGATGCAACTTGATCTTTTGACGAGCTAAAACTGTTTGTTTTCTGATCTCCCATCAAAGGAAAACTTGGATTTATTTCTCTTCTGAACCTGCTCCCTGCAAAGTTTTTTGCCATCGAATTTTCTATTAGCCTATCTGAAGCTAACTTGATGTATGCTAACTCTGATTATTCCTTAAATTTGCTAAATAGCAGATCGCCTGTTAATAATCTTGGCTGCCCAGGAGCTAACCTGCAGCTTGGAGGCACCTTCTTGCTCCATGCAAGGACATCCCTCTGGACCATATGTCTTGCTGTGATAGTATGCAATGTTACCTTAATGCCTAACTCCCCAAGTATTTGAAATACTGGAAATGAGAGGACCAGTATGATGAAGTGCATATCGTGTTGTGTGGACTCACTCTCATTATAGGCACATGCCAGGAGGGGAGACAAACACAGGTCTCTTAATCAGTTACAGGAAGACTATTAGGCTACCAATCTGATGTCCCTGACAAAAAGAAAAAAAGTCAACCTGAAAGGAATATCTTTGGTGTTTATAACATGGTATAAGGCCAAGGTGAAACTTCTTCTGGAGTTGCATGCAGTCCATCATTGAACAGTCAGACATCTAGGCAAGGCAGACCACTGAAATGATGAATAGATGCAGCCAGAGTGATAGTGATGATTGAAAGGAAAACAAAGAAGCGAAAACAGTACAGTTTGCCTAGCCTGGCAAAATAAAGGCTGGGGATATTTATGAGAGGTGACTATAAATACACTGAGGGGTGAGTTTTGAGGAGGGAGACAAGCTATTCAAGAATAGACTTGACACAGAAAGAGATAGCTATAAATTGCCTGTAAATAAAATTTAGAACAGAACTCAGGAAAAGGTTTCCAGATTTCTCAAATGCCTCTATTTCTCTTGGGCAACAAATGATTTAATTTAAATTTACATTTTTGATAATTAAAAAAATGACAAGGTGTGATTATCTGTGACAGAAGGGGACTGGAATTGGTGATCCAGCAAGCCTGTAGCTTCCTTTGCTAGACACACCCTTTAAAAGTGCTTTACAAACAGGTGTTCAAATAAGAGCTCTGTGGAGTCCAGTTCTGCAATGGGAATCCCTCATGGTGATGAAATTAAAGCTTCTAGCCACTGACAGACTGATAAGTGATTGCTAAGGCCTGCATGCAAGACAGTACACTTGCAGATCATGTGAGCTTTACATCAGCAAGGAACACCAATCTTGGATGGATGAAGAATCTCCTTTATGACTCTTGGATATTTATGTTGAAACCTGTGGTCCTGGGATGAAGGAAGAGAAAAAAGGATGCCTTCTCTAAACTCAAAAACCAGATAGGCCTGAGAAAGGTTTCTGCCAAGACTGTGCTCAGCATAGAGGGGAAAGACATTGAGGATATATTCAGCATGTGCTCAGAAGCTTCTCCTTTTATTCTGAAGAAATAAAGCCAAAGAAGTAAAGCAAAAGGAACTGAATCCTGTGGTTGGGGATTTGAAGTCAGGCTGGTGAGTCAGCCCTGTGGCATCTAGAAATAGTCTTCTGCTTCAAAACAAAATATGTGTGAACAACCGGTTTTTCCTTCTGAGGAGAGGCTGGGCCACCCCTGGGTGGGTGACTGTGACAGTGATGGGACAAGCAAAGACTTTGCCTTCATCCCCAGGGAATCCAATAGGAAGGCAGGGGCTTCCACAATCCTGCAATAGCAGGTTCTGCAAAGGTTAGAGGATGGGGTTACTCGTGTTGAAGGGTCACTCCACAGCCTCTGTCCCTCAAGGACAACACACTAACAGATTTTGTTCTTCAAAAGTAGAAGCTGGACTTCATACTCTTCTGTCCAGCCTCAGGAACAGTCCCATTTATACACATCTTGTGCATTTAATAACTTTCTTTGATTTATTCTGTATTATTCTGTATTAATAGAGAAGAATGCTGCAGACTGGCAAAATCATAAACAGCTTGATGTATGTGACAGTTTAATAATTTTCCCCCTCAAGTATAATGGCCCTTATCATCATCCTAAATTAATGATAAATTATTTGATCTTTCATTTTTTCAAATCAAGAGCTATGGAACTAAATCATTTCACTTAATGGGAACAGCAAAGTCACTTGAATAATACAAATTCAGAACTCAAGTCAGATGTGACTTTTGAGCAATGTGCTGTTTGGGTGAAACTGTGAATAAAAAAAAAGAAAGAGTGGAGACTAGGATGAAAAAGACAAAAATAACCAGACACAGAAACAAAAATTTTATCTGTTTCAGTTTAGAAGATAGCACATCACATTAAAAGGCCAGAAGATAAACACATCATCAGCTCTGTTTTGATAACTTAGAGTAGATATTTTAAGAAACTTCATCAACTAAGTAGGAAGTTGCTATGTGGCTAATAAGGAAGATTGGATCACAACAGTGCAAACAGCCTCAGGAAAAACCCCATGATAAAAACTGATGACTACAGCTAAAAGATGCTATTTAAACATTTTTTTATTGATGTAAGAGCTATCATGTGTTCTCCATGTGGCAGTACACACCATGAAGGTCATCACATTGGAAACAATGCATATTGATCTGAGCCTATGTAAGAGAGACACTGTAGATGCACAGTAATGATTTGGTTCCTGCACCATGTACTGAGGCTATATGTGTGAGCACAATGCAAACCACTTCTGACATCTCTCTGCAATCTGCTCAGTCCTTCTCAAAGTGCTGTGACTTGAGGTAAGTTGGGGGTTCCACAAGAAGAAACTTTCTACTGAGGGTGTGCAGCAGATGTGATTCTCCGGGCACTGCTTGTGTCCAGCTCTCACTGTGCTGGGGCATAAGAAGTCCCACCACACAGTGTAAAGCAATGTGAGCAGTCCACAGCAGCAGGAGCTGAAAGCTACTATTCATACCAGGCTTCCTATTGATTTGAAAGCAATTAATTGCCTGAGTAAGCCCTGCTCATGTGAGAAAGGGGTTGCAAATTCATGACCAGAGGCTTATGAGAGCTCCTATCAGTCCCAGATGTGTGTTATGAGACCTGTGCTCTATTTTCATGAGGTTCTTACAGTCCTGAGTCTTTAACCAAGTCTTCTATGCCTTCCTGTTTTGGAGTTACTCTGTGTGGCCATAGAATTGATTCTTTGCTGTCTTTTAGAAAGATTTGGGATGTGACTAATTTTGGCAAGTTTTATAGCCCTGCCAAGGGTCTTTGCTACTAGACAGCCCTTGATATGGTTCCATGAGTCTAGCTTGGACTTGTGAGGGGCTGATGAGAGGACAGAACTATGTCCAGCTTGGCTGCAGTTCCCTAAAGATGAACCAGCCCTTTTCAAGAGTGCTAGAGGAGGATCACGAGGTGAGATTACTCCCCATTTTGGACTCTGTGGGCTGCACTATGTACTAGAACTGCCAGAAGGTAAAGGTGCAGGACATGGCATCAGCCTGGATAAACTGAGAGAGGGATGGCTAAAGAGGCAGCCCAAGAATTGGTTGTAACCACAGCAGCCTTGTCAAATAGACACGTCCAAATTGCATCCTGCTCAGCTCTGAGCACATTTTAACCTGACTGTGCTGTATCTGGTTGGCAATCGTCTACATGGTGGAAAGGGCAATAGTAAATATTTTGTTCCAAGCAATAATGAGAGAAGGTAAAGTCTTGAGAAGCAATTACCAGCAAATGATTCATAAATGTCTACAGCTGTGAAGAGGCTGAGTGACTCAGTGGACTAAGATTATGCAGGCAAAAATTCAATTCTATTCAGCTTCTGGTTTACTACATAACTTTGGGCCAGCCATTTCCTCTTTCCCACTCTCCCTTATGTGTAATGGTGCAGTGGTAGGACCCAGTTCGGGGCCCGCTGGAACTGTAAAGGTCATAGAACTGCTGAGCATCACTTGTCTCCCTTGAGTTGTACACCTGGAAGCTTGAATGGTGTTAATGACAAACCCTTAGTAACAGGAGTGTTACAGGTATGAGCACATCTATTAAGTACAGGTAAATCTTCTCTTTGTGTGTGTTTTGTCCTCAAGTGGATCCTCAAAAGCAGTCTTCATTTCACATATATTAAATGACCTATCCGGAATCTTAAGGATTTGTGTTTATAGCACAAAATCTCTGCAAGAACTTGCAGATGGCATGAGTTAAGCATGATCTGATTTGCTTTCTTTATACCTCTTTTTGGAGTTACGGGTCTACGTGCGAAATCATGACGTCTCATTCTCATGTTGTCCTTTCATTCATATGTTTGGTGTGTTGGGTACCATTAACATTTACAGTACTATGAGTATGTTCAGTCAGTAATTAAAGTCTTCACAGTTTTCTCAGCTACTGTTCAACACCTAACTAGTATGGAAATATAAAGAATGCATATGCTTGACCTTTGCCATTTGTTTTTAGAATACATTTGTTCTCAAACAGCATCATGGAAAATTTTGTAGGATCAATGTCTTGGGTGATAGACAGAAAGTCAGAGGTCATGTGGCCCTCCAGCACCTTTTTTCCAGCTGCTGAAAGAGAGATGCTGATTTTTATCTTCACAATACCGGTCATTAAAGAAGACAGAAGAAACGGCCTTGACAATAACAGAATAGTAGAGAAATAGTAACAAAATCACTTAGGAGTTATCCACATTCCAGATGCATTTGTGATGCCCAGAATAAATTCATTTCATTAGAATGCATGGGCTTTTGCTAAGAATTAATTGAATGGAGATACGGTGTTTGTGGCTACTGCAGGGACAACACTAGCTGTTCTCACAGATTAATTGCGGTCCTGCAGACCATAAAAAAAGCAGTTAATCTGTAATCATAAAGTTCTTGTACTCTGTTTGAAATTTTGGGGGGAAAAAACAAATGCAATTCCTAACATTAAGTGAAAATGAAGTATGCAATATGACCTTTTCATTTAGAAAGGGACCTTAAGTGGTCTTATAGGGAGACCAGCCCAAAGCACAACGAACTGTTAGATAACTCCTTTTAGCCATGTGTCTCTTCTGTTCATAAAATTCTCCCTAGATAAAGATTCTTCACCCTTTCATTGTAAACTTACATTTGTTTTCCCCAAAGAGAAATTTAGAAGTCTGGACTAATTTCACAGGCACAGCAACTTCTATCAGAAGTTTCGTAGCAGTGATGGGTGCTTTTTCACTCTGCTCTGTAGAAGAAACTGCCTGCATCTATGAAGCTGTCCCATTTCACAAACCCAAATGTCATCCCTCCTTGCACTGAAAAGTCTCTTGGCCAAAGTAGCCACAGTTAATAACAGTAGTCTGTTAATTTTATAAATTCTACCAATGCAGTGTGATTTTTGCTGGTGTGGTAGTGATTTTACAGCTACTGTCATGTGCCAGTGGCCCCACAAGTCCCCTGGCAGGCAACAGATAGACCAGACTCACTGTTCTTTCATGGAAACAGCAGTCTGTGCCCAGCCTCTGTGGTGAGGAGGAGCTGCTGCAATGGACCTGACCCTCACTGGCAGAGGGGAGCTCACACATGTGGGGCTGCAGAAAGCCTTGCTCTCAGACCATGATTTTGCTTTCTGAAGGAACAGCTGTCAATAGCCACTTTTGTATGGTTTTGCGTTCAGGATGTTGAAAATCCCATCTAGGATGCCTAAAGAATTCCACTGGTATGACTGACCAAAGGCCAAAGTCTCTGAGCCCTGATACCCATCGTGCTTATTTATGAGGCTTTTGTATCTAAAATCTGACCTGCATATTGCAAGTCCTCATCATCCATTTAATCTCTTGATTTATTTTTTCTCTAGATATTAAGGCATAAGACATTTATTTGTCTCTTATTCTTCCACTGAGATTCACACTGGAATGGAAAAAATGTTGCATTTTCTCCTGACATGCAAGTGTTTCAGCTGAGTCACAAATGTTCCTGCTCCTCCAGGACTGCAGCTGCTCTGTCTCTTTCTGGCTTGGAAATACAGCAAATTTTGGGAATTACCTTTGCTTACATATTTAAGTAACATAATGTGGTGTTAACTTTAAAATACTTTCCCTTTTTGTCATGTCCCCCCTACATTTATTTAGATCCTTCCCTTTTTCACTCCCATATTTTTTCTATCATAAAAGACTTGCAAATATTTTCAAACAACTTTCAAAATACCAACCTTTATCACATCTAGTCTCACAATCCCAAGGTCGTGAGTTCGAGTCTCAGTAAGGACTGCCCCCGGCAGTTCAATGCCTCCCTGCCATCCCGATCCCGTCAGATCTCGGATGCCAAGCAGGGTCAGCCCCGGTTAGTACCGGGTGCTGTAGATAGTCCTAAGGACTTCACTGTCAGTGTCCAAGCTTGCTCGGCCGTGGCAAATGAACCTTAGGACTTAAATGGTGGGGCCAGTTCTGCGCACGCTGTGCCTCACCTAAAAAATCCACTGCGCAGGCTCGAAGGGCTCACCCATGGGGGGTGAGCCCTTCCCAAATCTTCGTTCGTGAAGACTGCCCATTATTCTGTTGATACTGCTTTTCTCTCATTTTATTTTTCCTTTTTGACCTCACAGAATCACAGAAGAATCATAGAAGGTGGTAAGTTGGAAGGAACCCATCAGGATCATCAAGTCCAACATTTGGCCCTGTACAGGACACCCCAAGAAACACGCCACGTGTCTGAGAGCATTGTCAAGCAGGCAGGCTTGGTGCTGTGACCACTTCTCTGGGGAGCCTGCTCCAGTGCCCAACCACCCTCTGAGTGAAAAACCTTTTCCTGATATTCAACCTAAACTTCTCCCCCCTCAGCTTTATGCTGTTTCCTCAAGTTCTGTCACTGGTCACGAGAGTCAAGACATTGGCACCTGCTCCTCTGCTTTCCCTTGTGAGGATGTTGAAGACCACAATGAGGTCTCCCCCCAGTCTCCTCCAGGCAGAACAAGCCAAGTGATCTCAGCCACTCCTCATAAGGCTTCCCCTCCAGACCCTTCACCATCCTCATGGCCCTCTTTTGGATGCTGTCTAATAGCTTAATGTCTTTTTTATATTGTGGCACCCAAAACTGCACACAATATTCAAGGTAATGCTACACCAGCTCAGAGCAGGTTGGGACACTCCCCTCCCTCGATCAGCAGGCAATGCTTTGCCTGATGACCCCCAGGACACAGTTGGCCTTCTTGGCTGCCAGGGCACTGCTGACTCATATTTAACTTTCCATTGACCAGGACTCACAGGTCTCTTCTTGTGGCACTATTTTCCAGCATTGCATTCCCCAGTCTGTACACACAACCAGGGCTGCCCCATCTCAGGTGCAGAATCTGGCACTTGCCCTTGTTAAACTTCATATGATTGGTGATTGCTCATCTCTAATTTGTCAAGGTCTCTCTGCGGGGCATCTCTTCCCTGGAGGGATTCAACAGCTCCTCCCAATTTATTGCTGTCGGCAAACTTACTTAGTAATATTTAGAGTCCTACATCCAAGTTTTTTATGAAGATGTTTGAGAACTGGGCTGAGGATGGAGCCCTGCAGAATCCCACTAGTGCCTGTATGCCAACCTGATAGTACCTCTTACACTGTAATTCTTTGTGCCTGACTAGTAAGCCAGTTGCTTCCCCATTGCATAACATGGTTATCCAGCTGTGTGCTAGACATTTTGTCAAGAAGGTTACTGTGAGAGACAGTATCAAAAGCTTTACTGAAGTCCAAAAGGATAACATGTACAAGCTTTCCTAGATCAACGAGATGAGTTAGCGTGTGGTAGTAGAAAGTCAGGTTTGACAAGCAGGACTTTCCCCTGATGAAGCTGTGCTGGCGGTGAACAGTGACTGCATTGTGCTCCAGGTGTTTTTCAATACTTCCCAGAGTAGTCTGTTCCATGATTTTATCAGGCACTGAAGTGACACTGAAAGGCCTATGATTTCCAGGGTCCTCCTACTCTAGAACAATTTTGTGTGATGAAGAAGGAATGCATTTTCGTCTCCTGACTCTCTTTTAAGATTTCACAGATGGCCCTGGACTTATCGCACTGTAAAACATAGGGAGCGGCCAGAGATAATCTTGCTCGGGGCTCCTGTTTTCCCTCCTATTCCTAATTAACCCCTTTCTTAGAAGCCTTTGCAGGCCTTTCTGCCTCCTTTACAATGTTTTACCTTTGCTCAGTTGATATGTCTCTGCTTTGATCTGTCTCAGTCCCCACACCCCTCTTCTCTCCCTGCTTAGCACTTTCTCCCACAAGCACACAGAGAAATTTTCTCACTGCCGGCATTTTTAACCCTTTGGCTGCCCCGGCACTGCTGAATTTACTCAAGGCCTGGGAAGGCAGTGACTGTAGTTATGTCCCCAGCGAAGAGCCTGCAGAAAGCCCCAGTGTCCCAGGTCTGCTCAATGGGGATCTTGCTGGCTTCTGCTTATTGCTGTTGGCCTTTGGCCAGGCCAATGCAGCCAGTGGGCTCACTGGCCGTGCTTGTTCTGGTTGCTCCGCCTGCATTGAAGGTTCCCCTGAGGAAAGCCTGGGGACTAGAGGAGCAGTGTGCCTGTGTGTGTGCACACATGTCCATCACCCCCCAGCGCAGCCCCGTCTCCTCGTGCAGGCTCCCGCATGTTTTTTATTACTAAATTGCCATTTTCCTGCTACCCTGGAGGAGCCTCTGGCTCCTGCACATCTGGCTGGAGCTCGCTGAAGTCTCCTCCGGCATCCCTCCATGTTTTCTCACTAACTGGAGGGGAAGAACAGCACTTAGTGAATGGCCCATTCACTCCCCGGTAGACTCAGAAACCACACAGAAACACCAAGGGCCTCTCTGCAAAGCCGCTCAGATGGGAGCATCGAGTCAGCAGGAGACTCGAGGCACCGCTGCTCTCGCTCGGGACTGGCCTGGCACCACTGAGCATGGGCTGGCACTGCAAGCGGTGCCAGGACAGCCTGTGTTGTGCCAGGGCAGCCTGTGCTGTGCCGAGGACATCATCCCCATTGCCTCCTGCAGACCTCGCAGGAAATTAATGGGCGGCAATGGCCTCTGAAAGGAGGCTTGTGCTCCTCCTTCAATTCCAAGTGAGGAGCTGAATCTTTTCCAAAGGCAATGTTATGTGTACTCATCTGGAGATTGTGTAAATAAATCGGTTCAAGGAATTAACTGGATTTTCTGAGTAGCTGCTGCTTCTTCCCTCTGGATCATTGGCAAGGCAGCAATCTGCTGTACTCACTGCAGCACTGGCAGCTGCGCTCCCTGTGCTGTCCCTGGTCCAGGCAGAGCTCTCTGCTGCCCAGGAAAAAATTGGTGGCAGGGCTAGGAGTTTCAATCATTCATACACATTAACTGTGAACATCTGTACCTTGTTCATATAGGACCCTTTTGTGCTTGGTTGCATGTCAAGAATTTGCAGCCTGCAAAAAAGCTAGGAGTAATTTTCAGCCTCTCTAAACAAAAGTTTACATGATAGGCTTTTAATTGCATTTTCTGCTGGCACATCTGGTAATGGCCCTGGTACTTGGGCCCTTGCTGTAGATAGAATCAATATTGCCTTATGTTTCAAAAGGTGCTTTGGGAAGCCCTCAACATCAGAAAACAACTGCACATAGCAACAGTGCCCTTATACTGGGCCAGGTATCCTGGAATGTACAAGCAGCTTCCTTGTCTACCTATTTTGACAATAAAAATGTTAGGGAAATGTAATCCTGAGCCTGTTTGTTTGGACCCCTGTTCACCTCTGGAGTTCTATACATTACATTTTCATATCACATGCTTTTTCTTAATTTAACTGAACTTCAAATTTAGGCAAAGGAAAATAACATTTTAGATAAAATCCATCAAAGGTTTGGGATGAGGAACTTTCTTTTTCAAGTCTGACTGGACTTCCATAAATTTTAGCAAAGATCTCTTTTCACATTCTCATTTCTAACACTGAAACGAGGTTGTTTGGATGTCCACCTCACAAGCCTCAAAGGGCTTTTGAGATTGAAAATAATCTTCTATTCTTCAGTCCCCTTACCTTTTTACATGTTGCTTGGAGGCTTAGACCATCAGAGATGTTGGAGGGACTGGTTATTAACAGGGATCAAGCTGGATAGGAGTAACCCAGGGAATTGGAGGATGCTAGGTTTGTAATGCTCCTGAGGTGCATGGCAGTAACTTGATCTCGACTGTAAGTGTTCCCAGTGTGTACAGATCAGCAAGGGTGCAGGTACATCCAACACACAAATTCAAGGGTTACATGTATGAGTAGCTGCATAGAGATAAGATAAATGGGGTTTTGGAATATCTGAGATATTGCTGCTACCCATGATGAATTAAAAAAACAAATTAGTATCTTGATCTCACTGTCATTACACAGGTAAGATATTCATTAAATCAGTGTGACTAGTCCTGTTATTAAGGACTGCAAACCAGGTTTGGGGCTTAATCTCTTCTGACAAAATACCAATTTAACAGGAGTAAAATGAAACCGGGACCAGGTTATGAGGGCTAGTCTTTGTTTTCAGTTTGGAGAGATATTTTCACATTTAGGTAATTCTGTTATATATGTGAAGCAATTGTGTCTTTGACTCAGCTTCTGTAAAATAATGAGAGTTTTTATTAGAAAATTAATATCATCTAAATGCAAGGGCTCTTTCAGAACAGAGCAGTAATTTTGAAGCATGAAGTGAAGAGCATGGTTCTTCGCAAAAATACAATGACAGAGAGGGGATGCAGAGTCCTTTTTCAGAAGTCACATTTAAAGGGTAAGATTAGAAGTGCATTATCTTGATGTGCGATTACAGAGAGCCCACTTGCACAGCTGGTGCAACTGGCACTGAGAGGAAGACCATCTGCCTGCTCTTCAGCTTCTAAGCATCAGTAATATCACAATGTTTTCAATATACTGCAAGATAACATTGGGGAAGGGTCTTAATGAATTTAAAAATAATTCATATATATATATGTGTGTGTGTGTCTGTATGTGCTTGTGTCTGTGTGTTTATTATCTTTTGCTTTTTCCAGTTTGTTAAATATTGCACAGAGCTGTTTAATTCAGGTCAACTTTTTAATTTCCTTTGACCCTTATTTTTGAATGTCGTTCTTTCAGTGTGCTTTCCATTAAGGGAGGGAAGAGGGAGCTGAAAAAACATCCACAGCTAGGTCTTGTTTTCAGAGAAGTTCAGTACATTCCTGCAGGCTGGGTAGAAGAAGGGTGTCTGCTGTGTTTTCTCAACTTTACAGGCAGTCCAGAGAATTCAGAGATTATTCATCTGGGGGGAAGTGGCACATTTTGCCCATCCACATATACTGAGTGGACCCAGAAGATGAGGGCACAGACAAATGCAGCCACCACAGCTTCCAGGTGGGACAAAGGGATCTGTGAACTCAATCATTAAACAGCAGAGTTTACCAACAGTTTTATCAGAGCATCACATGCTATCTACAAGGCTGAGACAGAGAGACCTTTGCAGGTTATTTCTACAGATAACCTGAGACTTCTAATCAAAGAGTTTATAGTCTTTGTGTCTACAATTATTGTGTTTGCAGGTACCTAAACTTCTCAAATAGAAGCTGTGTGTGCAATTAAGCATCTGCAGGCTCAAAGCTTCAAAGGTCAGGTGATAAATGAGCTAAATCCTTATCCTGATTAGCCCACAGCACCCACCCCTAAATAGAGAATCCAAACATTCTGAAACTCATGCTTTGTAGAAATGTTCAAAGTGTTGAAGCCTATTTGTTTTGAAGTGGTGAGTTTGGAGTGTTTTTTGGAGATTTTTTTAGTGTGTTGCTACACTTTGTAAAAGTGCACGTCCCCTGTGATGCTGCAATGTCTACATGCAGCACCACAAATGCTTTACCGGCCTGGTGTAGAAGGTAACTAATAAACCAGCAGAGACAAAATAACAACTGGCAAGGCAGTACAGATAGTCAACTGTTCCTCCTTTTGTCATAGAAGTTTCCTCTTTTGTAGCTCCTTAGTATGTACATTATATTAGCAAGGTATTTGTTGGTCTTTTCTCCCAAGTAACAAGAGATCCGAGGAGAGGAAATGGCCTCAAGTTGCACCAGGGGAAGTTTAGTTTGGATATTAGGAAAAATTTCTTTACTGAAAGGGTTATCTGTTGTTGGAACAGACTGCCCAGGGAAGTCGTTGAGTCACCTTCCCTGCAGGTATCTAGAAGACATGTAGATGTGGCACTTAGGGACATGGTTTAGGGGTGGACTTGGCAGTGCTGTGTTAGTGGTTGGACTCAATGATCTTAAAGGTCTTTTCCAACCTGAATGACTCTGTGATTCTACAATTATTTTTTATTCCATGCAAGCTGAAAACACGATTAGTGATGGTACCAGCATGTTACAGCTGGTAGCCTGTCATCTCTCCATTTCCTTACTGACGGTTTGGGTTGGCCACAGACAGGCTCCCTGCATGTTTATAACCAATAAAGGAAGTTGAAAGAGATCAGAAGGCATATTCATAATCACTTGTTACTTGGTGCTAACTGAGAACATAATAAAAGATGCAAAGAGGGAGGCCACTTATTTCTTATTGCATTCAGAAATCAAACTGAAAGTCATACTCCAATAACAGCTAATGTCGCTGCTGAGCTCCAAGCCTATTTTTGCTTGCAATTTCACTACAACAGAGAGGCTTCAATAATTATCTAATGAGTCAGGCCTCCAAGGAGCAGCATTTGACATCCTGGCAGGCAAAACATAGCTTTAATTGTCAACATCTCAGAATCTGAAATTTCAAAAACTGATCATTTAAAAGCTGCTGATCCATCCTGAGAAGATACATGTTTTCCTTATGAATGGTATTTCTTTTGATCTTTATTTTTTCTTGATGTACCTCTGACTGCAGTTAACAGGGTCTATGACTCACTAGCTCTGTGTTTTGGTTGTTGGATTTTTTTGGAGTGCTCCAACTGATCCATCTTTTATCATTCATCTTTTCTCTTGAAAATGCAACTTGTGTATATTTCATTGTTGGCCCACAATAAGTTTCTTCATTATCCATCAATCACTATCATCAAGAAACATAGAAAAGAACAAAAACCAGACAAAGGAACTAGACCTTTAGTGCCACTTGGTGTATCTGACTCTAGTTATAAATAAAGACACAAAAGGGAAACATTTTTTGTCAAGAACCTGAAAATTACAACACTGCACAGATCCTGTTACACATATTTGTCAGAAACCTTCTCTAACTCCAGGATTTTTCTGTGAAGGAGAGAGATTAAATTTGATTTTCTGTATTCTGTCTGTTTGCTTCCCTAAATTGGATATTTTTCATTGCTTTATTTTCCCTAGAAGAATTGCCATCTGGCCCAAAGCTCCCTGATTTTTTTCCACTTAACTTGACATACAGAATCATTATCGTTTCTCCTTTGGATGTTAAGCAAAATCATTTACCACCAGCATTTTTTGCTAGAAGAAACACTCAAGTCTTTATCTTCATTTTTTAGAGGACAATCACAGAAAACATAGCATATTTCAGTGTAAGTTATTAAAGGTGAATTTTGAGCTTTTCAGCTCACCCAAGGCATGATGAAAACCTAGTTGCACTGTCCAGAAACAGGCCAGGTTAGAGAAAAACGAATCATCTATAAAAATCAGGATGGATTTGAAAGCAAGGACATGTGCACCAAAACCCATTGAATGATTGTTGCAGCACCCAGTGCTACAGCTGAAGGCTGGGGTCAAAGCCTCACATCTGTGCTCCAGGAGACCTGATTTACGATTGCAGGATATGGAAGTGTCTGTTTGCAGCTCCAGAGGGAGCAGAGGGCACCAGAGGGACCTGGGTCTGCCCAGCAGTACCAAACTCTCCTATGTTCTCCCCATGGACAATGTCCCCAGCTCAGCCACAGCATGCCCTTGAATGCATGGATGCAGCCAAAAGATGTAAGTGAGGAGCAGGTCTGGCTTGGCCCCATGTGAGCTGCAGCTTAGGCGGACAAGGCTGTGACTCATAGCTAGGCCATAGCTGGTCCCCCGTCAAATCCTGAGCTATTCAGGGCATAGTGGCCAATGAGAGCTATTTGAAAGCTCTGATGAACAAATCCTTAGTCCCAGGGAGAAAACTGGTTGTCACATGGCTCACAGCAACAGTCAGCAGAAGTGTGTATGATCTGCCTCCAAAAGCAAGTGCCTCTGCAGCCTGATGAAGGGAATGATTCCTCTCTACATGGTACCACTCACCTCTGACACCCATCAACAGATGACCATGACAAACTGGCTGCCTAAAATACTGCAAGAAATGATTGAGAATCACTGAGTGAATAGAAAAGTCGTGTCATCCTAAATGTAAAGTGAGAGCATCCTTACACCCACGCACAACCTCTAAGCTAACATACCATCAGAATGCAAGGTGCCATTCAAGGACTAACCAAGCACTGCCCATTCCTCATTTTCACAGTCAGAAGGAAGAATCTTATCAGTCTGCTTACTTAAACTAACAAGATGGTAAAGGTATTATTTGAATAAAATAAATGGCATAGCTATATAAATTTCCTGTTTAATCCATCAGTCAGGGCACAAGCAGCAAATGGAAGATGCTCATAAACAATTTTTCTTTCAGTGACATCTGAGTCTTTCAGGTGACAACTGCTTGTGGGAAGGCAGACCTCCTAGCTCATAACAGGGGCTCACAATGGGCCTGAGGAGCAGTTAGCCTCTTGTAAGTATTTTACTCACTGCAATTATTTCTCAAGTGTTTTATCCACTGTTATAATGAAATGTTTGACAAACCTGCCACTCTTGAAACATGTTTTCATTGTCCATGGGCTAATCACAAACTTGAGCCTGGTGTGACTCCTCTGAGTTCTAGTCACTCCCTTCTTGCCAGAAGGCAGGCAGTGGAAATGCTGACATCTGACAGCTTGGAAGAAACAGCACCAATAGCTGAAATCAGTTTAGCAAAATGGGTGCCCCTCTTCCCCTTCTCTCCTCTCCTGGTTTTGCACAGTTTTTTGTTTCATTTTATATAGTGTTTATGACCTTTTTGCTGTGGTTTGTTTTGCACATAGCCTTCAGGTGTCCAAAGAGATGTGATAAACAGGCACAATGGCGGAGCATTTTTTGAAGCATTTTTCCTATTTATCAGGACTTTACAGTATCTTCCCTGTATCAGACAATCTCTCCAGTTGCTTTCTGTACTTAGTGAAACTGTTTAGACTTTTAAGAACCAAACTCTAACCCAGAAGGAATTCTATAGTCACCATATTACATGATTCATTGTTCCTAAATGTTGCGTGTTAACTATCTTCAGAAGCGAGGTTCCAAATCTGAGTTGATTTTACCTATTTCCCACTGCTATTCAGCTGTTCAGAGCCTCGAGCTCAGCTGGCCAGGTGGTCATAGTTTTGACTTCCAGTGTTTTACTCTGTGTCTTTCCATTGAAAAACCTGTTGGCAAATCTCCATTTTTGGTGAACATCCTGACTTATTGAGGCCTGTCCTTTGGCCCAAGCAAGAGTATGTTTATACTTGATGATCTTAATGGTCTTTTCCAACCTAATGAATTCTATGATTCTGTGATTTTAAGATCCAATAGCAGAAGGCAAATTTGTAAGCTTCTAACTTGCACCAGTAGTCATTGGGATGTGGCTGCTGTCAGAGCACATGCTGCCCCCAAACCTGGATGTTAGTGTCAAATGCTGTAAGAAACAACTCTACTGTCAGTGGGGAGAGACCAGTGGAAAACAGTGAAAAGGTAAGAATTAGAACCCTTTTCTTATGTGAGGAATGCCAGATCAAGAGAAGTCTGCACTATTATTCCAAATAGAGAGTTCTTGTTCTTGGGAGAGCTGATTCTTACACTGAACTGGTGTTTCTCCTTGTATTGAACTGCTATGTCACCACAAAAGCTACAACTTTACTGTGAATACTTTCTAATACTAATTCCATATGAACAACTGCTGCAGGTGCTGCAGAGACTGCTGTGTTTTTTTCATGGTAGCTGTGCCCAGCTGCAAACTGCACTGCCATGTGCTGGGGCAGTTGAAGGCGCCATTGGTTCTATCCACTTGGAAGAAGCAACGTCTTGCAGGGTTGCTCTTTCCACTTTGCTCTGCTCTGTTCATTAGGAGGTACCAGGCTTCTCCTTATGCTACATAGTCATCTCCTGCCAGCCAAACAGGGCAGAGGTGAAAAAGACTGGCCAGTTCCCCTGTCTTTGTCATGCTCTTTTCCACTGGGAACAAGAGGCAACCCTTGAAAACACGAACAAGTAGAGTCCTTCTTTCCATCCAGAGTCCTCTCCTGCAATTAACAGGTGGTGGCAGTTTTTATCTTGCAGGCACCCAGGCCTTAAAGATCCATAGCTAGTTCATAGGTTGTCCATCTTCTTGTAAGGTTCATGTCTGTAATCACTGAAACAACAAGGAAGCCCTCATACCTATTAACTGGTTTCTCTATTCAGAAAATTAAATGTAATTTAAAGCTCTGTACAATCCACATTGCCTAAAAAGCTTTCTTCATGAACACCTCCAGTAATTATTCTATTATAGTGAGGCAAAGAACAAAATGAAAAAATAATTTAAAATAATTTTAAAATTGGAGTTAGATCATCCTCACTTTGAAATACTGCAGTAATATTTTGGTGTAACAGTCCTTCCCTTTGCAAATTTCTAGAACTTGGGGAAATTCAAGAGCATTACAGAGTCATTTTTTAAACTTTGATATAGTGAATTTCCCCTGAGTATGGCCTTTGGTTTGACTAAGGTATGAGAAGACTGCTACTGGCTGATAAAATACCAGCAGCCAAGCTAGCGATAAAAATACCATTTTTTTATTTGACTAACATCCTAAATAGCTTGATACTTTCCAAGTGGGAATGAGGACAATGATGAATAATGATGAGAAATAGTTTTCTCTAGTATCTTCAGTTTAATGATGAGCCCAATTCAGCACCATGACAAATCTGAATTACTTCTGATCTTAACATTACATTAAACCCCTGCTAAGGGATTCTCCTTTCACAGCCAGCTGTCCAGTAAGTGGCCACCAAGATGAATTTAACTTCACAATGCTGACATTTGTCTTGTTATTCATTGCCCTTATTTTATTCCTCTATTTGTCTCAGGCAGGCAGGTAAGAAAATATGACAGAATGGAGCACTTCAGCTAATGGTCTCAACCCAGCAAACATTTGCCACAATTACTTGGCACTGTGGCAAGTCCAAACAGTTCAAAATCATTAGTCACAAAATGCACTTTCAAATAACACAGTTTTAAAGAAATCCCCAAATCAAAGCTCTTTCAACCTGCTATTTTGTTGCTGAAGGATTTGCTCCATTTTGAATAAAATTTTGGATTCTTGTATAATCTGAAAAAGTGTTCAAAACTTTGTGAGTTGGAACGAAATTCAGACATAGTAATAAGAACAGTTTTGTTCTCACTTATGACTTTCAGGGTATTTAGTAGCACAGATAAGTTTTTATTAAAAGGAATTCTAAACATTGCCATTTGTCTAGACTCAGATGAGTTCTAGGCATAAGTTCATAACTTCAGCCTTAATTTTTGGCTTTAGATAATTTGTGTTTAGGGTTAGACATCCTGCTGAATCAGGGACATAGAAGTGTCCCCTGTTACAAAAATAGTAAAATGACATGACCATTGGCAAGAAACCGCTCCTATGTTGATGAAAGCTGGGAGGGCACAGTGCAGTTATGGTGTTACTGTGTTGTATTTTAGTAAGATTCTTCTGTAAAATGTGCATTGTTGTCTGGGCTCAGCCTTGGTACTGAGTGAATAATCACAGCTAGGAAGGTTTGAGAACAGTCATCCCTTGTTAGTTTAAGATACGCAAAACTGGCAGCCTACAAACGAAGCAGGAAGAAGGTGACAAAGATGTCTGTTTGCAGATCTAATTTGACATCCCAAAAGGGACAGTGCATGTTGAGAGCCTGGGTCAGAGCTGTTAGAAAACCTTTCCCACTAAACAAACTCCCAGGAAAGCTCAGAGTGAGCACTTTGCTGTGGGAATCTGTAAGGATGGCTCTCACAGCACCTCCAGCTGAGGGCAAAGGCTGAGGCAGAAATAAGCATCTGGAGAGGATGGGGTGGCCAGGAGAAAGGACTTGGCAAAGACAGCAGCTTCCCACTGAGGAGGCAGTAATACTTGCAGATAAAGAGTACATCTCACACAGAGAAGTGAGAACATTATCTGGCACAGCATGAGCCAGCTAGTATAGAGGTGGATACTGCATGTCCTGAAAACAACAATAAAACTCCCCTGGGAATGAGAAGGAACAAGAAAGAAAAGAGTGGGATGACTACTTTGAAGGACTGTATAAGGAACATGAAAAACAAATTGAATAAAAATTTCATTCACAATCAGAATTATTACTTAGCTGTTTTGATAAGTGATGGGACATGATACATTTATGATTTATTTTGGGCAGGAGGAGATGAAGAGGGGAGATGAGGTGTGTATGGTGGCTGTGTCTATCTGTTGTCAGCACCAGTTGTCTTTGAGAATAAAAGAGGAGGAGACGCTCCTTTGGATCTTGTTTCTGCCAAGACAAGAGAGGTTGGTCTGGAGGGTGAAGGGAGAAGCCAAGCCCTATGGACAGGGATCATAAAGAACAGTATTCCTGACACCTGGCAAGAGAATAAATGAAAAGCAGTAAAATAAAAATAAAGGATTTCAAGAAACAGAGCATCAGTCAACTTGCAGAACTGAGAGAGAAGAAACACAGGATGAAAAAGGAAGTTTAAAGGAAGTTCTTAAAAAGGCAACCTCAAAAAGACAAGCACAGATTATTTCCTATGAAGGAGATACAGAAGTGTAGTAAGAAACCACTTTTGCTCACTCAGGAGTTTTTCAGTGACCTGAAAATTATTTGGCGTGGAAAGTAGGTCAAGTTACTAGGAAGATATATGTAAGACTAGCAGAAACCTACAAGGACAAAATCAGAAAGGCCAAGGCATAGAACAGGAGGTAACAACAAAAAGGAACAAAAAAAATATTTGGATAGAACATTTGCAAGAACATGAAGGCACGGAAAAATATAGTACCCTGCTAAGGGCAAAAAGGTTTAATCTTGTATATAGATAGGAAATGAGGGAAGAAGCAGTACCTTTTTATGTATTAGCTGTAGCACTGCTTTCAACTTTGCTTCCCAAGGGTGTCTCATAAGCAAATTAAGGAAACAGTTTTATTGGAAACACTATGAAATTGTTGTACCTGTGACTGGAAAACTAATCTTCTAGAGAAAAGGATGAGTAAATCTCTGCTAGGGTTTCTCCTGGTCTGGAGTTATTCAATATTTAATGGTTTGGACATTAGACAATATAGGTCTCTTGTACAGGACACAAGCTGGTGGACACAACAGGAATTCTAAATTATTTTGAAAAATTGAAGTGATCTGAAATAGATAATTTAGGTATCAAAAATACAAGATGGAAAATGATGGACTGAACAACTGCTTTTTATTAAAGGCTCTGGGTGCATGAGAGCATTTGGGTGAGGATGACCTGGGCTGTGATGTTGCACTGCCATGACAACGCAGCTTCACAGCAGGATGCACAAAGGAGCTGTATGGAAGACAAATTCTGCCTTGTTTGTCACTGGTAACATCTTAGCTCTACTTGAAGAAAGATGGGATCAGCTTAAAAGAAACCAAGGCAGAAGCAACAAGATGCAGGCCAAGAGTCTACAGTTTCAGAGGCAAGACTGAGAGTACTGGGTCTGCCTAGGCAAGAGAGAGCTGAGAAGAAGTATGGTAACAGCTTTGGTATGAATAGAACTATTCTGCAGATGATGGCACAGGATAAGAAAAAAGGGTCTTAAAAACTGCCACATGGAGTGCTTAGGTTAAACAAGAGATTTCAAATAACTTATACCAGGGCTGTCTGTCTGTCAGGAAAGCTGCAACTGTGGGGAAGGCGGACATGGACATGGGAGGATCTCAGAGGCAGTTTAGACAAATCTCTGCCAGGGAAAACTTGGCAGAACTGAGTCTGCCCTGGGTCAGGGGTGGACTACGTGACCCCTCAAATACGCTGCTAGGTTTCCATATTTCTATGAAGATTTAAACATTTTCTGCAATGAAAATGGTTGTTGCAGAGAGACTTCACAACTGACATTTTCCCTATGAAATTCATAACTGCATCTGTAACAGGAGTGACCAGAATACCTAATGACTCATCCAGATAAAAATATCCTAAGAAGCAGAAAAATGACAGCACTTAACATCATCTGCTTCAGTCTTGATGGGACACAGGAGCAGATTTAATTTCCAAATGTGCCACATGTTAAAATGGTGTATTTCAGACACAAACATTTCTGCTACATTGATATTGCAAAGATGAGAAAACATTTATCAGAACATCACTCGAAGTTGAAAGTATTGGTTCATCAGAGAGATCATTCCAATTAAATATAGGCAATAAATAGAGAAAACTATAATCTAATTTTCTGTTCCATGTGCTTTTAGATCTGTAATGATCTAAAAGTGGGGATCCTGATTCTGCTGTATCAAAGTCACTTCAAAACTGTGCTGCCTCCAAGCACTGAGCCAGGCCTGTCTCCCATTTAGGGAAGAATGCTGGTGGACAAGTACCAATAATGAGCTAGTTGGTTTTATGCTTTGATTTTGACTGAAATCTTATTTGACTCTAACACTGAAAACTGACTTGGGAAAGAACTTTGTTCTGATGTCTTGTTCACTCTCTATATGAGAAAATAAAATCCCCTCTGCCTCTTTGCAGTTATGTGGCACCTATGTACATATTGGCACTTAAATGCTAACAAAAACATTTTTATAACTCTCTGTAATAAAGATCCACATGACTGCAAAGAAGGCAAGCAACTGAATCATCAAATCAGTAGACTAAAACTGAAAATTTGTCTTGGACTTCAGTTACGTACGCAGTTCCTCTCTGAAAAAATGGATTAAAAAAAAAACCAAGCTGGGAAAGACAAATGGAAATCATACCCCGCCTTACTATGGCATTTTGCTGCAAGCAAATATTATTATCATGATTATCTATACCCAAGCAAAATGCAATAGCTTATGTAGTTGCAACAACTCAGACAGATTTACTCATTAGGAAATTATCTGGAGAGTTGTTTTAGGAGGTGAAAGACATCATATTAACCATCTATTCTCATTCTCTTTTCCTCTTGTCAGCTGTGTAGATGGATAAGTTCAAAGATAATCTCTTAAACTGTATCTGCTACAAGTCCAGATCTCATAAAAGCATGGTACGTTTGTAAGCTTAGGCATAGCAATTGCTTCCTTTGATTTCAGTGGATTGTCTGGTATATAAGAAGTGTAGTACAACTCCTGGTACAATGAGAGCCTTAAAGTGGTCCTCCACTTTACTGAAAAGGAGAATAAGGCCTTTTTTCCCCCGCAAAGGTTTATCACTGATCATAAACAAGAAGATAACTTTTTGTTAACTTAGTATTCCCTGGCAAAAGAGGGTGATCAAAGGTTAGCAAGGGGACAGAATCACTTATGATACCCATGCACATTATTTCTAAGGGACACATGTGAGTAACCTAACAAGATACTCCCTGACTAAGAAGAGACTCAATAGTTTTTACTGAAGCTCTGGTTGGGAAATTATACTCAGCAAATAGTGTCAAAAAAAGGGCGTATTTCCTTATAAAACAGACTTTCACCTCGATGTTCAGCTAGGGGCAACCTCATAGAAAAACCTTCATTTCTCATATGTGGAGGATCTGTAGTATGTAATATGGGGTCTGCTGCTCAGGGGGCTGAGACCCTCTGTCCCAGAAGGTCCCCGAGAGATAGTCGTGGGACATTTTGCTCCCTTGGTGTGGGAGTCCTGCCTCAAGGGGGCAGGTAACTGTGATACCCAGGGTCCTGCCAGCCTACATTTCTGGCATTTCATGATGAATGCTGGAGCAAGAAAGCTAGTTCTAACCAGGTCCGCACAGGACTTTACCTTTGTACTTGCATAAGGATTGTCTGTTGGGTCTCTTAAAAAGGTTGTGAACTTCCCAGGTTGGCTGTGCCTGTATGTACTCTTAGAATAAATGCACTGAGACTATTAGTCTGTGCCCTTAACTAGGAGAAAACATTTGCTGATTGTCATGCAGATTCTAAGAGCTTTGAACAGCAGGACACAGTTTGATGACTGTTTGCTGCTGGATTACTTGTGGTGCTGCCAGCATCATTGCTCGGTGGGGTCTGTCCTCTTGCCAGGTAGTCAGCAGGAGAGGATAAAGCAATGTCCAGAGTTATCTTGGATTCTTGCGCCCTTTGCAAAGAAAAGAAGTAATACTCTGCCAAGTAGTACAGCTATCTACCGAGGCTGATAAGATCCCAGTGAAACACATGTATTAATTATTAATACAAATGGCATCAGATAGGAAAAATTCATGCATATAAAATTGACTTATATTTACATTTGAAATGTTTTTCTTTTCTCCAGTATGAAAGTTTGTCTTTAATGGCCTATTAGGGCTTGTTTAATGCTGCATTAGCTGACTTTCAATGTAGTGAACTAGCAACAAAAAAATCACAATCCAGACATTACCTCAAGAAGAAAACACAGAAGAAATCATGCATGGGAAAGAGGTGCCGACTTTTTTACTTTTCATGGTCTGTTTCATCAAACAAAATTCATTAGAATTTTAGAATTCAGTCTATAAAATAATGTTCAGCATATTACAGAAGCTCATGTCAAGGGTAATTTTGTAGTGTAGCAAGGGAATTAAACCAGCCATTCACATTAACAATAACAAGTATTCAACAGCTAATCACCTATGTACCATCTGAATTTTTTCCTCTGAATGAACATGTCAATGTTGACCCCTTTTTTCTAATGAATTAGCCTACTCTGAAGAAAGAAGGAATCTTAATAAAATTCTAATGTTTTATTTGCAATATTTCATAAAATATTTTAAGTTAATTTTTCAAGAGAGATACACATAGGTGATATAATCATAAAACCCCATTTATTTAGTGTGTGGATAGCAGATAGACTCTAGAGTGGCTTGAGCTGTATAGGTTTCCATAGAGACAGTTACATTAAGGTTGTGTGATATAACAGCTTGAGCTGACATAGGTCATGTTAATAGGAACTTGAGTAAAGGGAAACTGTAAATGGTGAGTAAGGTCAGAGACAATAGGTATGAAGCAACTTCCCTCCACAAAGCCTAGCTAGCAGTAACCAGATCACAAATTAACTAACAATCCAGGTGAAGTGGTGTCTGGGCTGAGGCCAGGGCAGCGCTGACATCAGACCCGACTGACGCTCGCCCAAGGCACGAGCACTGGGAGCCCCCAGAGGGGCTGCAGAGCGGGAACACTGCAGCCTCCTCCACAACGATGCCCTGGGGAGGCAGCTTCCAGCCAGGGAGTAAGCAAACCAAGAAAGCAGAATTCACTGGAAGTAACATGGTTTTCTATGATACTAAACAACTGTTATATGAATATGTGCACTATATGAATAGTATAGGTACTCTTTACTTCTTATTTGTATGTTTCACTCTATATTTACTTAATGAGGTGTATGCTCAAGAGTTTCTAAACAGACTTTTACGTATATTAGTTCTTACTTCTTGTTTCTCAGGTGAAACATCCTTTATTTCTTCTCATTCATATTTTATATTTCATGTTTCCTGTATGTCTATATTGTGTCTTAAATGATTCCCATTAAAACACAGCCTTTGTTCATGAAAGGTAGGATTTCTGTCACTTAATTTTGGACTCGTAGATTTCAGTATGTGGTCTGTTGTCTGGGTTTCCACTGTTATCAGTGGAGAGGGGTCTCCCAGAGGGCAACTCCTTTGATTTACCTCAGAAGCCTTCTTTAAATCGCAATGAACCATTCCATCATGGGAGGGCTTATATCTCCCTGCTTTGATTTTAGAGAATGCTTGTCCATCTCCTTTATACACAGTGCCTAGCCTTTAGATGATTTGAAGTCAAGAGAGCTGGATTTAATCTCTTCCTGCTATAATGATGTTCCTCTACAGAAATGATTGCTTTAGAGGGTCTTCCCATGTAGTTGCTGAAATAAGCCATGTTCCATATTTGCTCAGAGGAGCACTTACAACAAATTTGTTCTCCTTAATTTTCTCTGGCAGATTTTCTCTGGCTTGATAAAATTTGTGTGGTGGTCAAAACCCTACCATGACAGGGCTCAGACCTTGTTTAAACACTTCTTCATAGCCCTGACTACTAATGTCTCTGAGTCATGTGAAGAGACAACACAACCTGCAGAGCTTCCAGTAAATTATTTCTGTAGAAACCACCTCTCTTTGGAGTGTCTGTGAGGAGCTGGCTGGGATCTCCCTCAGTCCAGAGCCTTTCCAAATGCTTCAATTTCACCACTGTGCCACATGCACTGTAACACTCCTCGTGGCCATTTTTGAGGGGGAGATGATACTTAAAATTATAATCTAATCAATATGATGAATGGGCTCCCCCGGATGGTAAACAGCAATTTTTGCCTGGCAATAGAAAAAAATATTTTATGGACTTCAAGGAAAAATTAATTTTGTACAAGGGTGTAATGTAAGGTCTCTATGCTGCTTAATTTTCACTCTTGCTTGTTAAGTAACACTTAAGGAGTGCTTCAAATGTGCAAAGCTACTGGCCTGGACTTTTGACTTTCATTGACTGTTTAGGATCAACCTACTAAATTTTAAGGTCATTGTAAAATATGGACACAGTCTAAGACAGAAGTCAGTTCTTCTCAGTGCCTAAGCCCCAGGACCTTAGGTGTCCTTATATATACTCACTTCCTGTGCAAAAACTGTTAATCATCTTCTATAGAAGCTTTTCAGATCTTGTTTTTAAAGCACTTCTACAGATTTCTGAAGGTTCTTAGTGCCTTGTTAGTATTTTTGCAAATTGATCTCTGATGACTTTCTCCCTAGTTATGTATTCCACAGCTGCAGTCTTGACAAGGCAAACAGCAGGAATCTGATCAGCTTTGGGCTCCCTTCTCTGAGAAGGTGCATTTCATTCATACAGAGATGTAATTAACAACCTTCTGGCTTCTCCACACAAGCACGCCTTCTAACTGATCATTACCAGAAACAACAGGGTGTTCTCCATAACAATTTCATTTGCATGTGATTATGATGTATTAGGTGAAATTGAAGGTGACACCAGAAAAGGTAAAATAGTTTTGTGTTGATTCAGTTCAGTTGTTTCTAATGAGGTAGATTGTGCTACATGGACATTTCCAAAGGAGTATGTGCCTCTTCTGAGAAGGTGCAAGTTGTCTGATGTTCACTTTTGCTGTAATCAGGACATTCTAAACTTTCTCGTTTGCAGGGATTTGCTCCAATTATCTTCCCCTGATGCTAGGTGGGATATGTTTTCCAGCCGACCTCTTATTTTCCTAAGCAAACGTTACTGTGCAACTCTATTGGAAACGGTCTTCATGCTAACTTTCAGCTGATGATGCTTTTGATAGGATAACTTTCTTCATTAAAGATGTAGCTAGTAGAGATGTAAGCTACAAAGTAAGGTTTCCTTTAGAGCAGTTTCTCTCTTCCTTAATTAAGTGATCCAACATCTCTCAGAGCTTTATCCAAAACGCTAAAAAGAGTGAGTCTTCCCATCGATGTCAGGGGTCTTTGTCCCCCTTGGCTGGTGATTCAGTCATTTAGTACTTAAAAAACCATGAAAGAATGAGTTTGTATCAGAGAGACATCCCTATTATTTGCTTGTTATAGCACCAAAGACCTAGAGAGCCTGGGGTGATTCAGAAGCAGCATCCCATCAGGCTGCCAGTCTGTCTGCCTCAGGACAGCAGCAGTCCCTTGCCACCACTCCCTCTTCAGCTCCAGCAGGACTTACCTTACTGATACACATTTACCTCACCAAAGCCACAGACTTCTCTATCAATCTTTGACATCGTTCATGCATTGTATGGTGTGTGTTTAGTGGAAGGAGAAGAACTGCACACAAGAGTGTATGAGCCTCAAATGCAGCTGCAGAGGTGCAGTGAGTATACAGGATCTACCCTTTTCTGCTATTTTTCAAACACTGCTTGTAATGTATTATTCTCTATACCCAAAGATAAATAAAACAGCAAACCACTTTAAAAAGTAGTTCCAATGAACATTACTTTTGCAAGAATAATTTACAAAATGTATCAGAAGTGTTGGAACAGACAAAAAATTCAATATTTTAGTGATATGCATAGGAATGAGAACTGAGGAACAGAGCAGACTTGTATTGAGAATATTCATGCAGGAAAACTCAGTATAATGAATGAAACAGGAAATACTTCCCCATATGAAACAAAGAAGAATTCTTTCACAGTTTATAATCCTTCTCTCTACTGCTGTCTGTGATCAAGTGCAGGACTGAGTATTTCTCTGTGCATGAGCTTTTCAATTTCTTCATATCATTTGCAGGGGAACCAGGAGCACATCAGTTAGAAATGTGTTAGCCTGTTACATTTTATGAGCTGTGGTAGCTCAAAAAAGGAATCGGGAACAAATTCTATGGTTTCTTTCACACAATGCAAGCAGGAGCTTTATTCCAGCTAGTTCTGGCCTGACATTTACTTCAAGTACATATCTTCAGGAGCATACCAGGGAGGAAGCTATAAAACTACATTAGAGGATCTTGTCAAGTTAAAAGTGGTCAAGAAAGAATAAGTCTCCTCTAATACTTCAGTGCATTCCAGAAACTCACCCTGTTGGCTACTTGTGTTTCCCCCATGCCAAAACCAGACACTATTCTTGAATTTTTTCTTTGAATTTATCAGTCTACATTTCCTGTAGCTTTCCTGTTAGAGTCCTTTTCTGTAAGGTTCAGAGTGATAACTTCTCCATGTATTTCAAGTGAAGAAAAGCCATCCAGTTCTTTCTTAGAAAATATCTGTTGACCTCCAGTTGACCCAGGCATACGTGCACAGAAGCAGGGTTTTACAATGCAGCAAGTCAAATCAATAGAGAGCCTGTTTCAGAATTAGCAAACAAAGATTTAACTCATACAAACTTTAGTTCTAGAGGCATTTGTAGAAAGGAAATGGTAATTATTAGATAGCATTAATGACAACAATCTGCGTATGCCATAATCAAATGTCCGTGCTTATATTTGTATACTTCACATTCCTGCTCATTTACCTTATTCTTTGTGTGAAAAGAGAACAGTACACATAATAATGGCACACTGCAATAACAATGTGTGAAAGAATCAAACCTGTGGTCTAGTAACCACTCTGTGCTTGCAGCTGAAAAGCTGTGAGTCAGGCAGTCTGGGTGAATCCAGAAGACCTTAGGGAGCTGGCAGAAGGGTTCTGTACCTCCCACTCTGACTTCTTACCCTCTGCTAGATGCAGCCTAGCTCTGACATTTGAGGGAGAGGTTCTTTTAAGAGATGGAATCTTCTCAGATATTACCCTTATTGAGAGAGCTTTGAAAAGTCTGACAGTGAAACGACAAAATATGATTCAAGCACATAGATGTCCATTTTGGGGTGCATGATTTGCCCTGTGGCCTTCTCTTCTCTGCACTGAGTAAATACCCAGTGTTTTCAATGCGAATTTACATACCTACAGGTTGATTCAGTTGCATAAACAGAGGGATAAAATGGAACTCACTTAAGATGTACTAGCTTATTCCATTCAACTTGCTTCTGCTGCTCCAGAGGGGCATGTGGCTCCCGTAGGTTACAGTTGCCCAGCCTGCATGGGTTGGTGGCTCAGACAACCACAGCTTAGCAGTTAAGCAGCTCTGATTGCTCCAGAAATATATCAAGCAATTGCATCATGCCCTTAGCTCACATGCACATGCTTACATTTGGAAGTTAAAAGTTTGAAGATAATGAGATAAATTCCATATTTTGTTGGAATAAACCCTATCCAACTCAGCTTGTTTCTGAATTGTGGCCAAGGAACTGCCAGAGCACTGTTCACTAATGATGAGTTTTCATTTCAGTGCTTACTGTGCAGAGCTAGATACTGAGGTTTCAGTGCAAACCATATGTAGTGCCACACAGATTTCTGGTATGACTGCTGAACCTCATGGATAATGGTTTTTACTCATTTTGTAAAGTAGAATGGATATGACATGATATTTTACAGTGACTTACAGGCAAATCCTTGCCCCAAGAAGCTTAAATGATATAAGGAGTTTAAAACAGATTAATTTCTATTGCTTGTGGGAACCTTAAGGTGTATAGCCTTTGCTTCATTTTCTACCCAACAGACACTTATCTTTCTCTGAAAGCTGACACATAATGCAATGCCAGCTCCTGGAGAGCAGAAGCTAGCTGTGGCCTGCATAGCTGAAATCCAGTGCGCTGAACTATCTGTCTTATAAACATAAGCCAGGTGGCAGAAAGTTGTGGGAAAAGAGGTAAAGCAAAAACTTGGTGGAAGACAACTCTAAAAGTTACTTGGAAAAAAATACAGACAGGAGCTGTCACAAGCTCATGCAGGCTGCAGCGCAATCCATTCCTGTGCTGAGCTGACAGTCCTCTGCAGTGCCTGCAATCTTCATTACGTACAGCTTAGTGTGTGCAGAGCCATGGGAGGAAAGTGCTCTTTATTCATCCGAACAGCTAGAGAGGGCCTCAGTGTGCAGCATGTTACTCAAAAGTCTAGGTAGCAGTGAATTTTCGAAAGAGCTCCATAAATAGACCTGCTTTTCAAAGCCATGAACAAGGTACGTTGTGGAGGTTCAATGCTTTTTGACATTCAGTTCAGGTACATAGCAGAAAGCTTCAGTCAGCAGCAGCCAGTTGCAAAATATTTCTCAGATTTGTCAAAATGGCAAGAGTATTGTAACTAAAATATGACTTTTCAACTTTGTCGTACTCATAATTTGGATCTATATTTAAATAAGTGACCCAAGCAATATGTCCCTCTTCCTCACAGCAACAGCCTTTCCTCCTCCCTCTCCCTCATAAAGCAAAAGTAGCCAAGAGCAAACTGAAGGAAGCATTACAAAATATTTCCTACTCAAGATTCAAATTACTTTAAAAGTCAACTTAACACCTGTTTTAAACCACTTGCTGTTCAAAAACTCAGAGCTTTATCCCACAAAATCCTCATTTAAGGTGATCTGAAAATTTACATGCTTCAGTAGAAATAGAAAGCAAGTGTTAGGAGGCCAGCAAACCTCATAAGCATCTGACACCATTCTTCTGGACAGGAAACTGCCAGTAGTCATTTTTGCCTTCACAATAACTTTAAAAGAAATTTGCAAGATGATGACAACTGTCATCTGTATTTTCAGAATATTTTGTACAGAGAAATACACCTTTTACTAAAGCACAAGGCAATCATGACCTAAGGTGTTGGACAACCCCACTGGAACTATAAGCACATACCCTATTACCTTTCTGTGCAACTTATTGTAAGAAAATTTGATAAGAATATAAAAGAAATCTGACAATGGTCTTCCTTATTTCATAATTTAGAAAGACTGTTTTATCTAGCCAGGATTTAAGGGGAAAATGTTTTGATTTTTCTTTGTCTCTCACTAAGTTCTTACACTCAGAGCAAAACTGCATTGATATTTTTTAGCATTTCTGCCAACAAAATAGAGAAAACACAATGTGCCTTCCTTTACCTACACAAGAAAGTAATGGCCCTAAAAGTGGAGTACTGTGTACCAAATGCTCACATAAAATTTTTCATAATCATTCCCTCAAAGTAATTAACATTTTTAATAATTAATAAATTCAAGAAAATTACAATCTGTTCAAAGACAATCTGTGAAAAAAGCCCAAGACTGCCAAACAAGTTTTTCATTGTAAATTACTGCTCTGCTGATGCAGTGACATTACATAAAATGATGCACTCAACCCTTCAAAACCAAATGTTTCCCTACCCTTTCTAATGGGTGGCAAAGAGATGAAATGAAGCACACAGAGAGAACTAACAGAGGAGAAACCTTGCAGTGACAGGAGATTATCCTCAACATATATCACATTTCATATACTGGGAGCGCTGAGGTTCCTTCTAAGTGGAATAATGAAAAAATAATAAGGTAACATCAGAGCAAGAGGGATGATGAGAATGAGTGTCGGTATGAATTTTCATTAGGCACAGCTGGAAGGTCTGAGAATGTGTTGTGTAACCAAGTCTATGAAAATTAAACAGTGTGAAAACTGCTGACACAAAAACTGAACTGCTTATACCAAAGGGAGTCCCACAGCTCGTGTACAACAGCACACATCCCTACACAGACTAGTGAACACCAGTTGATTCAGAGGTCATCAAACCCATTTTTAAAAAGAATCTTCAGGGACTGAAAAATGGGCAAAGTTGAAAATTACCTCTAGGTTTATAAACTGCTGCCAAATCCTTTGTGGTGTATGAATGATAGACTTTAATGAAATGTGGCATTTTCTTCCACAAGATACTATCAAAAATATCTGGTACAATGTAGGTAATATCTGAGAAGCTCTCATCCTCTCAGTCTTTTGTTAATAAAACACAGACACTAATCAGATGTTGCCTTTTAAGTGCAAATCGGAGCAGACATTCACATTCTTAAGGGAATTTTAACAGTGCTTTGTCCTACTGTCAGATATGAAATGTTTGCAGGTTGTAAATGGGTAACTGAATATGCTTCTTCCCTGGGACAATTTCAGTGTGTTTCTATTATTCAGATTCCTATATTATTCCTATAATTTGGATTCAGATTCAAGACATACCTCACAGTTTTATATACATGCACTGGCTTTATGCATGAGAAAAGTAGGTATTTGCAGAGGGGATCAGAGCATCAGGGCTGGACAAGGAGCCTTATCCTTTCTTACTGCCTTGTGAAGAGGCATTACATATCTAGAAAGCTCATCTGGCTTCTATCGATGAGAGGGGGGTGGGTGGGGTAGAGAGGTGTTGAGGTATCTGCTGGCCCTGTTCCTTCTATCTCTTCACTGGCAGTAGACATGCCTCTCAAAGGCTCTTCCCCCTAATCTGGTTCACCTTCTGTGTGAGGTTTACCCTTAGGTTTGTCTGTCCTACTCACCTGGGAAATGTCCTGGCCCATGCTCAGATCACCACTCCTCCATTGTGCCTGTTTTGCTGAGGAGTCATCAGATCTCTGTGCTGTTTGACAAGATCACAAAACAGAGTTAGAAGAAGTTCTTAGGGCTCTGCTTCTCTTCCAAATTTTTTTTAAAAAGTAAGCTACCTACTTCTCATTCTCAAAGCATATAACATTATTTTTGCAGTGAACTTTATCCTACACTAATAAAATTCCACCTAAAGTATTTTCACCAGAGCAGCATTAAATGCACTAAAACTAGGAAAGATCCCTGGCTTTTTTTCCCCATCAAATATCAGTAGTTAATAATTTTATAAAATTTTGCATGGCTGTAAGATCGATTGTTGAATTTTCCAATGGAAGAGAGCTTTCAAGACTTACGCCTCCAAGTGAATGGAAACTGAAGTTGCAGTTCAGTGATCTGCATCCCTGATAGCCAAGTCTGCACTATGTGGACCGGAGGATCTACTGCCATCATCATGGCTCTCTCCATGCTGGTTTAACCAGACTTCTTTCCAAAAGCAAAGGGCACAAAGGGGATGTTGCACACCAATGCAAAATGCCATCATACAGGCCAGACGTTGTCCAGGTTGCTGAGGACCCCCTCATACAGCAAGATGGACAAAGCCAATGTAAAAGTCCTCCATTTGGAAGCAGCAGTCTTATAAGGTAGCAGAGAAAGACAAAGGTGTACTTCTGAAGTTACCAAGTCAGAGATTTTGAAAAGCTCCAGCAACCAGCTTGGGCAGTGATGAACATACCACAAACCCAGCAGTGCTTTAACATGAATACTGGTCATTAAATTAACTTACTATTACATGAAGTTAAGAATTACCTTACTAATCACCTGATGAAAGGCTGAGGGAGTCAGTGTTTTCAGCCTGGAGAAGAGAAGGCTGGAGACAGACCTTATAGTGGCCTTCCATATGTAAAGGAGGCCTGCAAGAAGGCTGCAGAGGGACTTTTTACAAGGGTCTGCCCTGATAGGACAAGGGGCAATGACGTCAAACTGAAACAGAGTAGGTTTAGATTAGATACTAGGATGAAATTATTCATTGTGGGGGTGGTGAGACACTGGCACAAGTTGCCCAGAGATGTTGTGGATACTGCAATCCTAAAAGTGTTCAAAGCCAGGCTGGATGGGACTTTGAACTGCCTGGTCTAGTGGAAGGTCTCCCTGCCCACGGCAGCAGGATGGAACTAGAGATTTTTAATGTCCCTTCCAACCCACACCATTCTGCAGAAACCTCTTTACTTCACAGTATCTTCTACGTTAGCAACTTCCCTCAGCACCTGTCAGCATGCCTCCATGGCTCAGAGACAGTCGAGTGCTGTTGCTGGAGGCTCCAAACCTAAACACTTCCTGTCTGCACATCCCACAGAAAGGGATTTTCCACTCTGCACTCATCCCAATCATTTAGCACAGAGATGATAAACTGATGTACAAATAACCTTCAGGTAATCCTATGTTCAAGTCTTTCCTCATATACATTCATTTGAGGATTTGAAATTATGAGGAAGCCAGTTACCAGTTTGTGGTAAAGGAGGTACTGGGCTGTTGAAAAGAAGCAAATAATCAGGGTAAGAAACATTTTGTTCTGATGTATATTTCTCTTTTCATACATTGCCAGGAGATGGTAATGAGCAGTGAGTCATGAGTAGAGTTTCACTGGAATGAAAAGTGGCAGAAATAGAACAGAAGGTACACCCTATCCTTTCAAGATCCGCTATCCCATAAATATCCAGAACTTCTTTAATTAGGGCTTGAATGTAAATTATTATGATTTTTGAAAATTAATGCTGGGAACCAATCCAACTGAGTTGCCCAATAGATGTCACTGAGAATGCCAAGGCACATATACTCTTCCCCACAATGCTGCTGGGAACCTCATCTTCCATAGCTCCCCGGCATATACATGTTCCTGGCGAGGCATTTAACATCATGCCTACAGCAGCTTTGAGCCCTTAACGCATTGAAAGAATGGTGTGAAGCAATTTTTAGGTTTATTTCAAATGTAGCAGACACTGAATATCATATTACTCACTATTTTTAAGAGTGCTTGGATGTAAGTCTCCAGTAAGTATTCCAGAAGAACTCCAGATTAACTGGAAGCCTCATGTCCTGTTGTTATTCCCATTATTTGTGTTAAGATAGCAAAAAGAGGCCAGTGATCCAGGATGGCAGGGACTAGGAATAAAGAAACTGTCCCTTCTCCTTAGCTTTCCTCCCTGCAAAAAATAAAGTGTACTGGTGTCATTGTTGAAGGCCATGTTCTGTCTATAAGGCCAGAGGAGGCTGGGAAGCCCTGCTGGATGGTTGTTTTCTTCCCGAGCCCACAATGTTAGACCAGATCATTCTGTTTTGGAAGTAGACATCCCTACTTCCAGAGCTCAAGTCTTTTCTTGGAAGTGTCACACTGACCCTTGAGAGCTGGTCACATCTGAAGTGTTCTTTGGGCCAGTAGGAAGACAGGTTCTTTCCCTTTCCCCGTTCTCTGCCTTTTTTATGTGACTGTTTTTAGCAGCAAGTTTTACTCTGTTCATGACAATCTTTCTGTTGCGAGACACTTGACCTGTGGTTATCACCTGGTTTAAAAGGGACGAACAGAACTTCCAGTCTTCCTTATGCTGCCTTATGCATATATTTTTGTTCAAATATATCACTGATAGTTAAGTAGCCTGAGCTTTCTGCAACATATCTTCCAAGTATGCTCATCACCCTGCAAGGCATCCTTCTGTTGCAAGTGTCTACAAAAGCTTCCCAAAATAAATTTGTCAATGTCAGGTTCCCTGACTGCTTACAATCTATTTGGTCTCATCAGGACTCAGTGTGATAGTGGAAAGAGCCACCAGCATGTGGTCTGTATTTCCTTGCCTGCAATGAATATCTGGATGTGATCTGAGAGGAACTTTTGCTTCTTAAATCTGTGTAATGATTATTCCCATCTCAGAAGGGACAGGCTGAGAAATCCTACTCTGTAGTTAACCTACTGGTCACCGGTACAAGGAATCTCACATGCTCAAAACAGATGGTCAATGAGAAAACACGGCATATTTCACGTAGTTTTGTAAATCTCCAGAAAATTAACTGACTGGTGTGAAGAACCCTGCCAGTTTTGTGCCATGTGCTGGGTTCAGCAGATTTCTGATTGTGAGCAGCTGGTGGGATCACTTCAACATCTGGGGGTCTGTCCTGTGAGCAGGATGCAGCCTGATGTGCTGCTGCTGCAGTGGCTCACACCTCACTGCAGCTGCCAAACCCAAATATGAGAGCAGGGCTTGATCTCAGGACCACACTACAACCAGGAACATTTTTCAGCCATTCTAAATAGGCATCTTTGACACCTGAATTTCCAGCCAAGGTGCTGTTTGGAGACACAACTGAGAAAAACTAATAACTGAGGTGGCAGAGGAAGTCCAGTTATCTTAATTTTGGTCTCTTCATACACCTTACCTACAAGACTTGCACCTTGAATCCATTATTTTTGGGAAGATTTGATTCCAAACTTTTGCTGAACTATCTAGAAATTCATTAAAACCTCAAAAGAGACACAATCTTGTTAAATGGCACACTCTCAAACTCAGCCAAATTTGAAAGAATCTGTATGTCTTCATCAATGGCTTCACCATTTTGACCCATTTGATCCTACAGCTATCATTATTTTAGTGTTATTAAGTTAATAAAAACTATGGCCACAGCATGATGTGCTGTCAGCATGATCCAGACATTTATTGTTCTAATTCTTAGTGTTTCTAATAGTTTGGTTATAATGGTGGATTATGATAGCAATCAGAATTATAATAAATTTGAGTTAAGCCTTTAACTGCACTGTTCCAAGTGTTTATTAATCAATATGCTTATCCAGTTGATTTTTTTAATGTGGTCTTATTCTTCTTGCAGCAAGTGCAGCTTACTTGCAAGTGGAGTGAAAGACGATCACTGTCATCTAATATAAAAGCAAGTGAATGACCTCCACCACCAGAACAGCCAAACAGCTGATGTGGCTTGTAGTGGAACTGGGATGGAGCAATGCATACTACAGCTAAAAAATACACACCTAAATGCATGATGCAGGACAGGGAGCACCGGGAATGCCACTCAGAGTCATTTGTATGTGAAACAACCCTCAGCCTTGTACTTTCCTGTTGGATGTCTGCAAGTAGATCCGGTCTCTTAGTGTAAATCTGCTGTAATTTTCACCTGCATTGAACAAGTGCAAGAAAACCTGTAGGGACTGAGACTTTCTTGGGTTTCTAATACAGGTAGGTTTTCCAAGAAGAAATAACAGAAGCTTATTGAATCTAGGACCAAGTTCCTTGCCAAGTATTTTATTCCTCCTCTGATCTGAAAGGTTCCTACAAGTACTTTATATTGGAAAAAATACTAGGTATTGAGAAATCTGACACCTAATCCTATCATTGCTTTCAATCTCATCTGAACTTTTTGGAATGATATTTGACATTAAAATTCAGTGTGAAGTAGAGTTCAGATAGAAAGTACAGCTGAATCAGTTGTAGTTTCTTAGAGAAAAGCAATTAAAAATGAGGTAATACAACAAGTTTAGACTGACCTCATAAAGGCATCTGAAAAGCATGGTTTAAAGAAACAGATAAATGCATGATGTTTTCTGTACAAAATTCACTCCCATTCATCCTATAATAATTCATTTTCATTTTAATGTAACAAAATGTTTGTAACACCCACACAACTGCCTTTAATTCCTGTGTAACACAGTATCAATTTCACTCTTTTCAGAAAGTTAGTTTTTTACTTCATATTTTGCTGCAGAAGAAATTACTAATATCTTTCATCTAGGTATACTCTGTGTGCTGTTATAATGTTGTTATCCAAAACAGATTACAGAAGCAGGTTCATCAGCTGAACAATCTTATGGTCTCAAAATATCTTTTTCAGTATTGGAGAAAATTGTCTGGTTTATTAATGGCTGCTGTTTACCTAGAGTTTTTCTGCAGAAAAAATAATGCAGCTATATTGCTCTCTCTGTGGCAATATAAAGTATATTTTCACGGAGATGATAAAGAAAAGATACTGTTCTTTATCATTTATTGCATCTCCATTATCAAGGCAAGTCCCAGCTGAAGTAAGGACCTCAGTGTACTGGACTACAACCATGGAATGATATTTTTCTCCCATGTATTTTACCCACCTGTCAAGTATATTCCCTTTCAGAATACCTTTTGAGAGAACAGAAAACAAGGATGCATTCAGTGTCTCTGTTCAAATGAGAGGCACTGTTATTTATTTCAAAGGGACAAATATGAGTTTGCATCAGAGATTTTACTGGTGTCCTTTGTTACCTCTCTGTTTAGGCAGAGGCAATAGTTTTTAGTACTTTTTATAGTTAACATTGCAAAAGCTCCTATTTTGGTTTGAAAGCATTTACTAACATGCCTTGATAGCCAAAAAGAAATTTAAGCACTTCAAGGAAATGTATTTTATTTCCAAATAATTGCTGAAAAGTGATGGCCAGATTTTACCCGGCTACATTCAATTCAAGGTTAAGTATGTAGGGCAAAGATCACTTCAGGCCACTTTATAGTCCTTTTGTATGAATATAGCATTTCCCAGCAGAAATTAAAATGAATTTAGGAAAAAAAATTGAAAAATATTGTAAATAGGCACTGATGTTCCCTTAAATCTGCTAAGTCATGTTCATCCTGCTGCTATTTATCTTTCCACTGATTTTATTTACAGTTTCATTCTATAGAAAGTTGCAGGAAAGAGAGCTGGACAAATAACATCTGTAATAAGGGATGGTTCAGATATTTTCACATTTGTCCCAAGTAATTTTGGAACCAATTTTAATGGGAAGAAAACATACAAAGAATTTCAGTTGATAAATGCAGAAGTGTTTGATGGATGTACAGTCATGTAACAGACAGGGTTTGTTATAGGACTCTGGAGAAGAGATGCTCTAGTGCATGATAACAAGGAAATTTATTCCAAGGACCTGAAGTGCTAAGGTTGTAGTTCAGATTAAGAAAAGCCAAGCAACTTAAATTAGTTCCATTCTCTAGTGCAAGAAGCCTGTAAATTTATCATTTTTTTGTGAAATTTTGTCTTTTTGTAGGTCTTTACTAACAGTTAAAATCCCATTTTTCTGGGAAAATGCCTGGACAGGTCCAGGAGAAAGCAGATCTTAGAGCCACACACTGACATATTCAGGGAGAATTAAGTGTTAAATAAACATATACAATGTGAGTACACACACACACAGGAAATGACTAGTAACTGTGACTTGACCCAGCAATGTCAGCTGCAGGTGTGAGAAGATGATGTTTCAGCATGAGAACACTTGTCAGTCAACCTAGGGATAAGGCAATTTGCAGAATAAAATAATTCAAGAGATTTCACAAGCCAATTTCAGGAAATCATTATATGTTCATAAAAATTTGGGGGGGAGGTGGGGGGCAGAGGGTGACTGGGATCAAAGGCTAAATCTGTCACAAAATATATAGCAGCTACTCCTTCTACTGCCTCAGTTATAAAGTAGTTTCATTTACAAGATATTGAGGATATCATTAAACTCCCTTCTGGAACAGAAGTTGCTCTTCCTCTGCTCATTTGACTGTTTTTGTATTATCATTTAGGAATTCCAACACAAATATTTAACCATAAGGAAGTGTTGCAAGGAAAATATGATTTGTGCACAAAATGCTTCAATTTGAAACACAAACACTCCTCCTTTGACAAGGTTAAATGCAACTTTTAACACTCTAAGGATGCCAGCAGATAAAACATAGAAATAAAAAGCAGGGAGCCAAAAGACACATATGGAGTTAACAATGCTCCTTAAAAACGCAGCGGAGGGGACTGGCTTTCTCGCACATGCCTTCAGTAAACACTGCAGCCGAGAGGCTTTAGCGCAGGTTTCTAGGATGGGAAACAGCAGCTGCTTTGCCCTGCTGTCTTGGGTTTGGCTGGGAGAGAGTCAATTTTCTTCCTAATAGCTGGTACGTGCTGTGATTTAGATTCAGTATGAGAATAATGGCGGTGACACACTGATGTTTTAGTTTCTGCTAAGCAGTGCTTACCTCAGTCAAGGACTTTTTAGCTTTCCATGCTATGCCAACAAACAGCTACAGGTGCTGGGAGGGAGCTTGGCCAGGACAGCTGACCTGAACTGGCCAAAGGGATATTCCATACCACAGAACATCAAGCTCAGTATATAAACTGAGAGGAGTTGTCTGGGAGAGGTGATACTGCTCAGAGACAAGCTGGGCATCAGTGGTGGGTGGTGAACAATTGGATTGTGCATCACTTGCTTCGCTGAGGTTTTATTACTTTCTTTTTCTTATCTGACTTTTCATTGCTCTTGTTATTCTTATATTTTACTTTACTTCAGTTATTAAAGTGCTCTTATCTCAACCCATGCATTTTACCTTTTTCTGATTCTCTCCCCATCCCACGAGGGACAAGGAGAGAAGGAGAGAGAGAGGGAGAGAGGGAACAGCTTCATTGGTACTTAGTTGCCAGGTGGGCTTAAAGCATGACAGTCCTCTTTCACAGGACTCCCTTTTGCATTGGCTGCTCCCAGTCAGACTGAGGGGACTGGGGTTCGTCCTTGAGACTGGTGTGATGGGTGCTCCTGAGTCCAGCCAGCTATGTGAGCGATGGCTGTGCTGAGCCCTGTGCAACATCATGAGATGATGTGTTTCACTGTGCACCAAAATCTGGGCCAGAACTCCCCGAGGGAGTACACTGACCTCTGCTCTTCCCCTTCCAAGTTATTTGCATCCCAGCAGGACATGGTTTAACATTCAGTTGGCTGGGGAATTCAAAGGTTAAACACAGTTACAAGAAACTGTTTATCTCAAAGTCTTCTTTACAGTGGAGTTGTCTCCTTTCTACTCCAGGGGAGATGCTATCATACTTGTAACTTTGAATTGCAAAGGAAGAAGATGGATAGGGGCCACAAGGTGCTGGGAGTGGACCCAATCTCTTCCACAATTCGACAGCTGTGATTTTTGTGATAACCCACACAAATTAACAAACCGTTCCTGATGCTGACCTGCTCTATACTTGTGCACCCACACATCAGCCCCCTTGCAGTGCTGGATGTAAACCACACCCAGTCAGAGGTGAATTGGCCTGTTTATTCAAGAGCAGCCTGCCTCTCCAAGGCAGTGTGTACACCAGAATAGTGCCTGGACTGGTTCAGTTACTTACACACCGAACAGACATCTTGGTGCCATCTACAAAGAGGGGACACAAGGGTGCAGCCCTGTCCCCATGCAGAGCATCAGGGGCTGCAGGCAGCCTGGAGGCAGTGTGGCAGTGCAGGGGCAGGATGCATGCACACAGACAACTCTTGCTCACACCAGGACAGACTCAGTCATACCAGAAACCACCTCTTTCACTTAAGTGTCATATACCATCTACAAAAGCATAAGGTGTTTTATATTAACTCTGTGTGCAGGCATACAAATGCATGTGTGCAATACAGCTATTTTAACTTTCCAACAGAGATAGTTCTTTCTCTATACTGGATAAGAAGCCTTGGGTAGCTTTGTTTTCTCTTATACTGCATTAAAACTTTGCTATTCAGATTGAGTTTTAGTGTGAATCACATGGTCATGTTGATGCTTCAGAATGTAAGTGCAGAATTCCCTTTTGGCTTTAATGGCATTTATGAAAGAAATCAAAAGAACTTGTTCAAATTTAAAATGTAATATTTTGCCTCCTGGCTATTTTTTAAATTTTTATTTTATTTCTGCAAAAGAAAAAGAAAAAACAGTCAGAAGAGATTTACATGAAAAAATATCAAAAGATCCACCACCCTGGAGGAGATTATCACATACCATTTCTCTCTGTTGTAAAGGCAACAGTTTTCTGCATAGATTTTGCTGTTGCTTTTATGGAATTAATCTGTATTTTTTGAGAGCATTCTAAGCTCATATGAACTTTTTATTATACAAGATATGCAACTACTCTGTTAACGGTTAGAAGTGATATGCAGAGACACTGAGAGTTTGTTTGGAAGAGATAGAAGAGAAAGAACACATACGACTCATACAAAAATGTATTGAGCATTGTGCTTCTGCACAAGGTAACTGCCTAGAAGCCTGAGAAGCACAAGCTGCTGAGATCTTATGCTCTCTTTCACAGAGAGCCCATGCCAGCTCTGTACCTGGGCAGTATGGAAGAAATCAAGTGCCACCCCAGTCTTTAGAAAGAGCAAGAAGGACCCAGGAAACTACCAGCCAGTCAGCCTCACCTCAATCCCTGGAAAGGTGATGGAGTGCCTCATTCTAGAGGCCACCTCTATCCACTTGGATGTCAAGACGGCGATCAGGAGTAGTCATGGATTCATTAAAGGTAAATCATACTTGACCAACCTGATGGCCTTCTATGATGAAACAACTATCTGGATGGATGACGGCACAGCAGTGGATATTGTCTACCTTGATTTCAGCAAGGCTTCTCAGTGGTGCCAAGCAATAGGACAAGAGACAATGGGCAGAAACTGTTGTACAGGAAGTGCCACCTGAATATGAGGAAGAACCTCTTTACTGTGTGAGTCACTGCACAGTGGAACAGGTTGCCCAGAGAGGTTGTGGAGTCTCCCTCGCTGGAGGTATTCAAGAACTGTCTGGATGCAATCCCTTGGTATGTGCTCTAGGATGGCCCTGCTTGTGCTGGGAGGTTGGATCTGATGACCCACTGTGGGCCTTTCCAACCCGATTCCTCTTATGATTCTCTGATTTCTTCAGGGTAGCCTTGGCTGAGAGCACTTCAGTTTAACTGAGGAGAAGCAACAGACTGGATTTCAGTGCAGATCATGGGGAGATTATCAAGAAAATGTTGGATATTTCCTCTGGCAACTCTGTTGTGCTGACACCTGTATTATTTCATTTCACTGTGACCATAGCTGCTACCCAAGCCATCAAAACTAAAACTACATGTACTGCAGCTTGCCTTCACTGCTATCTTTGGTATAGCAACTATCACCAACTAAAGGACAGAAGACATGATTATGTCCTAATCCTGCCAGTGTTGGCAGTAATTTTACATAGGTGACCAATTCTGGCAAGCTGTCATATGAAAACTTATTTGGGTTTATGCATCCTTGTAGTATTACTATTATGATACAATAATTTTATTTTTCCAAATTGGTATTCAAGATACAAGTGACGATGTGTGTGTTAGGAAACAACAGGAAAAGATGAGTATTGAAGGAAGCAAAATAAGCCCCTACTTTTGATGAATTACAATCACCAGGATTTTTTATAAATATTACTATTTAGTTAGAAATTCACAGTCAAGTGCTTAACTCCAGATCTGAAATAAAACTGTGGGTACATGATGTAATTGCACTTTCTCAAGAGCTGCTAAGCACACACAAATTTTTCTGAAGCTAAGAGGTGGCTGAAGCCAAGTGGAAGAACTTTCTAAAAATCAGGTTTGCTATCCTTGGCAGCTTCAGGAGCAGCTGGAAACAAGTTTTAACCCCGTAGTTTCTGTGAAGCTCTTATGGCTGTTTTTTTTGCAGAGTAACAGCATCAAGGTGGCTTAAATGGATATGAATTTCCTGTAGTAAGGTCTCCATAACAAGCTTAAGAAATGGCTCTAAAATTATAATGCTGTTAACTTCAAGAGTATTTACCATAACCTACCAAATCACCCTTTATTCATGAAATCAATGTTTCTCAAACTTCTTTTTCACCAAGAATTGGAGTCTCTGCTGAAATATTATTATGGAACTAATAATGGCATTATTATGATAATAGTTCAAAATTATCATATTCTGTATTACTTCATTAATATCTTTATGATTGCTGAATGCCTTTTCCACTTCAACCCTCTGCTGCCCCATCTTAAAATCTCAATCATTTTTCCCTATGGGGTAGCTGCCACCTCCCATAAACCATTTCTCACTAAGTCTGAGCATTTAATTCCTTTCCCAGGAGGGGCAGGGACTTATTTCCTGTTCCCATCCCTGGGGGGATTTCTGGTCATTTGAAGTTTGTGCTCGGAGAAGAGATGCTGCCTTGAGACAAAGCCCTTGAGAAAGAGCTATCACATGAAAATCATGGGGCATGGGCACTGCTCTCCTTGGGCGAGGCCCCTGTGCACTCACAGAGAGGGACAGCAAGCTCAGCATACTGCAGTGCCAAAGAGCAGCTTCAGTCCCTCATTAAAATAAAAATGTCTCGATGTAGACTCTCATTGAATGGCTTTAGGGCATCTAGAACACAATGATAATTGTATGTGTGAGCTGTAATCCAATGTCACAAAATCCCCTGTAAGGAGTACATGAAAACAAGCTGGCACAGTGTCACTGTTTACCTTAAACCTGTTTGTTTAAACCCAGGGAGTGGCTGGTTTTGACCGAAAGCCCTAACAGGTCAAACTTTCCCAACAAACTTCTCTCAAAGAGCTTCACCACTGAAAACCTGCTACATTACTGTAGCAAACAGGGTCGGAGAGACACCTGCTTATCAGCATTTATAAGTGCTTCCTATGCAGTTGCTCAAGCCTTTCCGACCAGCTTTGAATTTCAGGCTTCATCAGATTTAATGGAACACCGTAGCTTTCTTTGTGGTGTCAGCGCTTTTCTTCGGTCTCCTCTTGAGCTTCAGACTCTTTCCCTGCTATCATGACAGCAAACTTTTTCACCCTGACTTCCAGGCCCACATTTCTCCCTAACAGCTGCTGAAATGGAGGTCTGCCCAGAGCAGGGTTGTTTTGAGCACTGTCAAGGCGAGTATCTTACAGTGCTCCTCACACATCCAAATCCTTTATTATTAATAAGTAACACATAAATATGGACAATCCATTTCCAGATTTTTCTTAATCACAGGTCTTTTTACGGAACTCTAAATTCCTGCAGTTCAGTAGGTCCTGTTGTAAAAACGCAAATAGAGATATACTGAAACCCATGGAAGAAATCAATTGTTGGCTTGGGATAGCAAAGCATGGGCACAAAGGACCAAGGACAACAGTGTAGCTTATGGGCCAGGTTCTTGTTTTTTGGCACAGGTAGATGGCTGTGTGAGGGTTGCAGCTTCTAAACCTGGGCTGATCAGCCACCTAAACTGCCCCACCACCTTCACTGCCAGCCCCATGCTGCCCCTGTGGAGGAAAGCAGCAAACAGCAGCAGAGCTACTTTAGTCTTGTCTTCAGGGAGACCAGAGTCAGTTTTACCTAGGCTGGTGTCAAGTATACAACTGCACTGCGTCCTGGGAGGCTGCAAGATTGTACCAGCCAAGGGCTGCAAGACCCTGCTGCCTCCCTGCTTCAGACAGGGCTTCAGGAAGGGGCTCAAGTGGAGGGTAAAGGAGAATGAAAACACAGGACAAAAGGAACTCCCCTGCACCACAGTGAGAATTGTTTTCAGTGGCTGAGATTAAAAACAGCTGGTGACAACCAGCATTAGGTCATGGCATGCCAATTATCTACTCTCATTACTTAAATGTATTTGAGGTGCATTTAACACTCTCAAAAGGGGCTACAGCTCCATAGAAATAACTAAAGACATGTTTAAAAAATACTTTACATTAAAAACCCCTGTAAATACAGATGTTCAATCACAAATAATTATATTTCCAGAAGGTCAGCACATTTATTCCATGTCAGCTATTTGGTGGGAGAGTATGATTCTTGGCTTATTGGTTTAAATCTGTTAAAAAGCGTCTTTTCTATCTGGTTTCTTAGGTTGTTACACACAATAATCAAAGACCATGACCCATAAAAGTCAGAGGTTAATTTGATTCTCAGATACATCAGCTGCAGTAAGCAGGTTGTGCAGATTGCCTATTGTTGTAGCATTGTGTGTGCTTAAGACATTTCCCGTGGCTGCCTTGGCCACGGAAACAGGGATGTTCAGACAATCCTGTTTGAACTTTTTCCCCATCAGCTTGTTCCAGAGCTGAACTAACCTACCCTTGACACAACCTTTTCAGACTGAGCCTCCAGTTTTGTTGCAGGGGTTTTTTGTGGTTGTTTTGTTTGTTTATTTGGGGGCTTTGTTAGTTTGGTTGTTTGGGGTTTTGTTGTTTGTGGGGTTTTTGTTGCTGTTTGTTTGGGGGTTAGGGAAGGGGATTTGGGGGGCTTTTTTGAGAACATCTGAGGAAGCCATGGTTTCTGCAAACTGAGAAAATCCTTTAAGTTAATCTGATTGCTGTATTACAGCACAACAGTTCCCAACCACAGCAGGATTGCCATAACTGTCACACTGTTAATGCTGTCAGTGCTGTGAAGTCTGTCCATTGACTGGCAGCACTGTATTAATTAACTGAATTAACTCCTGGGTTTTAGTCACCAATTTAGTTCAAACTGGGAGAAACTGTCACATTTTTGTGCCTTTAGGAAGAAGCATGAAAAAAAATTCCGTTATTATTATCAATAATAATAATAGTATTTTTTAAAACTCACTCTGCAGAAGACTGTCAATAGTCATATCTTCTAATCCATAAAAATGAGTAAAAACCAAAGATTAATAAGCCAAAAAAACCTCAATAAATAAAACAAGATGAGGAAGAATCCATTTAAATAAAACTGTTATGAGCATTCATAAAAGAGACTGCTGAAGTTATAAAACAAGAGTAGGGAAGAAAAAAAGATCAATGTGCTTGTCCAAACTAAAAATGCTGTAGGTACTATAGCAAGAGACCTTTGAGGTATGCTGTAAAAAAAGGGACAAAATTCATAGTATCTTTTTTTCACCACTAAACCAGGAGCGAGCGCTCTCTTTTTTACTCTAACACAACTTAATAAATATTTATATTCTCGCTTTCACTTCTTCAAAAAACTTTTGGAAGTGACAACAAATTCTAAATATCAGCTTTTGCCTTGTTTGTTCTTTTTTCTGTTGACAAGATTCTGTATAGTAGTTGCACCAATCTGAATGAAAGGATAATAATATCAGAATGTCATCTATCTGGGAAAGAAGACAGTCAGGCTTGCATGCAGGGTCACAGACACCTCATGAGCAACACTGGAAAGAAAAAAAAAGGGAGAATGAAGAAAATAGTTTCCTTATTCCTGCGTACAGAAGGTGTGGAGGAATTCAAGAGCTAAATGCAAAAGTAATATAATTTCTATAAGTTTCTCTGCCCTCATTTAGGCAGCTGAGACTGTGATTTATGGCACCATAAAACATCTGGTAAACTCAACCTGAAGTCTAGGAGTCTGGAGTTTTGACAACTTGCTCAAAAATCCCACTTCCTTCCTTGGCAAAGTTGGCTGAGAACAAGTAACATGTAAGCCCAAGCTGATATTCAAACCTCGAAGTTCTGCCAGAACTGTTAATTTCCTTATTGATTAAAATAATAATAATAAAAAAGCACTGCCTAACAAAGCATTGCCTGACTGTAAGCATGATGGTTAAGGTCTGACCCTGCTGCAGACAAGACTGTGGCCAAGCTGCAGCTGAAAGCTGGTACCTGGCTGGCCTGAACTGCAGGAAAGCTTGTGCAGCAGAAGCTGCAGCCCAAATGTATGAAGAGAATCCTTCTTCATGTTCACCATCTGCTCCTAAGCCATCACTGGCAGACAAGAAGTCCCTGACCCATCCATCCCACCAGCTCTTGAGACAGCCCCATTTAAGGAGTGTCTGCATTGAAGGCAGCTAGCAGATTACTCAAAAATTCCCCACCATGTGGTATATACAAATAACTTCCCTGTGTGTTTAACCCATGTTTAACTCAGGCATGAGTTGAGACTAATATTCTAAAACATGCCCTTATTCAGTCTGAAATGGTGAGGTAGTTGAAACGTGTGCCTGTCCTCAACCAAGTTTTAGTGCTGTCCCTTAACCCTACAAATACCCACTATCCTTTCACCTGCTCATTTTCCTTTTGTCTCTGTATTGCAACCTATTTGATTACTTTCAGCTCTTCTCCTGAGACTGCCGGTGAAAGTGTTGCCACTGCTGACATTTTGAAGCATCTCACAACATCATCAGAGCAAGATGTTCTTTTTCAGGAGCCAGGACAAAGAGAGGATATAACAATTTTGCTCCACCTCACCTATGAAAAGTTGCCCACAGGAGCACATAAACAGACTAATCCCTATTCCATCCCATTATTAGCAGATTTAGCTACAGGCATTAAAAAGGAGCAGATAATGGAAAGCAAGAAGAGACTAGAAGCAAAATAGTGAGGAGGAGGACGATGCTATTGTGAAATTATTTTCAGGATACTTGCAGATAGATTCTTGTAGAAAATGTCATTCTGTAGCCTTTGGAAAACGTGAGACTCTTGTGGGCTTACGGGCAGATTATGTTGAAGTATTTATTTGTATTTATATAGATTGCAAGCAGTTACAAGATTTTGTGACACCTTTGCTATGATTGCCAGTCAATTAATATCCCTCCTCAGAGCCTTTTCCCTGTCTAGGTGCATAAATGAAGTCTGCTGTCATGCAGCTCATAATGTTGCATTTGTTAGCCTCTGCTGTGAGAAGGGATATGAACCCACTTTTCTGGCACCAGTACTTTCTCCACACAGCTGTACAGCACACTTTTGAGTAAGGACGGGGCTGCGACAGGGCTCCACTCTGTATTGTCTCCTAAATATATCTGGGAAGGGGCAGAAAGAATGAGTCTGCAAAAGCAGGAGAGGGAGGCTCTGTTCAGGTGTGAGACACTGGGGCTCCAGCCTGGTTAACCAGGTTTTAACCGTGGCTGAAGCCATTCTGACTCAGTACCACAGCTGAGCTCTGAAAATACCTTCTCAGTGAAGTCCTGCTGGTGAGAGAATCTCTAGCTTTCAGACCCCTAAAAGTATAGGTTTTGGCCATTCAGCATGACCAAAAACAAAGGTAATTCTCCACATACATTGTTAAGGGTGGGGAAGACAATTTCTAAATCCAGTTTCTACCTGCCATCCCAGGGCTCCTGCTGTGTGCATGTTATGTATCAGCATGAAGTCCATGCATGCAAGTTTCACCCCTAGTTTCACACTAGTCTAAAAGAAACCTCGTATGCTTGCTTGTCCTTCACATGCTCCCAACCCACAGTGTGCTTCAGCAGGTCTTTGATACAGGCAATGCTGAGGAGGACCTGCAGACCAGAAGCACCAGCCCATGAAAGGTGGATCCAGCTGTAGCCCCTGTAGCTTGACAAAGCAAAAATTCTCATGAGTTTTTGTCACCTTGTGGTTAGGACAGCAATGGAAAAGGAACATTTTACCCTAAATTTCATGCTGGAGAATAAAATATATGGGGGTTTGGCCCTGATACCATTTTGTTCATTTGGACTCTCTGGGTAGCAGCCTTCACTGGGACTACCCAATTCATGCTCTATGGGGGACTTGACTGGAGCACAAAGCCTTGGGACTATCACACTAACCACATTCTGCCAGAGATGCTCTGGCAAAGATTCAGTCACAGAAGTCTCTCAAAAGGAAATCTATGTGTGAAATTAATATTGACTCGAGGATGATACAGTAGAAATCAGGTATAGCAGAGGAAATACATCACTTTAAGTATTGTTAGTATTTATATATTTTTAAATTTTATTGATGCTTCTGCATGCAAACTAGCAGGAGCACCAAAAACTTCCATCTCATCATCTCTGACAAGCCTAGAAATGCTGGGGGTTGTTGCAGGCACAGACAGGAGTTCTGGTAGTGTGGGAAGTAGGATTGATGTCTTAATAAGTGGCATTTTGTCCTACACATCGTTATGATGCCTCAGGCACTGTGCTTCTGAAGGGCCTTTCTCTGGAGATAAAGAGCTTCCTCATGCTTATTAAAGGTCACACAGTCCTTTTGAAAAGGTAAGAATAACTTCATTGATCACCACATGACACGGTGATCTTCCTAAGTAAAATCATACAGAAAAAAAAGGATTTAAGTATTTTTTCTATGGGCGATTAGTAGCGAAGTACAACCAATTTTTCCTTAAAAACTTTTTTCCCCTGCATATGCAGTTTCATCACCATAATGTCAGACACCTATTCTGATATGCTCTCCAAATTCATTTGGTAGCTGAGTTCATACCTGTGGATATTCTCTACATCTGTGATAACATGACGCAGAAGTTCGTGTCTGCAGAAATGCTGCGTTCATCTCACATTAGACCTACTTCTTCTCTCACCAAAGCCTTTGGGAGCTTTTCCATTGCTTTTATTCAAAGCATGAATAGCAGAGGAAAGAAAACTTCAAGTGAACAAGCAACATAAGGTATAAACAAGGTACAAGCTAGTAAGAGCTACACTGTTGAAATAAGTTGCACATTACTATGAGACAGAACCCCGAGTATTGCCATATTCTGCAATATTAAACAAAAATGGCCTGCTTCAGAAATAATTTCTGTGATCAAAAAATATTTAAACACATCGAGTCAATGCCCTTTCATTGGATACGCTTTCAGCTACTTCACATAATATACTCTCTGCTCAAGTACTCATGAGCCAGAGCCAGAGTCTTCACAGCCAAGTGGATATTTCATTTTGCACACTTTTCCTTTATTTAAAGCAAATTTTGTTACAGTCCTTTCAAAACGTGGCTAGAAAGGCAAAAATAAGATACAAGGAAATAGAATGAAGATGCATCAGGGGAGGTTCAGACTGGATATTAGGGAAAGTTCTTCACTGAGAGGGTGCTTGGTCACTGGAACAGCCTCTCCAGGGAACTGGTCACAAACTGGTCACAGCATCAAGCCTGTCAGAGGTCAAGGAGCATGTGGACAATGCTCTTAGCCATATGGTTAATTTCAGTTTTAGTATTGCAAGAGCAGAGAGTTGGACTCCATGATCCTTTTAGGTTCCTTTTAACTTGAGATATTCTATGGTTTGACCTAAAAGTAATACCAACAGAGATTTTGTGATAGCCCCAAGCATTTATTTGCTGACTTGAAGTATTTGTCTCTCTTCCCCTATATTGTGGGCAATAAATTGATAACTGCCACTCAGAGGGATCTCAGAAGTGTGGAGAAATGGGCTGACAGGAACCTAGTGAAGTTCACCAAGAACACATGCAGAGTCCCACAATTGGGATGATATCAATCCACACTGAGTGCTGACTGTTAAGAAGGCATTGTCACGGGAAAGGTTCTGAAGGTCCTGGCAGACAGCAAAGTGAGTATCAGCCACCAACGTGCCTTTGCAGCAATGAAGGTTAAACACACAGTGGAGTGTATTAGCAATAGTCGCAGGAAGTGATCATGCCCATCTAAATGGTACTGGTGAGATTGTGTCAAGTTTGGGGCTCCCCAGCCAACCTACTGGAGTGAGTCCAGCAGTGGGCCACCAAGGTTGTTGCAAGAAGATGCTGAGACAAATGGATTTGTTCAAGGCTAAGGGGAAGAAACCTTACTTCTGTTCTCATCTACCAAATGAGAGGGTATAGATAGGAAAGAATCATATTCTGAAAAGTAAATGGCGATGAGAGGCAAAAGATACAAACTGCAACAACAGAAATCCCAAATGGATAGTGGGAAAAAACCCCTAATGGATGGGTAGTTGAAGATCAGAACCGGTACCCAGAGAGACTGTGGTATCTGCATCCTTGGAAATATTGAAAACTTGACTGGACAAGTTTCTGGACAATGTAACATAACTTTGAAGTTGGCCCTATTTTGACAAAGAAGTTGGAGCACATGATCTTCAGAAGTAATTTCCAATCAAAATTATTCTATCATTGCATGAAAGTTTAGAGTGTTTTCTGTGTAAATCTGTTTTCATCATGATTAAAATGCTCTTGAATTTGTTGAATACCAAATATGATGCATGGCAAGGTGACAAAACATAATTCAGATGGTTCAAAGAGCCCACACACATCTTCACTAGCTCCCCAGCATGGTTAGCCATTCCGAGAGAAAAGTATATTTATCCCAATGTCACAAATAAGTTTACATTTTAAAAAATTTCAACATGTCATCTTTACTTTGCATTACTCATGGGATTGCGGAAGGACAGAGAGTTGGTTTTCAAACATTTGCACAAAGAATTCAGCTTCAAAATTTTATTTGAAGCCAATATCCAAACCTTTAGAGGTCTACCCACCGCCAAAGCAAAATGTCTGGCTTGGACCAGATGGATCACAGGCTGGGAGATTTGGGGAACTTGCCCAGGCCCTGCCATTACTTCCTTTGAGAAGTGAGGCTTTACCTCTGACTCAAAAGTGAACGTGATCCTGTTTCCCAAAGAGAACTGAAATCAAAGCATATCTATAATTTTCAGTATGAGAGGCCGTATAGCACCTGCTGTACGGTTATATCCTTACAGCATTCTTGTGCCAGAGGCAAGCATCCACAGACTTTCAAATAGCACACAGATCTGTTTTGAGTGGTGAGCTGTTAAACTGTCTCCCCATATGTCTGATCTGAGCTTTTCCTTGTCATCTAGCAGAGATAATCATTTAAACACTAACAAGACCACACATACTCTCTTACATTTCTCCCTCATGTTTTGTGCAAAATAGTGACTGCAGTGTGGGGCCAGAGGAAAAACACTGCATCCTCTCTGAGTTTTTGTCTAAGATAATTTTTAAAACTTTTCAGATCCAGTAAACAGTGCAGCTTCTCCAGGAATATACTTCATACCCTATGAGGGGTAGAGTGATACATGTCAAGTTCTGCTCATGTCCCTCTTCTCACTCCTATCTTCTCCAAGTGGCAGGTCCATTAAAACCTTAGTGAGGGAAATGAGTGCTGGAGTACCTGTCTGATGAAAAAACACAAGCCATCCAGCAGACAAAAGATAGTATAAAAAGATTGTCCTCAGGTGGAAGGAACTGGGAATGAACTGGAACTGGACATACGGTTCAAGCCACCAAACAGAGTGGCTAAGGGGCTTTGGGAATCTCACCACCTCGACTTGCCTTTATGTGGAATGTCTTAGTGTAGATGAACAACATCAAGACGTGGGGCTTATACAAAAAACCACACCACCAACAACAACAACAACACACCTCCCCAACAAAAACAACAAGCCAGAAAACAACAACAACAAACACTAACCCCAACTGGGTTTTAACAGGCTTTTTGTTTCTTTTTTTTTGTTGTTTAAAGTAATGACCTCTGCAACATAACCAGGAAGCAAAGCAAGCAGAAATGCATGCAAGAAAGACCCACAAGGTTTCCATTATATTGTAATTGAAAGGTGAGTTATTAGTGTCAAGTATTTTTTTAACCCAAGAGAGGTATACTGTTCCTCAAAATACTTTTAATATCAACCCTGGAAATGACTAAAAAAGAGATAGGAAAAATAATCACCTTGTCCCATGGAAGGTGTATATGTAATATTTAATTTGGGATAGATATTTTTCCAACTCTACTTCAGGAGGCACTTAACACACTCTTAGCATTCCTGTTCACTAATCTACTTTTGACTCTGTAAACTTTACTAACAGAGAGCTTTAACATAAAAACTTCTGTCACAATATCTTTACATTGCTCATATCTGTACAAAAGGAACCTGGGGCACAGGCATTATTTGAACTCGGCTCTCCAGATATTGTCCAATAATCAGAAACGGAACAAGCTCACAAGGTTTATTCTCAAAAACTCTGTAACTATGTTCAGTGGTATGCCAGCTGGTTTCTAGGATGAGCCAGAGTGATGACAGCTGATCATTCCCACTAGGCACATATGATGACTAACTGGCTTTCTCCTGCTAAGTTCTAGTATTGCACTGCACTCATGGCTTGCTGTACCTACCTGCTCCATTTTGCAGGTCGCTGCCCTTCAGTGAGACACAGCTCCCAGGAGTGCTGCAGCATCACAGGGCACAGACAGAGCCTTCCTACAGAGGACAGACTTCCTACATACTCTCGTTGCATTCCCTTCAAACCTATTTTCTTAAAGCTTGGCACGCCCAAACGTGCAACCTTTCCGCACATTTGGGTGACAACCACGTGCAACAGACCTCCGGAATTTATTTTTTTTAAGAGTATGACATAGTCAAAATGACAAAGCAAGAGAAGAAAGGGTTAAAACATCTTTGTCCTCAAATTTGAAGATGTTTAGGCCTGTGCTCCATGGCAGTACTTTTGCTGCTGACAGCATCCTAAAGGCCCGGCGATGTTCGGAGGTGGCCGGGGCTACCCCTGCCCCACGGTCACCGCCGGCGGGGCTTGTCCCGGGGCAGGCAGCGGGCACACGCAGCGGGCCGGCGGGAGGGCTCGCTCTCCGCCGCTGTCCCAGGTTCTTTCTTCTAACAAATGGTTTCGTGGGGGAAACATCTTTCCCATGTTTAAGAAGGAGAGGGCAGGTAAACCCTCCAAGTGGGAGCCTCGTCCTGCAGGATCAGCGGGCTCTGCCGGGGCTGGGACGGCGCTGTTTCAGCCCAGGGGCAGCAGGGACAGCGCACTGCGGGCAGCGACCTCCGGCCCCCGGCGATGGAAACGCCTCCCGGGAGCTCATGCCGGGGCTGTCCGCGGGCAGGACGGCGGGTCGCGGCCGCATCGCTGCGGGCAGGCGGGGG
>VWZD01002453.1:83501-153000 GCA_013396695.1 Sakesphorus luctuosus
TCCCCGCCCCGCGGCGGCACCGGCGCTGCCGGCGGGGGTACTATTATGCTCACGCGGGTGAAGTCCGCCGTGGCCAATTTCATGGGCGGCATCATGGCTGGCAGCGCGGGCGCCGACCACGGCAGCGGCGCGGACTTGCCCCTCCGCTTCCCCTACGGGAGACCCGAGTTCCTGGGACTGTCTCCGGACGAGGTGGAGTGCTCCGCCGACCACATCGCCCGGCCCATCCTCATCCTCAGCAAGGACACCCGGCGCCTGCCCTGGACCACGGGCTACGCGGAGTGAGTACGGACCGCGGCCGCCGCGGCGAGCAGGTGAAGCGCGGCCGAGCCCGCCGCCCTCGCTGCCGGCGCACCGGCGGGGAAAGGCGGCGATGCCGGGGGACCCTCCCCTGGCGGGTGCCGGCGCTGCCGGAGGCGGCGGGAGCGCAGCCCCGGCCTGCAGGCGCCGCGAGCAACGGGGGAAGCGGCGGGGTGGTCGGCATCCGCGGTGCCTGTGTCCGGCCCTGGCTGTAGCTCTGCACCTGGGTAGCTCCTTCCTGGGAGCCAGAGGATGCGCAGGGTCTGCTGCCCTTGAAAGTGCCCGCAGGAGCTGTCGGTAGCCGGACGGACGAAGGATGGCAAGGGGCAGCACCGGGCTCCTCTACTCGTAGTGACGGCTCTGGGGGCGCAGGGGCCGAGGATGGGGTCCCCGCTGGGGAACTGTAGTCTCGGTTCTTGACTCTGGAACCAAAAAAGCTTTTGATAGGAAACCTGGTTTGGTTTGTGCGTTTGTAAATGCTTCCCGCTGCCCAAGGAATAATGAAACGTGTGCTGGTTGGGACACCTTCCTTGTGGACCTGGCAGCCGTCGCAGTCGCTGGGGGTGGCTGGTCACATACCCCTAAGTGCTTTCCAGCTGGGGAGACACTTGAGGGACACAAGCTCCAAACTGAAAGAAAAATCCATTAGCCAACCCCAGAACTGGGCTGCCATTCCCAGTGGTTTGTTTCCCTGACTCACTCATGCCATGGTATTTACTTTAGAGGATGTCTGTTCAGTACCTGGTTGTAGCCTTACCAGCCAGGCAAGGGCAGTGTTCATTCGGATGCATCCAGCTGACAGTGGGAGTAGCTGCGGAGGCAAGGCATGTCCTTGCACTTGATTCCTGGATTGGTAGACATTATTTTTCTTGATGATAGTAGGTTGAAGGACTCAGTACTTTGTTTCTTTCTGTTAGAGACTTGAGCACGTCTGGCCATTTGTGTTGCTACCAACTCAGAGATTCCAGTAGTTCAAGTGAACTAGCTCTTGAAGACTACAAGCTGTTTTGCTATAGTCTCTTCAGGCATACGTGAATTCCCCCCCAAAACTATTGCAAAATCTACAGTGAAGGCTCCATTTTGTTAAGGATCAATCACTACCTTTATTTAAAAGGTTGTCCTGTCATTGGGGATGTTGAAATTGGATGAGAGACTTAAAGAATTTCAAATTGGATTGTTCTCAGATTATTAAAGTATTGAGTAGGCTACTGAGCAAATTCTCCGGGAACTGTAATTTTAAATATTTTAAAGTAAGCTTTAATTGCTCTGCCACTATAATAGTCCCTTGAAAAACAGTTGAAAGAGGTTCACTGGCTCCCAGATATGGACATCCACTGCTGCCTACGAACTTCCCGGAGACTGTTTGGCAGAAAAACGTGGGTACTGGAAAGTGAAAGTGCAGGTCGGCCCTGTTGGTGAAACCTGATGTGAGGGAGTGTTTGGACATAAAGTAAATGGCTCTGGTAATTATGAAACCAGAACAACATACCAGGATTGCTATCATATACTTGTTACTCTTCCCTCTTAAGCTTTGAGTAGTTTGGTTAATTGGGAGGTGTACAGTGGCTTTTCTCAGTTCCTATTGTTATGTATGTGAAAAGAGATTGGCCTTTTGCTTTATCTTTGGTGTTTTGTGTTGTGTTGTTTTTTTATTTTTCCCTTCCCTTTCGTTCCGGTGAAGTTACTGGTTCTAGTGTTGATTGAGCAGAGGTAAGTGAAAGGTAATACTCGTCAGAGGGGAAGAACAAGTGAATGTCTTACCAGGCTCTTCCCAGAAACATGTATTTGATGGTCCATAATGGGGTTTCACTGTAACCAGAAGATACCAAAATGCTAGCTATGCAGAAGCTGAGAGAAAAGCAGTGCCACCAAAAATGCATTGTCTTCCAAAGGAAAAGCGTTAATGAATAAAGAAAAAGAAGAAAATTTGGACAAATTCAGAATTTGCCATACATGACTATTTTTTACTCCTACTGAGCTGTTATCAGGCTTTCTGAAAATAATGTCAAGATTTCCTTTGAGGTATACGTTGAAACTATGTTTTGCTTTTGGAACAAATTTGAGTTAAGTAGAGAAAAAGAAATGGCAAAAATACCAGGAAGGTGAAATTCTGAAGTTTGTTGGCTTGGGGAAAGCAGGGCATAAAGTACGTTCATTCTATTATTTAGCATTTTGTTTGTGCCTATATTAAGGAAACTATCCGAGCAATGTTTGCCTTTTGTTACAGTTCAAGTGAGAACTTGCAAGAATGTTTGGAGGAAGTTTGGTGTCCTCATGAGCTTGTGACTTAATACAAAGGTCAGCCATTGAACTCACATTTTACTAGTTTGCTTTGGTATGAAGACATCAGAAAAGATGTGCCATACCTGCAGTGTGGCAAAATCCAGTTTCCCTGAGCTATTGCCTTCTCTGCGTTTTCATGTTTTAGCAAATCAGTAAAAGTGATTTCAGTGTTTTGTTGGTGGGAATACTGCTGGAGACAAAGGGATTTTTACTTCTTGAAGTTAAGGAGGGGTTTGCTGCAGTTGTAAAACATGTCAGTTTTACACATGATACTGGAACTACTTGATGTTGTAATGTTGGTGTTTCATCAAAGATGGAGAAGGCGTTTTGGAGTTAGACCTAGCTCCCATGCAGGACTGAAGCAGTCTGAGTCTACAGAATACTCTGTTTTTTTCAGGGAATTCCTCTTGTTTCTTTGATTCCTGAGGATCAGTATTTCTTACTAAACAATGTATTGACAAGAAAACTCATCCTGTTGACTGTTTCTGCTCCCTGGGATCTGTGTAGTATATGCCTGTTCATCTGTCTTGTTCCCCTTCTCCTTCTTTCCTTTTTCTTGCTTCTCTTGTACTGAACTTCTATTGCAATGAGTATTTTTGCAATATTGCTCATATGTGTCATATTTTTTAACTTATTTTTTAAATTACCTACTTATCTCTGTTGTTATGTACTGAAATGCAAATTAGCCTTTATTTTTTATTATTACCTTTAATAATGTGATAATTAGGCAAAACATGTAGACAGGCAAATGAAATCTTCAAAAACATATTTGGTGCTGGGATAAAACATCATTGCCTCCTGAAATTTCAGTGGGACTCCCACAGGGACTCAGCTTTCCTTAGTCAGTAAGCAGCCTGAAAATTGTCTTCTGCAATGACTGTCCTGCTGTCTGTTCTGCAAGTGGGAGACCTGATACCTTCAATTTCATTTCACCTCATACTACAGGATGGCAAAAGGCCAGCAGATGTTTCAAAGAGATGTTCTTATACCACAGACACTTGTCTAATGATCATCAAACTCCATTGAAGCAAAATGAAAGTTGTATCCCACATCCAGTAAACTTTTTAATTGTCTTTAAAGGTACAATTTGTTTATAAATAAATGTTTCATTTTAATCAAGGGCATCCTTAGCACAGTTTTTTGTGTGTAGTTAGCTGATGTGCATCAGGAATGACCCAGGGAGAAGGTAGTCTGTTAACAAACATTCTTTTAAGTCTGCCTTTAATGCAGAGGACTAAGGAGATTTACTGCTCTCTGAAAAGTTAAGTGATTTATTTAGGGAAGAGGGCAGTGGAAGGCATCCTGCCTGACACTTTATTTACTTGTTGCCTTCCCTCCCCTTTTTGAGCAGCTGTGCTCCCGAGGCCATCGGGCTCTTTTAGACCTTGCCTTGTCTGAGCCAGGAGCTGGCTTCTGAGCTTCTGCATGGATTGTCCTGTTACTGGGAGGGAAATTTCTTCTTTGCTGTGCTGTGTTATGACCACTTCCCTGCAGAGCTGCTGCTGTTAAACTGCCCTCAGCCCCAGTGTTAAATTCTGAAAGTAACTGGTGAATTAGAGGCAGCAGCGTAGAGTATGTAAGGTGAAGTGGCTCAGATGGTATTAACTGCATCCAAACTCTACCCAGAACATTATTTTTCACCTTTTCCTTTTCTGCTTTTTCTTGTTCTCTCTGTGAAGGTAGAGGATGAACAGGATGTAGCAGAGCCTTCCTCTCCTGGTTGAATTCCCTTGTCTACATATGGCACAATAAAATAGATGCTAAATTTGCAAATGACAAAGAACTAGCCTGCTGCATATGCTGGTTGAGTTGCAGAGAAACTGAGTAGCATTTTGTGGCAGAAAAATGACATTAGTAATTTTCCATTTATTTTGAATGTGTCTTCCTGGTAGTCCAGAATTCAGTACTATAATCACTTTCCTAAGCTGTAAGAATCCTGGGGATGGGACCATAAAAAGCTGATCCTGTGTCGCATGCATTCCTCTCTTTGCATTTGCTTTTCTGCCATCTCTTTGGAGAACATCAAAAGGTACTATTAAATACACTTTAGCGGCAGGAGGAAAGGTCAATTTTGTGCTGTCTGTGACCTTATGCAAAAGGCACTTTTGTTTGCCTTTTATAATGCCTTTAAAAAAAAAGAAACTTTAGGTATCTTTGCAGTTCTGAGTTAGAATAGGTTTCCAGAAACTTTAGTTTACTGGGGTGTGTGCTGCCTGGCTTATAAAGTCAATTTATTATCCCAGCGGTGCCTTTTGTTTGATGAGACAAAGTCCAGGCTCTTTTTCCATAATGTTTCATTTCAGAGATACTGTGGTTTCTCTGCTCTGCAGGCCTGAAGTAGAAATTACATTTTCTCTGTGTTGTGGTGGCTACTGACCCATAATAAATGCAGAGTTGTAGGTGAAGTATGATGACTGTGTCCTTCTACAGCATTATTACAGTGGCAAGTTGTTACCATTGAAAATGAAAATGAGGGGGGGAAGTTTAGGGAATTTTTTTTTCTACTGTAAATACTGGTTGTTTTGTAAGGCTGATGGTGTTGCATCATGTTTTGTCATGCTGTGTTACTTAGCTTGTAGGAAATGAACGTATATGAGAATTGACTTGAGGTTTTTCTCAGTGACCATAAATATTTGGGTGAGTTAAGATAACACAGAACTATTTTTCCACCTGAAGTACCTTTCATGTTCTGTCTAGACTGAGCTATTTATACAAATGTTAAGCATTGTAATAACAATCTGAAGCAGGTGAAAGCTTAACACATCAGTGAGATGAGGTAAACCAAAGCACAGAGATTGCCTGTCCTGAGTTGAACAATATTTTGATGTTGGAGCACAGCTTAGGGCTTGCAGCTACTGAACACTTACTCTGATCCCTATTGCCTCTTATTAACAGGAGAAAACAGCACAGTCTTGCTCCTGTGAATTGAAAGTTACAGTCTTATTCTGGCAGCTAGTCTTTCTAACCCTCAGCTGGGAGCATGACTCATACACCATCAGTAAACACATTCTTGTATGTATTCTGTTTGGTACAAATTTCAGGAGGATGGTACTCCTGGGAAAAGGAATACCTTCTTAATCGTCTTCTGTTTGGCTATCTCCTCAGGTTAAGTACACAGAAATTATTAATTGCTCTTCTTTTTAAACTTTTTAAGAATTGTTTGCAATTCTCTTTGTCTGGATAAAATTATGTTCCTTTATTCTTTTTATAGTTCAGAACATAAGACTGCTTAGGACCTGATGAATGAGCTAAAAACTGAAGTCCCATACATGTACCTAAAGACAAGTCTTCCTGTGTATGAATTATTCTTCTATGCATAATGATAAAGAGTTTCAGTAATCACTTTTCTTGTGTAAGAGCTTATGCTATAGCATCTAATATTTATGTAATGCCTCTAATCTGCCAAGTGCATTGCAAGTAATAATTTCAGAACAACCTTGGAGAAAAATGTATATGGTTCCTTCAGGTGAAAAAAATGCAGCAGCAAGGATGAGTTTCAGCAAGAGATTTGATAAAGATATGGTGAATGAGTCCTGAGTTTTAGGTTCTGTGTTTTGACAACAGTTATTTTTCCTGCCGTTATGTGCTTGGCTTTTTCCTATGTGGTCTCTGATGTCTTAGAACAGGAGTAAAAGGAGAAAAATAAAAAAAGGAAAAAGAAGATAAATCATGTGCTCAGGTATTTTTAATGTTATCTAAGTTGCATGAACATGATTCCTAATGAGACAAGTATGAAATTCATCCCTCTAAGCTATCCCATATCGCTAGTCCTTCAGAGATTTAAGGCATGTGCTGTTGTCCTAGTTCAGCAGGTGGGACCAGTTGTCACTGTGTGGGGGTGATCAAAGCTGTGTATTCTACCCCCTCTATTCATTCCCAAGGTCAGTGGCCCATTTGCAGCAGCTTCCCAAGGAGTCGTTAGCACCTCCACTCCCAGCCTGAGGAGGCGTAGCTGCTAATGGGCCATTAACACTTCAAAAATAGCCCATGACTCACAGAGTTAATCACCCATTGTGTGAGTCCCCGCCCTGGGGGAGGGACTGGGTGCTCCCTGAGGGTACAAAAGGGGTGAGTAAGAAGACCTCGGGAACCTTTTGTCGGACCCAAAGGAGCAGCAGGACCTTGACAGGAGGAGACCACCACTCTCGACCAGACTACAGCCATCACCTGCACCAACAGGTTTTTCACTTCCTTTTGCTTTGGACTTGGGGGAACCACGTGGGTCTCAGCACAAGGACCAACAAATCCCTTTGGGTTTGTACCCCAGGGCACTGGGTTATACTGCTGGGTTTTGGGAGTTGAAAGCAATTTCCCTTTGTGTCAGTGTATTTACTGTATTATTATTATTAAATTGTAGCTCTGACTTACAATCTCTCTCGTGTTGAGCTCATTTCTCCTGCTGGTTTACCTCTAAACCAGCACAACTGTCTCACATGTTTCTGAAAGGCTTGCTTGAGCATGGTCCGAGCTTCTGAAACCAGAGGGTGACTTGTGTGCTCCCAGGTAGCCCTCCTTTGGCCCCTTCTGCCTTGGCCCAGGTGGCAGTTGGCACACGTTACCTGCAAATGATCCAGCTTTGCTCATTTTTCTTGGTTGCAGCTGCATCACTTGGGAAAGGTGTAAGTGGGAATGGCCAGCACAGTTAAAATCACAGCATAAAGTAATCTGACAGGGCTGTGCCCCTTGGGGTGAGCTGCTTTGAGCCTGTGAATGTGATCAAATGAAACATGCTCAGTTCGACCTTGAAAGGAAGCAGTGCTGCAAAGCACAGGTCATTCCTGTGATGGGATCTATGTGCTACTTGAGAAAGAAATATGGTTTGTGGGTTTAAGGATTGGGTTAATTCAGCTGAATCCCAAGTAAGTCTTGAAGTGAGGAATCGCCATTAAAGAGTGCAGGGAGATGATTTGGACAGGGCAGACACAGCAACTTTGCTGTGGCGTGGGTCTGTTATAGTGCTATATCTCTGCCTTTATGAGGAAGATAGAGCCTCCTGGATCCCTTCTAACCTGGATCTTAATCTGTGTCCTTTTGGATTTCTGTTCTGCTTGAATTTGCTGCTCTAAAATGCAAGAGGTCCTACTGGGCAGCAGCACCTTAGTGTTAACTGTGTCTTTTGTTGTCTCTGTGTAATGATTTTTTAATTCTTTCTTGTTGAACAGAAAGAGAAAGTGACTTGTAAGACTTGGTTCCCATTGGGCCAGTCACATTTACCTGGTAGGGTATGTGTTTGGGATGGCCAGCTACAATACACAGTATTATGTAGAGGGGTTTCCTGATCATAGGTCAGGCAGAGAAGGTCACAGTTTCAAGTGCTCAGGGTGTAAAACAGTTAGCAGAGCTGGTGAGAGAAACTCCATCTTATGTTGAGCCCCTCCACCCCCCAAATCCAACAGACATGGGGTGGAAGTTTTATTGCATGGTAATTACAGAAGTTCATGCAGGTAGGAGGTGGCCAGCAGGTCCACTGAAGCCATTTGACTGGTTTCCCTGCTGTTTCCCCCATCCAGCAGCACTCTTGCTGTCTGGTAGATGCTGCCAGCTGTACTTGTAGTTGTAAGTAGCAGTGGCTAAGTCGTTGATGCTATATGAGCTGTTCAATAGGTGAAGCTCCTAAAATGGCTGGAGGCAGGTGTGATTCCTCTTCCCAATACTGTAGGCAAGTGTTTGTCTGCAAAGTTTAACATTTTCCAAATAAATACTGCACACAGTATTTCGGCAGCTGTGCCAGGGTAAAGCCAGCCAAAGGGGATGTCTCTGGTTCTTGATCACAGCACAGTTTAATTGCTGAAGTCTGAGACAGGGAAGGAGAAAAATAACAACCAAGCTGAGGCAGTCAACATTAGCAAGTGCAGGAGGGGATGTGGGCAATGCATAACTGGGGAATGCCAAAATACAGACCCTGTATGTGACTCAGCACTCATGCTGGTTTAAAAAAAGAAAATTAAGAAGAATTATTAGTGGGTTGTTGTGGGCAGGCAACTTTCTGGCATGAAGCAGGGTGACAAATCAAGAGTTTTGCTCATTGTTTGGAATCTGTATTTAACACAGGTTTAAGGGGAAGAGTCTCTGCTGAGGGAGTCCAGAGCTGCTTGAGGTACAGGGATATGGGCAGTGCTGTGTCCTCAGAGAACCTTTGTGATCAGCCCAAATGATCACCTAAATGCACGTTCTCCTAAATGGTCTTCATCCCCAAGACAAGCAGGAGTCAAGTGGGTCTGGTCCTCTGAAAGAAGAGAGAGCAGCAGCATGTCAGCCTCTCCTCTGGTGTGGGGAGATCTGTCAGTCCATCTCTTTTACTTGTCATAATGCTAGGTTGTCTTTAACTCCATGATCGATGCCAGACCTTGTGAAATGGTCTTCTTGTGAAAGTAGGTCCAAGGTCCTGGTGGTGACTGTTGCATAAAGGTGAATAACCATTTCCAATCTCTTTTTTTCCCCTCCCTCTTTCTTCTTTTTGAAGTGCTACCATAATGTGTAGTCTGTCTTGACTGATTGTTGTTGATGCCATTCAGGCTCTTTTGCAGGCAGTGGTAATGACACTGAAACTGGGATTTGAGGTGGTCAGCTTTGCCTCATTTCAGGGAGAGAGGGTGAGAGAAAAGGATAGGAGACCATGTGCTGTTCCTTTCATGCTTTCCATGGTGGTATTCTGCTACAATAAGGAAGAAACAGACTGAGCTTTGATTGCATCTGATGTCCAGCATCCCACTGCTTCAGAAATCCTGCAGCAGTGTCCTTGGACTGGCATTAGAGATCTGTGAGATTGTCCTTTCATAGGCATAGCTCTGTTTCCAAAGTCTTTGCAGTTAATTTCTTCTTTTATTTAATCTACTGGTCCCATAGCTAAGTGCCTTTGTGCTGTCCTGTGTACCTACCCCACTGGGTAAAATTAGAGACAAGAGGTGAGTTCTTTCCTCCTCTCTGCCCCACCTCTCACTGAGCCCTTCTGGATTTGCCTGATTTGTTCCTTTGTCTTTTATGTCATGTTATGGTAATTTCTGCTTTCCAAACTCCCTGCAGAGAGACAAAAGAGATCCAGCTTCAGCCAAGTTCTGCAGCAGATCTTTTTTTCTCTTTTTCTTTTTTTTTATCCCTGTACCAACATTGATTCATTCAGGCCAAATATGATTTCTCTATCTTTAGGTATGTGTTAGAGACTTCCTCAGGAAGGGATGATGCGTAGTGCACATTTGTAATGCTGTAAAATACCTGTGAGTCAGAACGAGCAATCTGGTTCTTGGTGGAGTCTTATGTTGGAGGTGAGATTGAGGACACATCTCCTGCTCTTACAACTTGAACAATGGTCCATGATGTGCAGAAGTCTTGCAAGGAGAAAAAAAAATTATCTTGCAGTTCACCAGACATCCCTGTATTTTCCGGATGTGGCAGGTCACCATGTGGGCAGAGATGATGTGAGTTCTCATTCCTCAGTTCTTTCCAAAATAGCAGTTTCAGCCTGTTACCCAGCCATGAAAAACTTGATACCCTTTCCCTGTGTTAAAACAGAATCCTTTCTACCTGGGCGAGGATTTTGTCCTTTCATTCAGGTGTGGTGTTTAAAGACACAGCTCTTTGAAGGCTAAGAAAAGATCATAGGCATTGCTACTTCAATTTCAGGTGTGTTCTGTTGGTTTGGAACAGTTTGAAGGAAAAGAGGGTTAGTGCTGGAAAACGAAGTTGCCAAAAGTACCACTGATTTTTTTAAAATTATTGTTATTATTAATTATTGTTCTTTTCTTTTCCCCTTCTTTCTTGAAAGAAATTGCTGTTTTGTCACTGGTTGTGGACTTTTTGATTTGTAATCTCTGTTGCTTGTCTATGAGGAGGAAAGAGTGAGAAGCTGTGAAACTTAATAGTGAGATGCAAATCTTCCTTTACTCTCTGGTTGGAAAGAGCACTCCTTAAATTGCTTCAGTGCCCAAGCATTGAAACTTGGTCCTCTCCATGGGTTCAGGCTTGCAGTGAATGATCAGTTTCAAAGGCAGGAACTGCTGTGTAAAATTCATGTCCCTTGCTGATCTGGCTCAGGAAGCAGCTGAACAGCTGTGCTCATACCCAAGAGTGCAAAGGGTCACACCTCCGTTGGTTTCAGTGGCTGTGGGGGAAGTTTAGTGCCTCTTCCTCTGTCCCATTGCATCCCCTTCACTGTTAATTCCACTGGCTCCATGTCTGTGCATCTGTCTTGGCAGGATGAGTGAGGGTCCTGGTTTTTTATTTGTTCAGCAGTATGTGATGCTTTGCAGAAGTCTTTGCAGTAAAACCAGGTTCCTTAAATTGCTGGTTATATGTGGTTTTTAAAATAGCATTTTGAGGAAAGTGCTTTTTCTTATGAATTTATATTAAGGATCTTTGTTTCATGAATGAATGCTAAATTTTGGAGTTGAAATTAGTTTTATTTGAATTAGTTTTTATTTTCTTTTTGAACTTACTTACAGGTGTCTTGACTGAAAAAAAGTTGGTTTTTTCCCCCATTTCTTTCCAAGGATTTGATCTACATTCAAACTTGCAATGTTTATCCTCTAGAAACTTTAAAAGCTAGACAGTGAAACCTACATTGTATGTGTGGTGCCGGTGTGTGTGTGTGTGGAATGTGCTTTCAGATATTGTTATTTGGGTAGGCATTTCGAAATGGAAAATACTGATCAGTGATTATTGCTGCTTATGTCATGACAGAGATCAAAGTTTTATGCGTGGCCGGTTTGATATGAGTGACTTACATTTTGCAGAATGTAAATAGAAATTTTTCTTCCCTTCCTCTCAACCTTTGAAGAAAAAATAATCAATTTCCAGCTATTTTCATGTGCCATTTGAAGGTGAGAACTTAGTCATATATGCTCTGAATCATAATGAAGGAATTGTTAAGACATTAAAATGTACACTGTTGTCTTTAAAGAAAGGTGTATCAGCATCAGACTTGGAGGGCGATTTCCTCTCCTTTACCCTTACCTTGTCACTCCTTTCATTAATCACATCTCCAGTCCTGTGCTTTCAGTTAATTTCTTTATTCTTCTCAATAAATTTTAATTAAGAGCAGTGTTGCCACAGCTCTTGCAAAATCTAGATGGGAACTTCTTTAGGCTGGGGCTCCCTCTGGCCTACTCCTCAATGTCATTTTAAGGTCTCTGTCCCTCTCTGGAAGTGAGAAGCTGGGAATTACATTCTGGTTAGTTCCTTTGGCAACCTCTCCAGAGTAATCTCTGAAAATCCTAGTTCTGTGGATGGTAATTCTATTAGCCGTTCAGCAAGCTGAGTCTGGAAGAATGCAGCTGGTGTGTGGGAATGTGGGAAGTTCCCCATCTCTGCCTTTAATATTGCTTTTAGAGGGGGAAAAAGTTACAGGCCAATGGGATTATCTGTAGTTCCGTTCTTGCTTGGTTTCAGAAGAGTGACTGATTCCTAAATCGCAAGCCAGTTCTGTGAAGTGCTTTTGTAGAGGGGACAGGGAATTATTTTGGTATTTGGCTCATCTGTCTTTGAAAAAGCATTGGAATCAAGAGGAGAAACTCATGTAGGCAGCAATGAGTTTCTAGTTTTTGTTGCATATCATAATTTAAAAATTGGAAACAAAGAGCACGTAAATGGAAACAACAAAATGAGCACAATCCTTTCAGGTGTCTAGGTCTGCGTATAAACATGGCACAGAACAACTTCTGCATGCTGGGGATTGCTCTTCAGGGCTTTGCAGGCCCCCAGGTTTACATTGGGATTGTGTTATTTGCTGATATGTGATGGCTGCTGCTGCTGGGACTGGTGGTGTGGTTGGTTTAACACAGACCAGGGACAGAGCTGTCTCTAATAAAAGCTGTGGCTTCTACCTGAAGTGAATGATTTGGGGACTTTTTTTCCCATTGAGGCATGTGTTTTTCCTTTTAGTGCTGAGGGAATGAGAGTGTGGTCTTCTTTGGGAGCGCTGGTGTGAGGTGTTAGATCCTCGGTGCCAGGCATGGAGCACCAGCCTGCCCCTGTGTGGGGCACAGACAGCACACGCTGCGGGGCACAGGTGGTGTCCTCTCGCGTGGAAGGCAAAATTCAGCCTGAGCAGATTGGTGGTGCTCACAGGTTCTCTGCTCTCCCACGGCCACTGTTTGGGGAGAAGGAAGTGTTGCTCTCACCAGCTCAGCCTGCTTTCTATTTCCAGGGGAAGGGAGGGAGAAGGCAGAAAAATACTTTGTTCGTGTCTTGTGTGGTTGCTGGAGAAAATGGAAATAAATGTGGCTGGTCTTGGGAGTCAAATGCTGCCTGAACCCCTTGTAGTGAAGAACTCTGGAGAGAGGTGAGGTCAGAGGACTGAGTGTGTTGCTTTTTGTTCAAGCAGCAAATTTGAGGCACTGCAGCTTAAAGAAATGGTGTGAATTGAGGCCTTTCCTTGAATTCCTGTCAGGTTCCCCTTCCTCTTTTGCCCTTTCTGGGGCCTGGGGCAGGAAGGTCTGGGTGGCAGCTGCCCCTAGAGTCCCTGGGAAGGGAGGGGAGTGCCCGGGCACTGCTGGAAGGGTGCCTGGCCAAGCTGCTTGGTTCAGTTCCAGAGGGAGCAAATTCACTGAAAAGGAGCATTATTCACTTTTGTCTCCTGTGTCAAATTGGCCTCAGATGTTGATCCTCTCACAGTAGTTCAAATGTTTGAGAGAGACAATGCTGTAGCAATGAAATGTTGCAATACTAATCCTATAAATTTATAGACTTAGCTGATGTTTTGAGAGGTGGTGTAGGACTGCCTTGTTTACAAATAAAAACTATCACTTTGTTTTATTAGGGTGTAAGACACACTGCCTCTCTTGCACTTGTTTATAATACTAATGGTTTGGTATGTGGTGTCACTGCTGTCCTCCCTCACAGCTTTCTCTAAGGCTAGAAAACCTCCTTAGGCTATCAAATAAATAACTAGGTCTTTAACACAACAGCAACAAATAACCCTCAAAGTACCTCCCATTATCAAATAATCAAAGAGAGATTTTCTGTTCTTCTTTTCCTTTTTAAATTGTAACATACTACTTGGAGAACACTTGATGAGTAACTAGATGGATTTAATCTTGGAGAAATGTAGCGATGTTTGGCAAGGATAATTTGAAGGAGTCTTACACAGGTATGGATTTTGAAAGTACAGTTACCTGTGTTAATATCCCTTTGGAAAGCATGCCAAAATGGTTGCTCCGTTAAGCAAAAAGCCAAAGAAAGTGTTAGTGTGCAATCACAGTGGATGCGATAGTGGAAAATAGATTGTCTCTGTAAAGTCTACATTTAAACCCCTGTAAAGACTGACTGTGCTCACCCTTAATTATTGACAGAGCTAAAGAGGAATGATGACTATGGAAAAAATGAAGTAGGAAACAGAGGAGTTGAAAGAAGAGGAACAAAAATGAAGCCTACAAAACCATGAGAGAGCGCACTGAAGGCAGGCTAAGTATTTTTGTATTGAGGAAGACAGAAAACAAGAGGCTGTAAACAGTGATAAAGATAATTCTTCCTTGTGTAACTTAGAGTATGTGGGCAGAATTAATTGCATGAGGACATACCAAAGAAATCTTTTACAGCTGTAGGTCAGGGTTATGTGTTCCATGACGTGCTGAGACTATGGATCTAAAAGTATTTAGAGACAGGTATCATGAAACCCCAGAATCTCCCCCTCCTCCTTTTCTTGAAAATAAAGGAGAGAGAACCTTTCATGTTTGCTTCATGGCAGAGGTCTCCACTAGGCATTAAGGGGATTGCTCTGCCATCAGTGGGTTCGTTCCTGAATTAACCTGGTATTTTTCATGCTTCTACCTGGAATACCTGGATTTGCCTGTGCAGCAGAAAGCAATGCAATTAGTGGGGCACAAACTGAGCTGCTGAGAAAATTCTTCCAAAGTTGTTTGCTGTTGTTTAGAGTGATAATCCAGAGTATTATAGTTTAACTCCAGCTAGAAACTAAGCACCAAGATATATTCACTCACTCCTCCACAGTGGGATGGGAGAAAGAATCAGACACTCAAACCAACAACAGTTTAATAGGTAAACAAAAGCTGCACACACAAACAAAGCAAAGCAAGGGATTCATTCACCACTTCCCATGGGCTGGCAGGTGTTCAGCTATTCCCAGGACAGCAAGGTTCCATCCTGCATAACAGCTACTTGGGAAGAAAAAGCACCATCACTCCAAGCATCCTCACACTTCCTCTTTCTTCTTTCCCCCAACTTTTATTGCTCATCATGATGCCATGTAGCATGGAATATCCCTTGGATCTGTTGGAGTCAGCTGTCCTGGCTGTCCTCTGACCTCTCTGTGCACACCCAGCCTGTTTGCTGGAGGTGTGGAGTGAAAAAGCAGAAAAGTTTCCTTGATATAATGTAAGCCCTACTCTGCAATAATGAAAACATCTTTGTATTGTTAATGCTATTTTCAGTACAAATCCAAAACATACCTCTGTACAAGGTACTATGAAGAAATTTAACTCTATCCCAGGCAAAACCACAGAGAAAATGCCAAAATGTGGAAGACAGCCCTTCCATGGAGACTGGAATAGAAATTGAAAGTGTCAGCACAAACTATACCAAAAAGTGGTGTGCAACTTTCCTACAAAGAGAGAAAAGTTTTTTTGTTCAAAGATTGACGTGTTTATTTTATGATAGTCCCAAGTAAGAGCTTTTCCTCAGCTGAGAATTGAGGAAGGCTACCTCATCAAGAAGAAAAATAATTACTACTGGCCATTGGTATCATGTACCATCTTATTCCTTGTCTTTCAGTTTCTGTGTAATACTTTAACTCATGTTTCTGAAACAAAAAGGCAGAAGAAATACATCTGTATACCTATTCATTTTTTTCTCTCTTTTGGGATCTCCTGTTGAGAGTTCCAGCTCTTGAACAGCATCACAGACCTATGGGGCTCGATACTGCTTTCCTCCATTCTACAAGAGTACTATTTGGAAAAGACTCCACAAAAATCAAGTGAACATACTGCTACAGTAAACAATCAAACATTGTCACAGGCAGGTTATAAGGCACAAAAGATCTGTGACTAGCAAATGGATTAGTCATAAAGAATCATTGAACAAATAGCTCAGTCTGGAGGAACGGCAAGGTGCTGTTGACTTAGAAAGTGGGAATGGAGTTTGAAAATCGTTCCTCATTTGAGGGCTTTAACAAGACCTGAAGGAACTAAAATATATACAGTAAAGCAGCCATAGTCTGAAAGAATTGGATCAGGTGGGATTTGTTCTCTACACAGAGAAAGGCACTTGCAGTCCAAAAGCTCTTGGCACTCGCAATAGTGTGTCACACAGCACAGTGAGGGGTGTAAGCCATATATGGAGCTATGATAGCATTTTTCAGGAGAGCTTATCTTCCTCTAAATTAGAAGGATGTTTGGAATGTGTGAAAAGAGATGGGGGGTTTTCATATATGAGGTATGAAGTAGGCTTGTTTGGGAACACTGCTGCTAGAACATCTTAAGCTGTTGCTCTCCTTTGTCTGAAACAGTGAAAATTGCATTATGCATGTCTGCAGATACGAGCTTATCCAGTATTTGTCAGCAAGGTAAACCTGGTAAACTGAGTTTAGCTATGTAAAAAGCAAGTCTGTAGGGCTATGGGAGGAAGTGTGATTGAAGGCTTAAAAGTGAAGGTGAGAGAGTTCCAACTTGTTTTAGGAAACATGAATTCTGACAAATACTTGAGGTGTAAAAAATAATATACTTCCAGGTAGCTGTGCAAGCTGTGCATACCCTTTTCATAGGAGCAACGGTCGGACCTGATGAACTCCGAGGTCTTTTCCAACCCAATCGATTCTATTATTCTATGACGTAATTGACTTGGATGGGTTGTAGGAAGAGTCCTCCTCATTGCCTGTGTCTGTTCACGTGGTGCTCTGCTGCCCTGCAGCAACAGGAAATGCAGAACTACAAAAGCTTTCATTTTGCAGCAGGGATGTTACTGTTTGTGTACAGTGGTAGCATGAACATGGAGTAGTAGACTAGACCTGTCTGTGGTGGTCAGCAGCTGACTGGAAGAAGGACTTGCTATGGAAAGCACTGACTTGTCACAGTCTCTCCATGTGCTATTAGGATATCTTTGGATCTCCTTCAGAAGAAGGAGGTGAAGGGGATGGTGGGACTACAAAGCTGACTTTGTATGCATCTTGTCCTCCATGTTTCATGGGTGCAGTTTGTTACAGAAGAGTGAAATGCAGTCACCCAGGGCAGAGTAGTCTAACAACCTAGTTAAAAAATTACATTTCCAGTTGACCAGCTCTGAATAGGAATTTGGTCTAGAAATCTGAAAATAAGAATTTGACAACTTATTGAAGTCTGGGACCATTGCTAGTATTGCCTTGTTGCAAATAGGGGCTCCACGTGTGAGCAGCTGCCTTACTTTGTGTTAGCACCTGAGGAATATGTACCACAGCTGAGAGCATAGATTTCATCTGTATGTGTTGGTAATGATGTATTAGATGATGTTTTGAGGAAAAGCATTTTAGGCAGGTTTTTAAAGAAAACAAACACTTGTCCTTTGTAACAAAGCCTTGCCTTATTCAGTGTGCCCAGCAGGCTGCCACACTGGGAGACAGTTGTGTTCATGAAAGTGTTTTGTTTTCTTTTGCCTATTACTTTCCTCTGACCCTTCCCATCAAATTACTTGCTTGAAGTTCCCTGCTGTTTCTTTGCAACAGTGGAATGAATGGAAAACTTCTAATTTTATCTTTATCAAAGAGTGCTGCCACTTGACTGAAGTACTGTTGGAGATAAAAAAAGCCACATTGCTCTACTTTTCAGCTGGACTAATCTTACAGTGTGATAGATATATATTGTGAATTATTATTGTTATGTGATAATTAATACTTTTAATTAGTTGTGTGGCAAATCAGCATGAAACAGAAGAGTTCTGGCTAAAAAGAGCCAATATCAGTTTCCTCAGCCATCTTGCAGTCTGTGATGTCCAGTGTGGTTGTGTTGTCCATTTTGACCTGTAGAGTGTTGAATGACAAGAAAGTTTGCATCAGACTTTGATTTCTCAGACTGTGTCCAGCTGCTGAAGTCCAGCCCACAGGCCAAGAACCCTCTATCCCCAAAACTAGGAGGGATCTTAAACCCAAGTGTTATATGCAACTCAAGTGTTGCACTTACCCTCAACCCACATTCCTTTTTTGCCCTAATTTCTAGGAACTTTAGAACAGCCATCATCCTTGCCAAAGTCTTCACAGGATACTAATTGCCAGTGTACTACAAAAACAACAACAACAACAAAAAAACCCAAACAACCAAGCTCTGCCAGAATAGAAGCACAGAATGGTTCATGTTGGAAGAGACCTTAGAGATCATCTAGTTCCAACTCCCCTGCCCCTGTTCAGGGACACAGGGACAACACATATTTATTATAAATGCTTTGGAGGATAGAGCTGTAGGAATTTTTAAACTTAAATATGTTTCAAAAACAGTAGACTGTGTCCAGAGCAGTACTGCCATCTTAGGAATTGTGTGGGTGACTCCACACTCAGACACTTTCCTCCAGACAGCTGGTGAAGGGTTGGAACACTCTGTTTGTAACAGGAAAAATCTTTCATATCTTCCCGTCATCTTCCTGGCCATGATCTTCTGAGTTATGTTAAAACAAAAACCCCCAAAGTCCAGACCCAAACAAAATTAAGAAAAAGCTTTAAAAAGATGAATCTGTGAAATCAAACTTGCTGTAACTGTCCTGGACATGCTAATGATAATGGTAGAGATACACATATGCATAATGGTAGGGATATTCCTAGATGTGTTTGATGGCTTTATGGCCTGGCTTGTGATTATACTCTGCTCTCCTCCCTTGCCCTCCTTCATTCCTAGTCTGCCCTTTCCTGCATCATCCCACCAACTAGTGCTCTCCTTGTTTGATGACATGCCCTTTGTTCTACCAGCAGTTTGGTTTTTATGATTTTTCTGCGTGTGGTTAGAAGTTTTCTGCATTTGTTCATTGCTGAAGAAGTTTCTGAATACCTAGGTGAAAATATTGGCCAAAGTTTCAACTTTGTCAACTAGTCTCATAAAAGATGGTATTGCTCTTTAGATACCTAATCTGCCTAATATTATTTTGATAGTGGGCTACTTTAAGCCACAATCAAAAATAAAATAACCCTCTCATTTGATTGTTAAAAGAAAGACACGCCACAGATATACTGTAAGTCTCTTGGAAAAAAGCCAATAAGTGCTGTCTGTGAACTTCCAGATGGTGAAGCTTGCAAAAGATTACACTTAGAGGTTCTGTGAAACTCTGAGTCACTGAGAAATAATTATAATATGTGGGATTATTAATTATAATATGTGGCTTGAGTAATAGTAAACTAATTATCTGTATAACACTAACGTCCATTGTCAAGTATAATTGTTGCATTTTCAGGTTTTGATAATCCTTAATTTTGCTGCATCTTTTAGATCCTGTTAAAACCACCAGAAGTTCCTAATTTCAGAATACGGTGGTATTTTTTGACAGCGAAACGTAATGTGTTTTTTCTAGGTTCTGCTACAAAAAGAAAATTGTTATTTTCCTCTCTTATTCCAATTTCAGAGTCTATTTCCAACCATTGCTACTGTGCCTTCTGTTTTTCTCAGGACCTGGCAGAGAGATGGGAAGTGTAGGAGGACAGGCAATTGATGCTTAATCCTTCATATGATTTCTAATTTATACTGGGGCTGATTATGCATGCATCTAGAGCAAATAGGCACACATGCATATGCTAAATAGAGATACATTATGATCTTCCTGCTACAAACAGTGTATCATCTTCTGCAGCCTCCATGACTTGGACCTGGTAAGACTTCTCATCATGTATTGTCGCTTCTGCAATGTTCTTACAGATGGGAAAGCCTTGATAAAAATTCAGTGCTTGAGAAGTCTTGTTTATTAGGAGGTTTTGTGAAACTGTCACTTCTTAGATCAAATTTGAGCCTTTCTTACACTGAGTAATTAAAAATGCTGTATAAACCACAGAATTTCATTAAGTGGTTGTGGTAATTGTGTGGTTGAGTGATCATTTTATATGAAGTTTGCAATGTATCAGATGCTTTGTTTAAAAACTAAAAATAACTAAACTAAAAACTAAAAATAAAACTGCAGTGTAAGGGCAAGACCATTGCTGCTGCTTTGTTAGAGTGCTGAATTTGGCCTTTGTATCTCTTCAGTCTCTATAGGCAAGGTATCTGTTTTGCAGAATTCCCCATTATTCCAAGACTGGACAAGCCTGATAGCTACTCCCAAAGGTGCTTTGACTTCCCTGACTCTCTGGTGGCATTTACGAGCTGTGCAGAGTGCTGTGGGGAGAGTTTCATGGACGTCTTTTGTTTAGGGTGAAAGTTTGTTGTTTTTCTGTTTGCTATATTAAGAAAAAGCTAAAAAGAAATATCTCTATCTTCACATTAAACTATGTATCTGCAATGACAGTGAATTATTTTCATATTATTGAGCATTTCCTGCTCTGGTAATTACTGGTGTGTAGCATGCTGCCAAATTGGTTTATAAAACTGCAGAGACTGCAGCTAGCAGGGGAAGTCCATTAAAATAACACAGACTTGATTTACAGGGTTTCTCTTACATTTTGAAATTTCTGTGCTGCAGAGTACAGACACAGTGTTTACAGTACTGTATTTTGAAGTCACAAAGCACACTCTATCACCTTGACAAAATCTGAGGCGGCTATTATGCTTCTTAGGATGAGAAGCGACATACCCAATGGGAATGGATGTAGGACAGGGCAAGTAACTTCCAGTGGAGACCTTTCAGCTCTCCCAAAGCGTGAGGTTAGCAAGCTGTTGTATTCTGAAACAGCCCAGCAGAAGAGAAGATGCAGAATGTCTTGAAGATGAATCACAGCTTAGCATAAGTGGGCAGAGCTGAAGGCTTTGGGGTTTTGATAGCTTGAGCCTTGCTTTTAAGCTGAGATGTCTCTGAGAAGGCACACTGTGCTTTACAGGCAAAACCTGGCCATATCTCTCTGTTCTATTTGTACCATGCCCTGGAACTGTAGGGTGAATAAGGTTTTGTCTTTGCATATCACATGCGTGGACACTGGGTGATGTTTTGGTGTCAGTATCCTTTAAAGGATGTTGGAAGAGCTGCAGGGTGAAGAAGGAGGCTGTGGAAATTATTCCAAAGACTAAGAAAGTGCCATACAGCAGGAGACTGATGTAACTTGGCTGGTGGAAGAAAAACCCAAACCCAAAATGTTGAGAGAAATTAACTGAAATAAGTGAAGCTCCTGTCTTGTGCTCATAACTTTGATGTGAACACTCCAGAGACACCAAATGTTTCTAGAAACACAAATGACTGATGTTGATCCTGAGATATTTCAATAACACATAAGGATCTGTGGTAGATCAGAGATCTGATTAGATAATGAACTTTTCTGGGTTCAGAACTTATTGTAAATATCCTTTTTAGAATACCTGTATTTTCATAGCAGTGGCTATATTGGCAGAGCCCTTGGCTAAAGTCTTTCCTCACTTGGTGTTGCGAACACCACTGTGATTGGGGATTGTGACCGTGTTGGTAGCTATGGAGATGCTCTGCACTTTCATCCATTTAGAAAATACTATCTTGGATGGGGTTGTAATTAAGCAGGTAGCCAATTAGCTGAGCAGTGACTGAACCCCCAGATGCCATGTGTGTGCACACTACCCAGGTGTGCTAGGTAGTGCTCATACCTGGTGACAGAGCTGTAAAAGCCAGAGTTGTAGAACAGCCTCAGGGAAGCAACTGAGGAATGATGTGGTGACAGTGATGCTGGTTGTGAAGGGGCAGCCTTCCCACTTCAGAGGAGCAGCAGCCAACAATTGCAGACAAACAAAGCTGAAATTTAAAAGTGGTTCTTGAAGCTCATTCCTCACAGCTGCTCTGCAAAATACCCAAAGGAATTCTGCAAAAGCCTATCTTTGGCATTTTACAATCTTGAAAAAAGCCATTTTAATTAGGGGATGCCTGTACTTGGAGCATTTATATTTTTGCTGGGTTTTTTGCTATGTCTTCACATTTACTTTGGTGCTGCTTTGACTGCTACAAGACCACTGACTTGTATTTTGACTAATTCTGATTAATTAAAGGAGAGTGTTTGCGTCAGCACATTTCCCTTTGATTTAATTTTATTCAGCCCCCAAGGAGTTATAAAACATCTACGAGCTTTCTGCAGTATCTACGTAAATACTTAATTGTGAGGTGACTGTATGGATAGAATTAACTGTTCCTTATTTGAGTTTAATATATATGTCTGTAATTTGATAAGAGGAGCAGTGAAAAGAAAAGCCTACTAAATTTCATGTATGCAGAAAGTAATGATCCCTTTTGAGAAAGTGTAGAGATTCCTGTGTCTTTGTCTCTATAAAAATATATAGAAGTATTACTATATATTTATAGATACATAAAATGTATGTTTGTAAATATTTGTATGTAGGTATACATGTTTTAGAACAAGTTTCCATCAAAATATAACAGCCAGATCATGTGAATCAGCTATTTGAGGCCTCACATATGCAGAGATAAACCTTTCAGGACAGCTGGCTCAAGGCAGAGCTGATGTTTTAACTTGCCTGCTCTGCTTGGTCTTACCTTTGTTCTCTAATTGTAAAGACAAATATTTTCATTACCACTCTCTTTCCATTACATCGCTTTAGATTGCTGAGGTTGGAAATACCATAGTTGGGGTGAAAACATCCAAGTGTATTATCCTTTGCCTGATTCAAAATATGTATTAAAATGAAACTGATTTTGAAAAAAAACAAAGAAAAAACCCCTCACATAACCTTATGGGCAAGATGAAACCAAATGAATTGAAGGACAGATGTACATTTGTTTATCATCTCAGGGGTTGATCCATAGCTTGGAGTTTTGCAGAGGAACATTTCCAAACTAAGCTTGTCCAAGGAGCAGAGCTCTGAGTTGAATACTCACAGACTTCTTGAAAATACCTTGATCTATCAGTTCTCTTGGGCCGGGCCTGATTGTCAGTCAGGATGGGCGTGTTGGTCAGTGAGTCTGCACATGCTTAACTGCGGATTGGGCATAACACAAAATGGCTCTTTTACTGCAAGGCAGGATGTGCAGAAGGAGCTGGAAATAATCTTAGAAGGCTGAGTGTTTCGTAGAGAAGGGACTGTGGTTGTAGCTGAGAGAGAGAGACAGGTGTGGTGTTATGGTGCTTCAGGGGACATAAGGATGTGAGAAACCAAGTTTCATCGTCTCTGCTACTATCGTTCCAGTCTTCTGGAATGCAGAGGACACAATGAAGGCATCTATTGACCTTCATGGGAGCATCAGTGCCCTAATTATTGATGTGTTAAAGCAAGAGCCAGTTGATACCACAGAGCAGAAATAAAACTTACCAGAAATAAGTGGGGTTTTTTTAGCATTATGTTGAAGCATAATCTATTCTTAATGGAAATCTTTTTATAACTTCCTAGGATGTACATTTAAAAATATTGATTATAAGACTACTGGTTTTAAGTGAAAAGATGCTTTATATACCACAAGATAAGGAGAAAAGAGTACTCATTTTGTGTCCCATTTTATGGTGTTAAGGAAACGCAGAGATTTCTGTCTTTCTTCTCTTTGTGATAAAAAACTTAGAAATGAAGTTATAAAAATTAAAAAAGAAGGCAAAACCCCACAGAATTAAAAAAAATTGGTTATAATTGTTAATAACTACTTCTGTTAAAATATTTTATGTTCCAAAAAGCTGTTTGGAGCTTTTATTTCTGATTTTGGACATCAGTTAATTAGAAGCCCAAACAGTTTTGCTAAGTGGTTTTTGATTTTAAGTGTAGTACTCATTTCTTGTGGAGCATGTAGGTTTTGAACACTGATGTTTCATCTGGTTTTGAAAACAAACATCCCATGCAGCACTTAGCATCTTTAGATTTTAAAGCACTGTCTGTGCTAGTCTTTTTAACAAAATTTACCAAAGGTGATGACATCCATTATCTAATACAACATAATAGTAAGGATTTGAAAGTTTCATGCTGCCAAACTTCCTTCCTGGACAACAGGAATATTGGATTCAAATCTTTCCAACAGAGATCAGATTTACATTCATGAGAGGGACCACTAAATTTCAGAGAAGCTGCAAGTCTAACCATGCCTCTTAAAAATTACACCAGTATAGCTGAGCTCATGTGTACAATCTAAGACAGAGATGTTGCTGTGCTTTTCTACGTTGTCTTGCTATTCTTTGCCTCCACACAGAAGAGCTGGAACATGACTTTTTTATAGGGATTGGAGGACTAGCTTTTTTTTCCCCAATAAACTATAGAGGTGTTTCAGCTTGCAATCCAGATAAAATATCAACTGTTCATATGAGTTGTTACCTTAGGGTTTAATTCTACCTCTGTTGAAGTCAGTTAAGTGGCTTCCCTTTGGATTAAGCTGTTTGACAAAGTGAGTCTTTGGAAATACATATGAATTGGAGGTTCTGAAATAATAAATCTCTTCTATGTATCTGTCATTAGTCTGGTATAAAGGTGGTTTGACTTTGAAACTGGAGAATATAATTCTCCAGTTATGTATTTAACACTTTGACCTGTGCAAGTAAAAATTTCACTAAGATAAGGAAACCTGTGAAATACGTATTTGATAGCTGTATTACCTGAAAAATTAGCACAGGAAAAAAGGTGGTTTGCAGTTTTGGTAGCATCTCTTCTAGTCATTGTACATGAAACTTTAGGGGTTTTTTTTGTTTGTTTGTTTTTCTTCCTAATGTATTGCTATTATGGAAGGTTTAATCATCAGTTTGGAAAAGGATGTACGTGACCTCATGTTGAAGTCCCAAAGTTTAAAGGAGCATAATGTTAATTGTTCCATAAGTGATGTTCTGTCTGCTCTCACTGGCCTGGCTCATGTGAGGCAAGTCCTGTTCTTTGAGGACCTTCTCTGTTCTTCGTGTGCTGTATCTTCCAGTGTGGGCTTGAAACCGTTTGCTGTGCATGCTAAATCGTTGTCTGGTAGCACAGGGTGCCTTTTTTTGTGAGAACACGGTGTGTTATATTGCTGAAGGGCTAATCACAATTGTCTTTAAAAAGTCAAAAGCCCTCCTAGTATGTGCTGTCTGTGCTGTTGTGTGTGTAGGTTTTCCTTTGCAGTGCTTTGTCCTTACTGCTGGAGTAAACACAACCCTGATGTGAATGTGAGAGTTTCTGCTTGGGACTGGACAAAGGTGGGAGACCCTTGCCAGCCCAAGTGCTGTGCCTTGCTTGTGCTCAACTGGAGAACAGATGAGAGAGAAAGCTTCTTGTCATAAACAAAACAATGAAACGTGCCTAAAATTTTAACAGATGACACCAGAGATGAGGAAAGGTTCATAGGTGAGACTAGTGCTGTGGTTGCTATGGGAAACAAAGGCTCCATAGGAGCAAGAGGAGATGATAAGTGTGGCCTGAAGCAGCTGAGCCCCTGCAATAGGCTCCCCAGGTTGTGTGGCTGTGATGGCTGGGTGCCTCCATAGTCCCCACATGTGCATGGAGGCTACATTAGCCCTTGGGAGCCAACAACAAATACTGCAGGAACCATCTGGCAAACTTCAGGGTTGGAAGCTAGATTTTAAAAACACACTCATGCTGGGAACTATTCTCCATTCTGCTGCTCCTCCAGCTAACCTGGTGTTATGTGTCAGAGGGGAGGTCTGTTTTGCAATGATACTTCAGAATCCACAGGTGAGCCAAAGCCAGCCCAAAACATGGTTCAGGTCACCTCTTCAGTTGGAGTAAGAGCTCTGACAGGGCCTGTGGGATACCATACCCAAGTGTGAAGGAGGAGGTGGGAGAGCAGGAGGTGAGAAGGGAGTTTCCTATAAGAAATGGTCAGCACTTCTAAATCAGAAGGAAGACAAATCATTAATAATAATAATACATATACATATACGTGTAAGCAATAAAACAAAGAGCAAACTGGCAGCTGCAGACAGAGTGGGTAAATGGAGTGGCTCGTGGAAGCCTTGCTTTGGTCAGTGGTGTCCAAGGGTTGGATGATGGCCATGAGCGGTTGTGGTGGTGGCTGACAGAAGGGTGCAAGTGTAGCAAGCAGCTGTTTTGTGGGGGTGATCCACAAGCTGAGTTGATAGCTGGTGATTGCTGGATTGATATACTAATTGCAGGTTTTGTTCAGTTTGTGCTGGAAAACTGTTTCAGAGCTGCTGCAATCTGTTATTCTTAAAGGCAAATGAACAGGCTTCTTCTGCAGTACCTTGCAGATGCTGCACCAGCTGAAAGGAGATGTTTTGCTTCAAGGAAATGGCATCTCTTTATCCCACCTTGCATTTAAGGGTGGAGGCCTTGTCCCTTAAATTGCAATGCACAAGTTAAGCAATTTGCCTGGCAACAAACAAGATAGCAAAAGCAGAAATCTGGAGAGTAACAATACAATGCAGAGCTGTAGGGGCAAAATTAGAAATGAGCTGACTAAGGTGAGGTGCTAAAAACTGAAGTCTGTTAATGCCATTGCAAGACTGCAAGGCAGGCTAGATGGAGGAGGAAACTGGTTGCTGTCATTAAACAGAGGAGAGAAGAGGAAGCAAGTGGATGCAGAGCAGGGAAAGAGTGAGTGGAATGCGTTAAAATAACTTCAAGATGATGGACTCCAAGAGGGAGGCAGCCTGGTGACTGGCATAGCCAAGTCAGCAGTGATACCTGTAAGGCACAAGGCTCTTGCTGTAGACAGTACATTCTGCTACGTGTAGTGGTGCTTTGGCATGGGCTCCAAGCCACTTGCCATGGTTGTTTGTAGTGACTGAGGGGTCTGGGTCATGATGCTGGTGCTCTTGGGCAATGCTTTGATGCAGTTCTCCAAGTTTCTTCATGGCTGTTTGAGGAGTACACTACAACAGCTTCTGAGCCTGCCATGCTTTGAGATTTACAGTTTTCTGGGTTTAGTTTAGAAAGGCCATGTCCTCCTCATGATGGCTCATTCTTGCCTTGAGATCCCAATAAACCCTGAAAGGTTTGAGGTCAGAACAGCTGCTGTAACACCATTCCTAGGTGACGGGGGAGTAGTGGTGGCAAATTGATAAATGGAGTGCATGGGCTCAAGAGTCTATGCGGGTCTACCATGAAGTGGGGAAAAATGTGTCTTTCATTCCTTAGAAGTCTAGAACTCAATAGGATTTATGACTTAAAAGACAGTCACTTGATCTCAGTCTAGTTTTAGAAAATACTTTAAAAAGATTTCTTTACTCATTCAAGATACTGAGAATAACCTTTTCAAACTCTTGTTAAGAAAAATGCATACCAAGAAGAAACATTAACCAAGCTGTGAATTAGTTGGATTTTGTGTAAGTCTAATAAATACTTCAGTGAAATGACCAGAGCATTTTTCTGGCTGTTACTGGAACTCAAAAGTTCACCTGGTCCATGAAAGCAGGAATAGACTTACAGTATGCTGCAGGAAGTAAATCCCTGAGTTGAGATTGCTTATTATGGAGAGGCTTCTATTAGACTACTTGACTTGCAAATATCTCTTATAAGTATTCAAAAGGAAAGAAAAATCTGTTTAAACTTGAGCAGTCTCATAGTTGAGACTAATTCTTTAATCGAGAGTTCAGTTCCTCCAGAAAGGTCATTTCTGTATGTTCTTCAACTGAAGAATTTAGAAGGCATCATTATGTCTTCAAGATGTTTTTAATTTCAAATGGGAATAAGAGTAAGACAAAGAATTATAAGAGCCTTTCAGTCTTATGAAGCAAACTCATTATGAAAATGAGTTGTAAACACTGATAAAGACATCAAAACCTTAGATGAACCCTGTACGTGGGTCTATCTAATGCATTGCAGGGCTCATTACTCTCTGTGCATTAACCATATAGACACAGCTCTCTGCAACAATCAGGAACTTGTCCCAGGGTCATCAGTTGCTGTTCACCAGCAGCTTTCACTGAATCTGCTTCTGTGTCCCTAAAGAATTTACCTAGTACTCTTAGTTTGGGTTTTGACTAGGGTTTCTGTGCTTTCTTCTACAAAAAGAGCTTTTCAGTTTTTGAGTGAAAGGAAGCTTTACCATTTGTTTCAATGGGAGCAGGATATGGCCAAGGCTAGCTGTGCATGTCCAGAATGTTGGCCTGCACATGCCATTATTGCATCTGGAGATCAATTTATGTAGTCAGCTAAAAATGTAACCTAATTATATGGTTCAGTGAGAAACTGTGTTGTACAGCCATAGCTAGTGAAATCCAATGTGAAAAGAACATACAATTTTAAAAAAGAATCATTATCTGTAAACCCAAGGGAAAAAGAGCTAAGTGAGTATTCTAGTTTTCAAAAAAAATGTGAATGCAGTGATACAGCACTTCAAACATGGACTCTGCATACATTTGTGGGTTTGTTTTGGTTTTTGTTGTTGTGGGGGTTTTGTTTGTTTTTTTTTTCTTGGATGCTTTGCGTTCCTCACCCCCTGTACACCCCTCTCTCCACCTCTGCTAAATAGCAGCTGTTGGCTTATGAATGCTGTCCCTTTGCAGGAAAAAATTGGTGCAGTATTTCCATTTGAGAGTGTAGCATTGCAGGGAGTCAGACCCCAGAAATCCGTGGTTTTGGCAGAATCTGGATATAGGGCCTTATAGGAACTCTGTTTTCCTGATGTTTAGGCGATATTGAGAAGGAGATACATGAATGTTCTTTAGTTTTGGTGATTTGGATAACATTGTCTTTGCCTGTTGGTAAGTCCTGGGAAAAAATCTTTGTGAGATCAGTATTTTTATGCAGAAAAATTTCTATTTCCTGTGGAATAACTGATAAGCTTCTAGGAAACGTCCTTGTTAGATACATTTTCATCTTAATATGGGATGTTTTCTGGAATCTCTTGAGTAAATGGCTTTTTGTAAAGCTTTTTCTACTAGACCAATGATCTCCAAAATGGGGTGTGCAAGATGATCCCTTGGGATGCAGGAAGGAAGAGAAATAGTAGAAAATGTATATAATTCATAAGTGAATTTAAAATTAAAATTTATACATACTTTATGAATAAGTATACATATATTGTGGGTGCATGGTCAAAATTCCATTTTATTGATGGGATGCACAATGAGGTGGAGTCCACTGTTTGGGACAGTAATGTATTGCCTCAAATAAATACACAGAAATTCAAAAAATTAAATCCTCTTGAAGACTTTGCACCTTCTGGTGAAGTTTGTTTAATATAAAAGTATTTTTGTTTTTATTTACTGGTCCTGTCAAGTCTCCCCTTCTCTCCCTGGTGGTGTGTGCCCTGTGCAGCCATCATTTTTAGTCCTTTGCATGACAGAGTGTCTGGACTGCTTCAGGTGGCTGTCATCTCCACAGACAGTTACATTCCAACCCAAGCACTTAGTAAAGCCTTATGTTATGTTATGTTTTGACTTGCTATTATGTTAGCAAAAAAATGAAGTAATGCTTTCTTTGTCAAAGATAAGTCATCCTGACTACCCTTCTGTTGTGCCAACTATGGCTATTTTCACATTAGGGCCTGGACTTTCCTATTGCCAAGAATGACAGATGTGGAGAGAAGGGGAGCCCAGGATTAAAAGCACTATTTCACTTACTGATTGTTGTTTGGAAAAGCATGTGAATGAGTCAAATCCTTTCTGTTCTGTTGTGATTTGAGGGAATGTTGTAAATGTCCTGATCACAGTTGGCAATCCAGTTACAAATGGAAATTTGCTCATTTTTGAGTGTGCTTGTATTTAATGAAAAGTTAGATTTCTTACTTTTTGGGGGGTTTTTGGTAAGTTATCTCCTTTACAAATGCATCACCTTCAGAGTAAAGAGTTTAGGATCTCGCTCTCCTGCAAAGAATTTGAGTGTATCAAAGAAGGACATTACTTCAAAGCAGATGCATATCTTTAATTAGAAAATTTTTTGAAGCCATGAGAAACATCCATTTTCATAGCCCTTTCTGTGGATAGCTGCTTACTTTATGTAATGTGCTTCTTTTAATTTATGCTGCTCCATCCCTCTTTGCCCTGCAGCCTCCGGCACCCAGTGGTTGCAGCCCCCCTCCATGCTCGTGTGCTCCCTGCTGGTATGGGAAGTCACAGTCAGTGACCTCTGCTGCACTATCCTGGGCTGTGTTCAGGATACTCAGGATTTCATTCTTGGTAGTGTAATGTTTGATCCTTATTGCCTAGAACTTAATAATGCTGAATGGCACTGCTTCTTCAGGTCTCCAGGCTATGTATTGCTTTTTCCCGTATGCTGGAGAGCAATCTCAATAGCACTATTTGTTGGCCTCCCTGCTCAATTAGTTTTTGATGTTGATTATAGAAATCTTGGTCTGGGGGCTCTGAGATTGTTAGAAAGGTTTATTTTTATCTGGAATTTGTATGCCAGCAGGTGTTAGTACTGGCCAAAGGACTGTGGCTGTAGATCTTTCTTTTCCATGTATTCAAGGGAATACTGCACCATGTTAGGTTATTTCAGAAATCATATAATTTCCTAGGGAGAGACATGTTATCCTAACCGAGATCCAATAGGCCACTTAAGAAAACAAAAAAGGAAATGCTACAAACAAATGTATGTCTACTCTTGAAACACTTATTTTAAAAGCCATTAAAAAATGAAATTTGAAAGGAAACTGTGTGTTTATCTGATGGATTTTTTTTCATAGCTGATTGACTGACTAAATACACTGTAACCCAGCTTTTGTATTGGATGTTTGACCTGATTATTAAATATTTTGATTTCCTTAGTTCTGCAGAGTTGCATCCTTGCCTGCTGTTTACTGACTTCACTGATGACATTCCCCTTCTGCTCTCATTTGTTGTGAAGTCTAGATAACTGACCTCTGGAAAAAAATGGGCTTTAAGTTCCAGTCATGACTGTCACTGACCTTGCCAAAGTTCTGTAGGCTTTACCCTGGATGTGGATGCCTTGTGCTACCATTGCACTCTGGTGTTAGTCAGCAGGTGCCAGGTCAAAAAACATGGGTCAACAGTAGAGATTTAATTTAACCTGTGCAACTGCCAGTGGTAGTGTTTTTATGGGTTGGCACTGGTTTGCGTTTTTTTAAATAAAAGTATGTTCTTCAGTTGTATTATACCTTTAACTGGCTTGAACCAGTTGAACTGCATGGTGAGGGGCCTCTCAGAGGAACCCGAAAGCTTTGTTCAAAAAGTCTCTGGCTGATGAAATGTGCTGAGCTGGGACCAGCCAGGCTGAAACATGAGCCACTTGTACCTGGAGTTGCTGGCCAGCTTTTCTTCAGGAATCTCAATTTTGGTGCTGCTTGTTTGACTGTTAGTGCTTTCCTTGACTAACGGGTATCTAGTAGTCTTGATTGTTGCAGTTCGCTTTATGTTGATTACTCACAATAATAGTAATTTAGCTTTAAAGTTGAGCTCTTCTTTTTCTAGCCTATCACCATTGGTTTTGGAACACACAAAGCTGAAGAAAAAGAAATTAAAAAGAAAGAGAGAGAGAGAGAAAAGAGAGGGAAAACAAAAGAAAGGAAAACTTTGTTTTCAATCAGAAGTTTGCAGATGTCCTCCAGAATGGTTCTTCCCCATTGCAGGAGCCATCCCATGCAAAGCGTGAAGGTTGCCTCTTCTCTTTGGTATGAGCTGCTTATAGCCAGCTCCAGGCTTCCTGAGCTGGAGTGAAATTCAGAGGGAATTAGGAGGCACAGTGACAGATCCAGATCATGTCAGCCCTGAAGACGTGTCCTCCTGAGTCTGTATTTGAGCCCATTTGGCAGAACTAACATCTTGTGACTGGGCATCTCCAGTGACTGAATAAAAGAAGTTGATTCAGCTGTTTGGCTGAGCATGGAGAGGACAGATAAATTCTGTGTATCCCAAACATGAAAGAGGAAGTTTCATGTACCCATTCTTATGTGGCTGATGCTGTTGTCTCCCTTGCTGGATGTGCTCACCTGCAGCTGAGAACTTGTAGTATCTGGTATTTTTAGGATTTAAGATTCAGTTTTTGTTGTGTGCCTCCTTGCAGGAATACTGGGCGATGGGTGAACTGCTGAGTGTCAGCTGCTGGCTATTCCAGTGTATGCCTGTGTCACAAGCCTGTTTTACACTGCAGTTGGTACATTTGCAAAGGGCATTTTTCAACCAATTTTGCGCATTCAGAGTGGGAATATGTTCCAGGAGAAAGAAGTAATCATGGAGAAGGAGGCTTCTGGCAGTGCTGCACCCGTGTTGTGCCTAGGCCCATGCTCGGAATGGAGAGGCAATGCCGTGGCAGTGGCACATCTCCCCAGGCTGAGCTTGGGGACTGGCCCAGGAGCTTGAAGCTACTTAGATTTTCTTCTGCAACAGATACAGAAGGGGTCCTAAAACCCACCACTGAAGTTCATGGCTTGGGAGGAAAGAAGCAATGCTGCTCTAATTAAATTAGATTTATTTATTTAGCACCTTTTTTTTACTTCTGATTTGCCTGCTGTCTTTGCAGGTGAAAACAGGCCTGAACATTTTTGTAACTCCTGTGTGAGTGTTGCTGGCAGAAATGAAAGCAAGATGGGGAGAAATGATCCCTAAACATTTTTTTTGTTAAGAGAATTTTGTGTTGTCTGGTTTGGGCAGCAGATATGGGTATATGTGTACATTGATTTATTTTTTTCCCCTCCTCCTCCTGTTTGTACTGCTATACTGATCTGCTTTTGACCTGTGAATGAGTCTCATGGGTATTTATGCTTATCATATGTAATTCAAACATCTTACTGAACTTCATTACTTGAATAACACAAAAGATAAAATTCTCTGTTCAAGTCTTTATTCATGACTGATTACCGAAGCATTTGCATGTCAGTGTGCAGGGTGTGTGTTGGGAGGTAGGGGAGAAGAACCTGGCTGGCTTCAGTAACAAGGATATGCCTGCAAGCAGGTACAGAGATCTGGGTGCTTCTCTGTGTGAGCTCAGAGATTCACGGGTGAAAGCATCAATTGCGCTTCACGTGGAAGGAAGTGGGTGATCATACAAGTACTGAGGCACACTTATAATTGGCAAGGAGTGGCCATGTGGGCAGCTTGTGACAATTCTGCTCAGATTCATCAAATCCTTCACTGAGGACCTCTTGATATGTGAGTATAAAGTAACAGGTAAAAGGTCTCTGTTCATTAATTTTTAACAGCCCAAATGCCTTCCAGGCTTTTGATTTTTTTTGAAGGCAAATCATAAAACAGTAATTCACGTGGGAAAAATTTGTCACATTTAAACAGCCACAGAATCTTGTGGGACTTTACAGAGAAACACATTTCCTAATGTTGGATGACTTAAAAATTGCTGGTGGGAGGTGTGGTTTTCATTCTAACACTGCATAAACCTGGGACACCTTCATCATCAGGTATGTGCTTTATATCATACTAGATACAATGCAGCAGTGGTTAAATGGTGGGACTGCACTTAAAAGCTTCATAAAGCCATAATTCTTCAGGGAAAAATTCTTTAGTTTTGATTAGACTGATTAGCCTGATGGCTTTGTGAGATAACTGTTCTGTTAGGCAAGGCTTTGATGGTATAACCTCATGTTTCTTTCTAGCCCTCTAATGTTTGTCCAGAAACAGCCCTGGGACTATGAAATCCAAATTCCCTGTAGTATGGAGCAGTGCAAATAAGTGGACCCAGCTGCAAGATAATGATACTGTATCTCTTCAACATCAGCACCGGAGATGAACTGCCAGGATATGTCATTCTCTACTGAGTGTTTTGTAGCAGCGATATCCTTAAGCTGTTAATCAAGCAGTAACATATGTTGCATAATCCACTTTTCAATTTTGTTGGAATTGTATTCCTCCCTAATTTCTTACATGGTTACTTAGTACCATGAAAGAATGGTTTGAATTTTGTGCTTGTCTGTAACTTTAGATGAAGCCTTTCAAATACATTCTAAAGCTTAAAGTTATTAGGGCTTTGTCTTGAATTTTATTCACTCCTTGAATGTAAAGAGAGGAGAAAAATTGAAATTATGAGAGATGGTATATAGTTGAGTGATGGAAAGCAGGACAGTTTGCTAACTTGTAAAATATTTTCTTCAATAAGTTTGAACCTTTAAATGAAACTGGTATGATCAGGCAATCTCTGTAGTTAAGACAAAGCAAACAGGACAACCTATTGAATCATGAATTATGCTCATAAAGTAGTTTACAACTTCACCACATTAATCTTGGTGATAAGAGTAGGTTCCTGCACTTGCTGAAGTGTTGTAAATAAGGAGTGGAGGCTTCTTGCTGTTGCAGGCATGGAATGCTTGCATTTCTGTCTGCTTGATTCAGCATAGGTTTGGGCTGAACGCTTGAAACAAATCCAGTCTAAAGTTATGAAAAGTAACTTCCAAAAGAAGGCGAGTATCTTGTTTTCACCTTTCTCCTGTGACAAACTAGCTACCACTCATCTCTTAAATTCAATTTTCTTGCTTCACAGCCAAGCCCTTGGAGATGATTTTGCAAAGCCATTTGCTTGTTCCTTTCTTTCATTGCATCTTGAAGCAGTGGGTGTTAAACATGCTACCACTACCAAAAAAAAAAAAAATTGAGGAGCACAGTAAATTGGGGAAAGGACTTCCCTTTTCACCTGAAGACTTAAAGGTTTTCCTGCAAGCCCTCAAGTAATGTGTATTAGTCATATGAAGGACTGAGATTGGATTGTCAGTGGGGCTCTATTTCCCTCTCTTTTTAATAGTTTTACAATGAAAAAGTCTTTTTGCTGACAGGATAACTGCCATATGTTGTCTTAGAGTTGGTTTCATGCAAGCTTGTAAAATTATTTTCGCTACATGTTGTAGGGAGCAGTTCCTGCTTTCTGCGAGCATGGAACATCAATACAATTAATTTACTGGTTTTAAGTAGATGTATCCTACTTAAAATATTGCCATTTGGTATTACCACTTATCCTTAAATTCACAGTTGTTTGATTTATTCTCTGTTTTACCAATCTTTACCCTGTACTTCTTGAAATGCCAGATTTGTATTGTGACTCATGATAAATCCACTCAGGTATGTCTCATCTTCACCCTCTGCAAAAGGCTGTCTTCTCACTCTGGAAGTGGAGATGCCTTTTCTGGGTTTCTTCAGGAAGGAGTTCATCCCACTGTGGATAATATTAACTCTCTACTGACCTGACTCTGCTGTGTAACACTGCAACTTCCAAATTTAGTATATTTATTTTAAAACAGTTTCCAAGAGAACAGAGGTGATGCAAACCAAAATCCTGAAATTTGGATTTAATTGAAAATGTGAAATTATGGGAGCCTGTCTCGCCATCCGGTTTCTTATGCTCCTTTGCTGACATCTGCTGCCGGTCCTAGCAGGCTGGGTCTGAGGTGGGATGTGGTGAAAGGTGCCTGCTGTACTTGGTGCTTGCAGTCAGGTGTTCTTGTGCAAATTGTTTGCTTTATTTGATTTAAATAGGGAACGGGGTGAGGAGGAAGGTGAAGGAACAGTTGTAAATTGAAGTGGGCACCTTTGTGGATCTGGGCATAGATGCAATGAGTTCCCAAGAACTCGTGGCAGAAAAGAGTTGTGTTGAAGTTAGTCTTTCTCATGTTTGAATCACAGTGATAGTTTTGCCTCTTGGGTTCCTCACTGCAGATGAAGAAAAAGCAAACACAGCATCCAGGGTAACTGCATGTTTCAACACTGTCACTTCAACACTGTGAATTCTTGCCTGGGAGGATGGTGTTCTGAACATTTGGTAGGTGGATGGTTATGTATTGCCTTCAAAAGTCCTGGGTTTTCAGCTTCGCATAGAATTAATCCATTAAGATTTGATTTAACGGTGCTAAGAATTTCCCTTATCTGTCTGGCAGAGGGTTGTTTGTTTTAATGTGATCTCATCAGTGTTATTCAATGAGTTGGAATGCTGAGCCTTTTTCCCCCCTTTTCTTTCAGTACCAAATATATTTGTGTTTTTAAGGTGGAGAGTATGCATCAGAATTATGACACAGTATAAATAGCAAATGCTTCTCAGATGGCAAGTGAGAATAACTCTAGTTTGTATTCTGCAACATGCAGTGTCTTAGCATCCTGTTTTTATAGGCCAGGTTTCAGATAAAGGTAACTGAAGCATTATGGAAAGTTCTGTCACTATCCAAACAAAACCTTGATTTAAAAGAAATATATCTTGTGTTATGATTAATCCTCAGTTTTAAGTATCATTTCTGAAAGAACTTTATAAGCATAATATACGTAAATTGTATGTTACTAATTCTGTTAAATATAGCAATGAAACCAAGAAATAGGGAAGACTGAAAGCAATATTGTGCACTTGCATAGGAAGTTTTTCAGTCAGAACTAAAGAAAATCACCAATGTAGAGGAATTAGGTGCTCAAAAACCCCCCAGGATTTCATCTACTCTCCTTCCTTGTGTTTCCTTTGCCTTCTCTTATGAATATTTTGCTTGTTTGTATCCATTTAATGGGGCATGAACAGTCCTTTCTCAGGTTCTTTGGTATTACTTGTGGAACTCTGTAGACCAGGCCTTTGATAAGAATTAAACTACATCTTTATGGCATTATCTCTGAGGGACTCTGTAGCAGTCAGGTACTGAGGTTGTAACCTCAGTGATTTTGCTTGGCACTGAATATATGCTGGGTTCTTCCCATGCTGCCACATACTGCAAAAATCTTGAAAACTGCTTTTATCTTTGCCCTGAACTTGCTTTAGTAATGACCCTATTGATTTTGTTTGCTTTTATTGTCTTTTGTGGGTTTGGTTTGGTTTTTGTTTTGTTTTGGGGGTTTTGGGGGGTTCTTGTTTGGTTTTTTTTTTTTAAGGAATGGCAAATGGTCAACTCTCACCCTTCTGTTTTGCTGACCAATATATTCTTTTTTGATCTTTGCCTTTTATCCAACATGTTGCTCTAACTCCAGGTCTTATAATTCCAAATGAAAATAACTTTTGAGGTCATTGGGACAAGCCTTTCACATCATCAATGTACAAGGATCAAAGGGGAGTGTTTTGACTATCAGTGAGGGAATCATCTTGGAGAGAGAAGGTATGTCCTCACCAGCTGGAATGTGAATCTGCACTTGGAAACCAAGCACTGCTCATGTGCAGTGAATGTATGAAGTGTTAATGGGCTTGCTCTTTGCCAGGCATGTGCTATGGATACCAAGAACAGAAGATGTGGATATTTTCTCTTCTGGTAGATTAAACAGTACACAGTGTTCAAGCAGTCTACACAGAGTCCTTGAACATTTGATGCCAACACCTATTAAATTCCTCTAGAAAGTGTTTTAGGGAGGAAACATGTATGTTCTTGTTTACTTACCCCAGAAAGGAACTTGGTGCTGAAGTCAAACATTGACCCAAATCATCAATAAGAAACTCTTTGGAGCAGGGATGGAAAATCCTCCCTTGACTTTTCCTGCTGTTGTGATTGCTGTACCATTCCCCTCAGCAAGTAATGTTAAACAAGATTAAATATGACTAGAGAAAGACATATCTACATTTATCTCATCAGTGTACATTGATGTAAATTCATGTTTCTGAGTAGGCCCTGGGATGATGTTTTTTTGCTGCAATCCACATGATATCTTGAAGGAAAAATGTTCCCTTTTTGCTTTTAATTTTTTTCTAAATTGACCATAATTTCTGGACTGTGATAGTAACCCCTTCGAAACATAAAGCTCTTCATGGTAAAACTGATGTAAAACTTGGTCAAAAAAATACAGCATGACTTGCTATGGTCACCAAAGTAAAATGGCATCTCTGTCAGTTTAAATTGGACTGTAGCTGAATTTAAAATCTTCAGATGCCCTGTGTTTTGATGACTCATATGCCAACTTCATGTTCATTGCAGAATTCCTTGAGGATTCCTAAGGTTTAGACTTGCTTAGGATAAATTGCTGAGTACCAGGGAGGTGGCCTCCCCTTTTCCACCCATCTGCCTGCAATGACCCACACTATGCCTTTGAAAAGTTTGTTTTCAAAGCTGTAAAATGATGACATATCAACATGTATTTTTAGAGTTTTGCTTAGATGTAAGTTTTCTGTTTGTTTTTTTTTAGTTGGTGTTTGTTTGGATTTTTTTACCATAACAATCCTTCTCACCTACTTCAGCATCTTCAATAGCTTATGATAGTGGCTGATGAGCCCTGCAGCTGGGCTGGCATGTCCCAGAGAGTCCCTAAAGCCATATCCTCCTTCTGTGTCCTTCTTTCAGGTAATATGTCCTTCTGAAGGCACTTTTACTAGAACTGGTCAGAACAGATGTTCTGAGTTGTTTTCCTGTCCCTGCATAAAACATGAGGAATATCCTGACTTTTCCATCCTCATTTCTTTCACTAGAGACTGGCCTGTTATCTCATGGGTATGGGAGATGAAATAATTTCTCTCCACATCTTTAGGCTCTTGTGATTAAAATTTCTGTGCAGTATTTCACTTAGCACATCTCCCTTTCTGGACCTTGGATGCTTACAAGGCACATTGTGCATTTGTATTTGTTATCACTTACTACATTTTAATAGTATAGAATGAAAAACAGTACACTAAATGTAGAGCAAACTCATATGTTTAAGATCAATATATTAAATTCAGGTTAGTATATCTATAGCTGCTTTCTTTGTGAGCATCATATGAAAACCAAATACGTTACTGTAGAGCTGAAATTGAATGTTAGTATCATGTAACCCCATCTCATGGTCATGTGCAGGGGTAGTTTTGAAAAAAGGAAGATCTTCCAAGATACTGAGTATTTTTAAAAAATGGTAATGTAAAAAAAGTGTGCAACTCTTGAGCAGCTTTCATTTAATGAGATGTAAAAATTTGTTTTCAATTGGACAATGTTTTTACTTTAATTGAGGCACGAGATAAAGTCTGTACTTGTTTAGGAGTATGTCATATCATGCTGAATTTGTTGTAGTACTGGTTGCATCTAGCTATGTGTGGACGTTAGGTTTCTGATTAAAACCTTTTTAAGCTTCCAAGGAAGCTGAAAGCAAAGCAAGGAAACTGTGTGTTTTGGGCATTATCTCTATTATGCTGCTTTGGAATTACAGCACAGTTTTATATGATTCTTTGTTCTGTAGTTATGTACTGGGTAAAAACCCACATAATTTCCCCAAGTTCTTAAAAATAAATAAGCAAACAAAACTCCCTAAAACCTACCACAAAGAAATCAACTTGCCGTTCCTGTTCAGCTCTATAGTCTGGTCTGCACTAACTGCTCTTCTTTATTTAATCTTTGTCATTATTCTGATAAATTATTCACCGTGTTTTCTATGGAAACAAGGTCTGTATGAATGTTCTGTGTACATTTCCTTACTTGGCTGAAAGTAGTCAATGAGTTTCAAACTAAGATTTGCAATTATTACATGTTTCTTGGAAATATTGACTGTAGGGAGTTGTTATTGCTATAATATTCAGCGAGCATCAGATGCTGGAAACATCTTTCAGTTCTGTGCTTTTTTTAAAACATCAGTACAGCCTTTTGGGGAGAGATTGTTGCTTGGGTTCTCTTAATGAAAGGCTCCAGGAAACAGGGACAGATGTAGTCTGAATTGTTCAAATTCCTTAGCTTGCAAAATGGCAAAGCCAGTTGCTGTGTCACCTTGCCTCAATCACCTCTTCTGGAAATTGATAAATACCCTCTGAAATAAGCTGCTGCCTAAAGTGAGGACCAGGAAGCTAAAAAGATGCTCTAACCACTTCCGTGTCTTCTCTCTCAGACTTGTTTTTTCCTGTGGGTATTGAAGAGTTTTCTCTTAAAATATTTTAAGAGTTCATTAATATCGAAGTTGCACACAAGGAATCTTGTGTGGTGTAGAACAATTCTCTTATAACCATCTGCGATGTCTGCACTGCTACAGAGTTCAACTTTCAGCCTCTGTTTTGCTCAGTGGAGAAACCACATCAAGGTGCAAGCCGATCATCTGCAGAGTGGAACTACCAGAAGGCTAACCAGGTAAATGCTCTGTGGTCAGGGCAGCCTGCAGCTTCAGTGTGAGCTGTAAAACCTGCCTGCAAAGCTGGGACAAGGCTGTTGGCTTGAACAAACCATCTACACTGAGATAGATGTGAACAAGAGCAGCTAAGGTACTAGCACATGCATCAACTTTTGTGGACTGTAAACTGGGAGGTGGGAGAGCATTTGGGATACAGGTACAATAAACTTAAGTGTCAGCCTAAAAAAAAATATAACTAACCCAAGCCAAATCTGGAACATAATTTTCTTTTGTAACATCTTTCATTTCTGTTTCTTCATGCACCTCTCTCTACTCTTGGAGTCTTTAATCAGTACTGAGTTCACATTGTCAGTAGCCTAGTTCACCATCTCACATCCTGAGACCTCACCAGAACAACGCAGGTGGCTTCTGTTACTGAATACAGCTGTAGAGAAGGAACTCTTGAGACAACACACAGAAGCTGGAGTTTTACCTCCTGAAACCAGGTTATGGCCGTACTTCAAGGAGGAACAACAGTTTAAAACCACTTCTTCCTTAATTCCCTCTTCCTGTGATACACACAAACATTATTGTACAAAAAGAGAAACACAACAAAACAGCAAGCTGTTATGTTACCCTAGCATGAATTTTCAGGTGATGAAAAGGAGACTTTTGTGTTTGGTCTGCTGACACTTTTAAGTAACAGTCTTAAGAGCCCTATTATCTGGAAGCAGGACTGTCCTTGTGGCTGGCTAATCTGGAGCCTGCTGACACAGTTTTTGCCTGTTTTTGTCATGATTCTGAACTCAAAATTTGTCTTGAGTGGAATCAGTTTTCTCAAAACCTCAAAACTAGTGTATGAGGGATTTGTGAGCAGAAGCAGATTCCTAAACCCATCATGCTCGCACTGAGCTGCTTTGTGGTTTGGTGAGTGAGGGAGAAGTTTTCAAGCATCTCCCCTGGCAATACTGGTGTTATCTAGGTAATGTTTTAAGATAGCCTGCTTTGAGCTGCCTGCCTGTGCTTTCCACCAGATAAAGCCTTTTGTAACATTCATCAGAATAGCGTGGCACCTGCTGCTCAGCCGTGTTGGCTGTTGATTTGGCACTGGTCACTGGAGGGGCTTGGTTTGGCCATGAGTGAGCAAGTAGGGGGCTGGAGGCAGCTTATGGAGAGTTTACAGGCACAGCAAACCTCATCAAAGAAGGTAGCAAAGACACCCTGAGAGTGTTGAAGCCTCAGCTGCCTGTTTGCTTGGCTGATGAGCCAGGTTTATAGGACTCTTTACAAGGACTTATTGCTGGAGCCTTTGGCTCAACATAGCTATTTCTTGATTTGCTAGGAGGATAAAAGCCTGACATATGGGCTTTTATTAGCCAAAAAATTACAATTTATCTGATTCAATACCCGAGTTATCTCTTCTGCTGAGGCAGGAGAGGCAGTTGCCTAAGGCAACCAGTATGTTCAGTGTGAATGCATGTTGTGATCAGTAAACCTCTGTGGGCTTGACTGATATGACATAAAAAGTGGTGTTGCCTTTTTTTCAGTGCAGTGCCGATTGCAAATACATATTCATTTTGCTGATTTTATCCTGCTTTACCAACGTTTTTTAAGAACATCTGTGATCTCCTAATAAATGAGATGCTGAGTGGGAGCCTGCATTTCCTTTTTTAAAAATAGTGCTGATATTGATTTCTGCTACATTAGAATCTGTCCTGAGTATGCAGATAGAGCTGGATAATGAAAATGTTTGCTGTGATCTTTTCTTCCCTTGTCTTAACTACTCCATGGCTAGAGGTGAAGAGGGTGAGGTGGGTGGGAAGAAGGACTGTATAAAACCTTCTTGGGGAGCAGAGTATGAACTCCCTCTTTGGAGGGATGGGAAAAGCAGTTAACTCAGTTCACATCTTGGGGATGTGAAACTGCACCCAGGAAAAGCATTTGCTTTTCCAGGCTTGTTTTAAGTTAGTCTTCCAGTTTCTTGCAGAAATAATTTGAATTTTGGGTGCTAGGGACCCTTTGAAGGTCAGGAGTTCATTCTGTCAGTCCTTTGCCTAGAGGTGATCTTTTTTGAAGTGACGAACTATCCCTATAAAAAGGTGTGATTTGAACCTCATATTTAATGTTGTAGTTGTAATTATTTTTAGTGACAGTTGGGAGAAAGGAAACTTGTAAATGGCTAAGAAACTGTATACAAGGAGACAAAAAAGATTTTTGTTGGGCACTTATAGGAAAAAAGCCTACATTTAAAGTATCCCATATCTCCTTTTTTGCTGCTTTTGGGACTGCTGAAGGTTTACCCCACAGTTCTCAGGAGTTTTATCTGCAGAATCAGCCTTTAATGGAGAGTTATGGAACTGGTTTGCCTAGACTTGAAAGCAGCAAACCCTGTGTTTGTTGTTTAGGAAACTGCTATGGGCTGAGCATCAGCATCCTGTTGCTCAGCCTGGGGACACCAACATGTGAAACCAGAGAATGTGGGTGCTTAAGACACTGGAGACCAAAACCCTGGTTTTGTCCTCTAACATTTCTCTCAACTTGGCTTCACCAACAAACCCACTGGAAATAGGAGCTGGCAGTGGTTAGGTACCTCAGAATATACATCCCTGAAAGAGTTCGTTTGCTAAACTGCCTGTCTGGAGGTCTTAGCACAGATGAAGGAAACTCCAGGTACTGTAAAACAGCCTAGTTAGCTTTGAGGCGAGAAGGGAGGAGAGGTGGAGTTGTTGGATGCAGAATAAGGACATACTTTTCTGTCTCTTGACCTAGGCTGGATAACCTTTGTGCAGGTGAACAAGGCTGTTTGTTAGTCAGAAAAAAAAAATTATGCATTTTTACAGTTCTGTCTCGTCTGAGAGATTTGAAGAAAGGAGTTACTTTCTGATTAATAATATGTATTTGAAAAGTAGCAGAGAGAGACATGTTTTTAAATGCAAAATTTAGATTTAGAGATGTGCACTTCTAAATCAAAAACTGCAATTAAACACTGGAAAGGCTATACTTATTAAGTGCTGGGAGTGCTGGTAGATGGCATCACTCTTACTTTCCACTTCAAGAAACCTGTAGAATAGGGGAGCGGGGGAGAATCTAACTTTTTCTCCTTGCTCTTCATATGTTATCATATCCACTCATCTGTCACTTTCCTCTGCCCAATCTAGCATTCCTTGTACTGTTTGTCCTCCTTACTGTGCTAGCATTATGTCAGAAAGTTCTATTTAGAGGCTGATTTTACTGGCAAAATGGGCTTGCATATGTTCCGCTGCATTTTATCTGTCTGGGAAGATTTTGTTACTGTGCATGTTCCCACTGAACGTTGCTTCCCAGTGCAAACCCCTGTAGATGTGTGTGTGTCATTAGTAAAGCTCATTGGTGGTGCATGAGCAAAGCTGCTGGGGACTGACCCAGAGCAGCGACGTGAGCTCATACAGGAGCCTCACACCGCAGTGGATAGCCTTGGACTCGGCTGTGCCTACAGGCTGTGTCCTCTGGTGTTCACCACCTTCTCTCAGCAGAAAATATAAACAAAGCTGCACTCTGATTTTATAGGAGAGGGAGTTGAAATGTATTCTGAAATCAGGAATAAATTGGCATATTCTAATGAGCAGCAGTTCTGCCTGTGGCACTGCATCCTGCACTCGTCAAAGCACAGGAAATATATCATAGACTTATAGGCCTGCATTGCTGGGAGGTAGATGAAAATAAGCTACAATAGAAGAAGGGAAATATTTTACTTCTGTTTTTGTTTACATAGTATTCTGTGCATCTGTTCATTTATATAATTGCCCATGCCAGTTTGTGCATTTTTATTATTTTTATTTAGCTCTCAAAAGCTTGGAAACTTCATTATTCTTGTAATCTGCCAAGGCTGGAAAGAAAAGCTGTTTGTTCCATTAGGCTGTTTTGGGCTTCTGTGCAGTTTTTTATTTGCTTTTAAAGATAGAAGAAGCTGAAAAGTGAGGAGTAAGCAGGACACAGAGATGTCTGGAGCTCTGTATATATCTCTAAGGTGTTGCTTGTGTCCATTAACTTCTGACTGAAGCAATAGTTCTTGAAAGCATGCCCACCCCTTCACTTGACAAGATGGATAGTCTCTTTCCTCACATGATGACAAAAATGCTCCTTTTTCTGATGAAACAGGCATCATCACATATATTGAAAACAAAGGTGATCTCGTTATTTTTGAAAGAATAATTCTTCAAGTAGATAAGCTTGGTAGAGCGGCAGTGTTTTCTTTTAGATTGAGTTGGGGAGTGTGAACCTTGTGGTATATGCCTAAATGTTAGGCAAGACAGCCCCACAAACTCCATGTTAATTTGACTGTATTATCCATTGAGTCTCATAAATGCCTACAGAGAGGTGGTGATGCAGGGAATATTCTTACAGCAAATAAGCTGAGTGTGATCCCCTTCTCTCACTGCTTTCCTGAATGGATAATAAAGTGATGCTACCTTTGTTACAAAAGATAACCCACTTTGTGTTTTGAAGACAGTTTGTAAAGGATGAATCCTGAGATGTTTGAAACAGTTTGGAGAGCATTGTTCTTATGTCCAAACAATGGATATCTTTGTTAATATGCAGTAAAAATTATCAGTCTTACCTTAATCAAGATGTTTTTGAAAGTCTGTGTACTACTGAGAATAAACTGCAACAGTGTTTTTGTTTAATTTTTTTTTATTGTGATATTTCAAGGCCAGTTGAAGGACACTGTGAAGTCATACACAGATAAAGATGCTGGAAGTCTAATGGATACAATTATCATTGTAATGGTCTTTGCATTAATTATTGAGGCTATTTAAAATGTTAATTGGACACAATATTTCATCTCTAGAGAAAGAGTCTACTAAATGTTTGGGTCATGTTCAAAATATACCCAATCCAAAAGAGTATTAATTGATATGCTTCTCAGCACATTGTACCAAATATCTGTTGCCTGATAAAGGAAATGGAGAGTTGAAAAAAAAGTATGTATGTGTACAGTGATGCCAACTACCAACTAGAAAATCAGAAGAGTAGAGGTGAGATAAAGACAGTTTAGTAGGTAAAGCAAAAGCTATGTGTGCAAGCAAAGCAAAACATGGAATTGCTTCCCACAGACTGGCAGGTGTTCAGCCATCCTCAGGAATGCTGGGCTCCATCACATGTAATGCTGCCTTGGGAAGACAGACACCATAACTCCAAATATCCCCCACCTTATTTTTCCCACTTTATATACTGAGCATAATGTCATATGGTCTGGAATACCCCTTTGGTCAGGTTGGGTCATCTGTTCCAGCTATGAATCCTCCCAACTTCCTGTGCACCACCAGTCTCCTTGCCAGCGTGGCAGTACGGAAAGCAGAAGAGTCCTTGGCTCTGTGAGAGCACTGTTCAGCAATCACAAAAACAGCTCTATATTGTATGTGTTCAGCATAAATCTAAAACACAGCCCCATAGAAGGGGCTATGTGAAGAAAATTTTCTCTACCCCAGCCAAACCCAGCACAATTAGTCACTTAGATTTTTTTTTTCCCCTTGTAGGCAGGAGATAAATCAGGGGTGGAGGAAGTACTGTTGTTATAGAGGTAATAAAATAGAGTGCAGTGAAGTTTTAGCATGCGTATATAAATGGGAAAGGTAGGATGCTTGTTGGTTAATACTCAGGCCTCCCACTGACGTATTTATGACAGAAATTAATTTTATATGGAATGTCTAGTTATGGTCCAAAAAGTACAGCAAATCTAGAAGACAGCAAGCCTTCATGCTTGTGGAAGTAAGAGGATTAAACCATTTTAGTACATTTTTTTTACTGTAATTGAAAAACCATGACTTCCTAAGCAGAAATACTGCTTGCAAAACCAAGAAACAAAGAGAGAGGCAATTTTCCTTCAGCATCCAACCTTCTGGAAGAGCCTCTTTTCTTCAAAAAAGGGAAGAAGTGCCAGCCAAAATAACTTTTACAAGAAGGGAAGGAATCACACATGTGGGTGACATTTATCTGAGCTCAAGTGATAAAATGTGATTAATTGAGATTGGAGCAACCATTGAGATTGGAGCAGCCCTCATGTACACCAGGAGACCATCAAGCAGGAAGTGGGTCATTCCTTTGGCATTTACTTGGCAGTGTCTGGTCCCAGTACTTCAGCAGGAGAGTAACATTCCTTTGTAAAATGTTCTACTGTTAGTAAAGTATGTAAACAGCTCTACCTTCTCCATGATGTCTACTCCAAAACACTACCTTGGAGTTCTGACGCATCAGGGGCAGTACAGCTGTGCTAAGGCAGTTCTGAAGATGGTTCAGAAACTGATTTTTGTTTTGTTCCGGTTTATGTTTGAAAGCAGATTATAAGGACTATGGGCTGTCAGATTGGAGGCTGACACCCTTACTTTCCCCTTGCACCACCATCCCCAGTGGGTAGGAGAGCAGAAAAACGTGTTTGCAGCCATTGTCTGCTGCAGGTTGGTTTCTCTCCAAACCCAAATGGCAACTTGCTCACCCCTGGGCACGTAATGCTACTCTGGAGAAGATCAGTCAGTGTGTCCTCCTTTTCCCTTGGATGTTGTGAGGCCACACAATTTTTAATTTATGCATTAAATGAGGGAGGTGTGTAACAGCAGATAATGTGGCAGGAGACACCTTTGTCCCTGCTGCAACTACTGTCCATTCATCAGCTGTGGAAGGACCTATTTCTTCAGTTCAGAAATGCATTACTCAAAATCCTTTCTTTGTAAGACTGAATTTTGTTCTTATTGATATAGTCAGAATTTCAGTGGAATTGGAATTTTTTGCTTACTTTTACTATTTTTGCCTATTTCATCCCAGTAAGGGAGGACTCCTCTCAGTTTCAAATCTTTCTTTTTTAATTGCTGCAATGATTATTCCTGTATTCTGTGGGGTATTTTATTTCAGCACTCTGAGAGCTGCAGAGATTGTATTCCCTAATCTTTGCATGGTAAATGAAATGTGTACTAACCAGATAAGTTTATCTCTGTTTAAAATATATTTGTAGGCTCTGTGTGTGTGTGTATATATCTATATATAGATATAGATAGATATAGATACATGTAGATACATATATCTCCAAAGAATAAAGAGATAAAGGCAGTATGGTGATTTAACAGGTTCGGAAAACACTATCTAATTTTGTACTGTAGGTGGTATGATCATATTTTGTGGTTATTTGAGTCTGTGGAGTAAAGTATCTCCTTTTTCTCAAGTGAAGTATTACCTCTACTGCTGAAATACACGCTCTGATGGGAAAAGGTGGGTATTCCAAGCTGCTTGATGGGTAAGGTGAAGGAAAATTATATTGATGTTGTGATCTTGTCAGTTAGAAGTGAGAAATCCATTGTAAAGATGGAAGGTTCCAGATGCTTCATTAGTTATTCAAAAAAACCCCCAGTTTTATTTGTGTGTGTTCCTATATGTGTGTATAAGATAAAATACAACTTATTGATAATACATAGATGCAGTATTATATGGAAACTTTTTTAATTAAGGTGTTATTTCTCATGTTTGAAACATCTTTTTTCTTTTTGTTCTCTTACTTTCTAGGTGCTTCAAAGGTTTTTTTCTCTATATGTAAAACCTATTCAATGTTATTCTGCTGTATTGTACAATGCATTAAGAAATTTGAAGGCAAGATGTAATATATTTTAAGCTGCTGTATTGGCTTCTATTTGGAGACAATCTTGTAGAACCAGAGGATAACGCTGAGAATCAGTTGAATAGTTAATGTGTATATTGGTTTGCTATGAAGTTTCTGTTCATTGCTGGTTATAAAACAACGTGACTGGGAGTTTTTATTTTTTTCTTTTAGTGGCAGTATCTTTGGACAGTATTGACTGCAAGTAGGAAATAACCTCCTTCAGCTTCCTTTCAAGGGAGGTGGTGCAGGACTAGAGAGTTCCTAGCAATGAGAAAAGAGAAATAATAAGTCTTTTGGTGGTGGGATAAAAACAGCTAGAAAGGTTGGAGAATTGGATCAGAAGGCTTGATGCCATCCTGAGGATTGGGGGAACGGATGTAGCCTCAGTACAGCACATCCCTTTAACCAAGGGTTAAAGGCAAGAGGAACCTGAGAGAGAGTAAGTTTAAAGAAAAAAGAGGAAGAAGAAAAAAATTTAAAAGACTCAACATAACATTGCAGTTTTATTTAGTTATGAAGAGACCTCAGGAGGAATGTGTTTGAACCCTGAAGAACTTGCTAGGGGACTGGAGAAGGTGATGTGAAGCAGGGTCACACTTCATCAGGTTTGACTTGGAGAATCCTTTAGGCTGCATTGCTAATTCCATGGGTGCCTTAGTGCTGCAAGTTCCTGCAGAGCTGAGCAGAGGCCAGGAAAACACCTCCCAGTGCTGAGTTGGCAACAACCAGGGCTCAGAGCTGCCCAGGATCAAAAGGTGCTTCAAGCATCTCTGCCAGTGTCTGTGATCTGAAAAGGTGGTGCTCAGACAGAAATGGTTCTCACCCTGCCATCACCACTACACTGTGATGCTGATGCTGTGCTTTTTTCTCAACACAGAGGTGGGATTTGCCAATTCACCATCCTTTTTAAGTTCCTGTGACTCATCCATTACCAACATCACAGTTAGTTCAAAAATGATGTGGGCTTTTCTGCATTGCAATACTGTCTTTGGTGTTACTAAATATTCTTGCTGCAGTAAAATAGTTAACTTCATTTTTATCTTGAGTGCAGTAGAAGGCTTTCCAATGAATAATGTAACATGTTTGAAGGTATAGAGAAAGATCTTTTGAAGATGAATGATCTTTAATTATGGTGTTCGTGGTGCATAACAGTAGCTATCTGTACTCATCTTCTATTGCAGAATTGTATTTCAGGTGGATCATATGGTGAAATAAGAGTTGGGTTTGTTTTCCTTTTCAAAAGAAAGTGTGTAGGTAGAATGAATTTGGTGTTGGTTTTTGTGAGGTTCCTGAGAAACTCAAGTAGAGTTTTAAGTAGAAAGGCATAGTCAAACATCCCATCTGACAGTGTCCAGCTTTGCAGACCTTACAGGACTGTGTGGGAATTCCTGAGCCTGCAGTCTGGATTAAACTGCCCTTCGTTGCGTGTCCTGTTCTGGCTGCTAGAACAACATTTGTTCTAGGAAATACCACTGAAGCAAACATTGGCTTCAGTGCTTGTTGTGCATTTATGCGTGTTGGTCTAGTGTGTCCCCAGCATGACTGGCCTGTGCAATCTGGCAGTTCTTCAGATGGTGTGCAGGGGCAGTTGGGATGCACACACTCAGTTCTGGGAGAGCATGAAAAGAGTAGCCCATGCCTTGGCTCCTGAGCTGGAGAAGGGCTGGTTGTATGTAATAATACAGATGTAACCCAGGAGAATGCTTGTACAGTGAAGCAGGTTGCAGAGTTTACTCCTGCCTGTCTGGGGCAGCTGTGGTGTTTCCCCCTCAGCAGGCTTGAGATCTCCAGCCCTCTGCTGGTCTGACTGAGCTTGTGAAACCAGGAAATGGATGTGACAAAAAATAAATTATATGAGTGGGAAGGAGGGAAGCAGTGGTATTTGTCTGGTGGGTGAATGAGAAAAAAGTGAGAGTGATGGGCCTGATGCAAGGAAAGGGGAAAAACCTTGAGGAACAGGACAGGATGAAATATGTCAATAAGCTGCCCATGGAGTCTTTTGAGGCATGGCTAGATGGAGGGGGAGCTTTGGTACACCTTCTATCCCTATAGTTAGGGGAAGTTTACATTGCATTTCTTCTATCAGGCTGTTGTGTCAGAGTCCTAAACAGATTTTTATTCTTTCAAGTCCAGATTTAACTTTTAAAATTTGCTTTTAATATACTCTCTGTAAAGGAGTGAGTGAAAGCTGCACTCAGACTTGACAAGCAGGACACTTTTGATCACAACCACACATTTCTGTCCCGCCTTAGTCTGGATTTTGGAGTTTTTTGGTTAGGACAGAGGCACTTTCTCAAATGGGTTAGAGGGATTTCTTTTTCTGCTATCCTGAAACCAGATTTATTGTGTGCTGCCTTTACAGCCCCATCCTAGCTAGATAAACTCTGATCTCCTTAGGGCACATTATGAATGAGGGGACAGCCTGTGGCACTGCTTTGAAAATCGTGGCACCAGGTCTTTGTGGCTTTTCCTACTTCAACAGCCATGACTTAATACTGTTATAGGTATTTTGTCAGTGACAAATGATTTGCAAATCCTTTGCTGCCACTTGTTGATCATTTTGAATTGAGAACGGATTAATAATTGTTTCTCTAGTGGCGGTGTTGGCCTCTTAACAAGAGCTATCCAGCTTTCTGTGCCTGTCTAAATATCCTGTGCTCAGTGACTCTAAAGGTACCTATCTGGCTAGTGTGCAAATGTTTTAATATAGCAATAATAATATCTAGCTTTCTTCTTTTCAGTCAATAGAAGAAATTACTGGATACACTTCCATTTGAGTGAAGTACACACTGAGATAAGTCTATGTTGATGTCTGTTTCCATATTAATTTTTTACACCTCCCTGGAACTTTCAGAAAAGGAGAAATTCCTTATGTAAAACACTCTGAAGTTGTCTTTGGTCTCTGCTTGTGGGTTGAGGTTTTTTCCCGGGAGCATTACACAGCCACTTTCCAAACTGCCAACTTTCTCTTCCACTGAAGTTACTTCTGGCTCCAGTCCCAGTATTTGGGAGGAACAATAGGTCCTATTTTAGCCTATACAGATTTAATTGCTGTAAATAAAATTGGCAATTATCTCCTTCTGTGTCTGAGAATCCCACCAGCTGTTTTAGATGCATTTAAATTGTTGCACCATGCTGAACTCACATGTCATATCAGGAGCTATAATGCCATCTGGTAATATGTCCTTGGCCTTTATTTTTAAAATGTTTTTTCTGCATTTAATCCTGTTTCTGCTGCTTCCCTTTAAACCCTGGTCCTCTGCACTGGGTGACATTATTAGTTATATCAAAGGACTTACATCTCAAAGATGCATTTTGAGGAAAATATGTTTCAAATAGCAAAAAAACTATTGAAAGAGAAGTTGATGGGCTTTTTTGTTGTTTTTTGTTTGTTTTGATCCTTCCACCCACATAAGATCAGGCACCTATGTGGGAATCATCTGACCACATGCCGACAACCTGCTGTGTCAGTGTCTGGGCTCAGCTTTATTGTCCACTAAGAGGAAGAGACATTTCATGCTATGTAAACAACTAAAATAGGTCAGATGAATCATGCCCCCAGATGTCTTCTTTCTCTTTGAGCTAATCACCCAGACTTTGTAAGCAGACTTAGCTGTCTGCACCATAGACATCTGACTGGATCTCACCTCTGTGGACCGTGCTTGTAGCAGCAGTCACATGTAGGTGGCTAGACACATGTAGACAAGTAAGAAGATTAAAAGTGCTTGGCTTCTTGATGCAGAGCTACTTCGAGTGCCAGGGTGAAGGTACTCTGAGTCTGTCTTCTTGAAACCAAAGGCAGAACTGAGTGGATTTTCCCAAGGGACACAGCAGTATTTGATGTCCGCAGTTACATAACACTGAACTGTGGTACACCGTCGCTTCCTAGACTCATAAGACACAACTTGATAACTTTTTTTCAGAAATGCTGATTTAGGAAGGACTCCTCCCTAATGTCTGCTATTTCTGCCTCCGTATTGTATCGTCAGTCTTGTTGCAGAAATACGTTTTTTGGATTTTTTTTTAATCGTTTCACTGCACAGGTGTCACTCTAGGGTAGCCCACTGGCATGTGAAGGTGGAGGTTGCTTACACTGGGAAAGCCTGGAGAGGGGATACTTGAAGTTTGCCTTTCATCCTTTACTTGAGAAGTTGCCTCTCTTGCTAATTTAACAAATTGTTCAGCTGCTGAATGCTGTGGGGCTTTCTTTTCACTCTGCATACAGCGTTGTTTAATATTTATTTGGAATCTTTTCAAGGGGTTAATAAATTCAAAATTCCAGTTTCACTCTGTGCATATTTCACATCTGTGCAACTGTGAGTATAATTTCTCAAAGTGAGTTCTCCCTTTGTGTAGCAGGAGGCAGGGACCCTCTAATAATGTATTATTTCCTGATACCTATTCTTACAGATCTTGACACAATTTTGATTTCCCATTGGACTGAGAGAAATGGAGAGGGTTATGTGCAAGTTACAGTAGTCAATTGCTCCTAGTGTTGACTTTGTTCTTGTTGAGACCTCTCTGGGATTGTGAATGTCTTTGGTCACATAGTGAAGGATCCTCCACATCAGGGCTGCTTAGGTTTGTTTGTGCCAGGCTGCCCCATCTCTAGGCCTCTTTGGGCACAATTGATTCTCCTCAGTTATAGCACTTTATAAAACATTTGATGTTGGCCCTACTTACTATGTTTGTGCTAAGTATTTGCAAGTCCATAGGTTTCCAATGTGCCTGTTGCATTTGCAAGTGGTAAGTTGGATTGAGGTTTCTTAGGTAATTTTGCTATTAAGTTTGGAAAGGGTAAGATTCATAGTGGAGGTAGATGCACAGCACAAGTAGAAGAAATGGTAGTGCTGGAGAAGTATGACCTTTCAAACTTCACAAGGTGTCACTGAGCTGCTCCTGCTCAGTGCCAGGTCCTGTGCACTCTTTGGGTAAGGCAGGTCTGTGTTGCTTTGCTCCCTCTGCATTCCTATATGGACATGGCCCTGGACAGCCTGCTCTAGGTGACCTTGCTTGAGCAGCGGGTTTAGACCTGCTGATCCCTAGAGGTCACTTCCATGCTGAGCTGTTCTGTGACTCTCTGGTATTGCACCTTCCCAAACTGCGCCTTAACCTTGGTGGGTCTCCTCTTCTCTTGGGTGGAGGCACATCTCTTTATCTCATACCCTTTGCTAGGACAGCAGGAGTCTGGGGGGACAATTACCCCTGGAGTTGTGCCATGCCATGTTAAGAGGTGTTGTGCAGACCCCAGAACTTCAGTACCTTCCCTCTGGATAAAGGTAGCAGATAGGGCTGGAAAGGACACCCTTGTCTCCAAGCTTAATGCACACACACAGGCAGACTCACTTGCTCACTGCTGCATCCCTGCTATTGGGTAGAAGTATTGCATTTAGCTATGATACTTCTTTTACTGATACTGATTTTACCAGGGTCTTTAGGTTGACTTTGACTCTAAATTACCACTGCACTTGAAAATTTACATCTGTGATGGCTGAACAACTGAGCAAAAATGTTAAGCACTTTGACCTATATTACATGAAAAATAGATGTTTTCAATGACATACTATTTAACTGAATTTTTTATAACTTGCCTGAGATATAGCATAGGTTTTCTTACAGAGGTGTGTATGTATTGTGTGGCCAGACTTTGTGAACGCAGATTTGGGCAGGGCTCTCCCCACGTGGGTGTGCCCTTCCAGCCTGCGCGGTGGATTTTTTAAGTGAGGCACAGCGTGCGCAGAGCTGGCCCCACTGTTTAAGTCCTAAGGTTCGTTTGCCGTGGCTGGGAGAGCTTGGACAGTGACAGTGACAGTGAAGTCCTCAGGACTGTCACAGCACCCGGTACTAACCGGGGCTGACCCTGCTGAGCATCCGAGATGGGATGGGATGGGATGGCAGGGAGGCATTTAACTGCCAGGGGATGGTCCCCACTGAGACTTGAACTCAGGTCCTTGGGATTCAGAGTCCGGAGTGCTCTCCTTTACACCACGGGACCACTCCTAGGTGTGTATGTATGTATATGTAAAATGTAGGTAAAAGTACTGCAATATTTTCTTAATCCTATTTTGCATTAAATACTGTGACTTTTCTTATATTTTAAATTTAGGAAAGCTAATTTTGGAGTTGATTTTTAGCCCCAAGCAGAATGAATGAATACTATACAAATGTTTTGATGGATCATGATCTATCAAGATTAGGGTAGCAGCCATTTTTGTGTAATCTTTTTTTATTCTTCAGGCTCAGGATTGCTGATATTTCATTCATTTGTATTTAGCTTATATTTGAATGGCTTCAAGGATGGGGTCTAGAATAGCAGTTTTAATAATAGAAGTAAAATACTGGGTTTTGAGGCATGTTTCTATGGCAAAGAATCATTGTAGTGTTTTTTGTGTGTGGTCCCTTCCTGCAGATCTGCCAGTTATATTCTCCCAGAGGAAAAGTGATGGATATAAAACTCCAATAGCAGGGTGTAGATTTTCTTTAATTACTAAAAATTGCCAACATATGAGTGGCTTTGAATTAATTTTCTACTTGTGGAGTTTTGATAATAAAGCTGTATGTAATGTTTTCTCTTTTTATTTTTTCACCCCCTTGCCTTGCATATGTTTGCTTTCCTACATGTACAGTTTCTATAATGACTTTTAAGCATAAATTAGCAGTCTATGGGGCTTCACAATATGTGCTGCACTAGAGGGATATTGTGAATAAGGCCTTGATGTGTATCTGTGGAAATGTGTACCTTCTCTGTCACACTTGCAGAGATTAGCTTAAGGCTAATTTGACAGCTGTATAAAAGGGATTACTACTGTCACCACTGAACTCCTGGGCTTAACCTTCACACATGCTAAATATGAGAGATAATTTTTTTTTGTAAAGCTTGGACCAGTTTTGCATAAGCCATTTATCTTGATTTCTCTTAACCCTGAAAGAGCTGAGACAGCATCATAGTCTAATGGTGTGCATTACTTTGAACATGTAGGGAGCTTCTCTGTAAGCATCAGGAGAGCTTTTATTTGCATATATTTGCCATTGGTATAATGAAGAAAGGGTTTATTTTGTGTGTGCTTTCAAAAGCAGAACTTTGGGAAGGAAATTGGGGAGGAGGGGGAAGTAGCTGTTTGTTTTCTTCATGCATCCTTGCCTTGTGCAAATGCTCATTTAGAAGTCTATGAGAATACTAAAGTATTTTAATTCAAATTGAGCTTTTGATTGGGGTTTTATGTAGTAGTAGTAAGTGGTGGTGTAGTAATAACAGTAGTGTTGGGCTTATAGGCAGAGGGAGTATGTCTGAGGCCCAGATGCCCCTCACTGTAGAAATTAGGGGCAGGTTGCTGTCCCTGCCCTTTCATCATTTCAGCTGATGTCATTTGTGTATTTTTGCCACATAACTCTATGGGGGCGACTTATATGCAACCATTTCATCAAACGTGTCTCTACCACTGGGCCCTCCTTATGAGGGATGCTCATGGTCAGGAGCCTCACAGGCAGGTGCTGGATAGCTCATGGGAACAAACATGGAAGTGGCTGCTTTTCCTTTTCATTAGAGGGAAAGAAATGGCAGAACTTTGGCAGAACATCTTGAATATGAGCTCAGGGTTAGATCCAAAGACGTTTCTCATCTAAAAGCAGCTCAAACCCACTGTCCAATGATGTGTTTCTTGTGTGCAGTCAAAAATCAAGTATTGCTCATCAATGAACTTGCAGCACCACCCTAAAAGACAGTGAAGACACCTATGATAAAATAGCTGTGAACAAAATAATGGTACTATCAAGATGTGTATAGTGTGTGTTCTTTGGATTGAACCACGTGGGACTGTTTCAAGAGTTATCAGTCCCGATATTTAAAGTCACAGGCACTGTTCACACATGGCTAATGAGCCATGATGAAGTATATTACTCTAGAAAGTTTCCTTTTCTTTTGACAAGTATTTTTGGATTTTTTTTGATGCTTTCTGCTTCAATTTGCAGATGAAAACTTATCACATAAGCCAAAGCTGGTGAGCATTCTTTGCCTCATCAAAACTAAAAATCTAAAAAAATCTAATACTGCACAAAAATATTAACATTTTTGTGCAAATACACTCATCTGAAGGCTGACTTCGCCAGACTGAATGTGTCCCATTCATATGAGAAACATAATTTAAAGAACTTTTAAGGCAGCTTCTTCCTGAATACCATGGAATTAAGTTCAGACCCATTTTCCCTAGATTAGCAGGATTTGAGAACTTAACTGTTAGGGGAAAGAAGAAAAAGAAAAAAGTGTGAGACAGTGTGGTAGTGAAACTGGGCTAGAAGGACATTGGTCAACATAGAGTTGTTTGTTCTCATTGTCTTCTGTGTCTCTTACTTATATTTCATTAAGCTTTGAACAGCCAGACAGAGAAAATTGTTCTAAATAGGATGAGAGCAGTCTGACCTGGCATTCTCTGCAATTTCTCTGTGCATTGTGGGAAAGAAATGGTGGTTTTCTTACAGTGTCAGATTCATCTTTGCTTTTGCAACCTCTTCTTATCCCATTCTGATAGCTGCTACAGGAGTGAGGAAGGAGAAGTTGCCAAGTAGTAATGCCAGCTGTGGCTGAGATTGCCCAGCCCTGAAGCGAGATCATGCTTAACTAACCACCTTCATGTCCCACTGGTCTGGCTCAGCATCTGCTTGGGGCTCACTGTTCATTGTTTTTTTCCTGTAATACCTGCAGCTAATTATCAAAAAGAGCTGCTTATGTTTGTGTAGTGACCACAGAGCTTGCTCCATTCCTGCAGTGACCTACAGCAGTTTTGTTGTTGTAGTCACTTAGTATTTAATCTTTTTTTTTAAAGTGTAGCTGGGTCATGTGCTGCACAGTAGCATTTTGGGAAGTCCATACAAATAACATCAGAGTGGACTTGCCTTCCAAGAGGCCATTGACTTCAGTCCAAAGACAAGCTGTGTAACGAGGTTATCATCATTCCCCACTGAACTTGGGGTAAATTTCCAGCATAAATGGTTTTCTGCTTTTATGCCTTGCCTATTTTAATCCTGTATATAGTCCTTATCAGTTTGACAGTTTTGTAGCTTCTAGGTGGGTCTCAAAGTGAACTTGGCCTAGTATGTGTGATTGCTGGTTAGAGAAACCGTATTTTCACAGTAGATCATTGCAGGATTTCATGGCTAAATATTCACTTCCTCCTTGGTTAGTAAAATAACAGTTTTATTTAGCCCCATGGATTTGGAGGACCGATTCAGGGATGGCTTCGGTTTCTGCCTGCGGTGGACAATACTAGTGAGTGCTTTGGTTTTGATGTACACAGTGTGACAGTTACAGTAATGAATGAAGGGAACTGTTTAGGCTGCTTGAAAATCTGGCTTTCATCTGCAGGAGAGGGAGTGAACAGCTAGAAGGAAATCTCTTTCAAGTTGATTCCCAGTGCAGAAATAAGTCTGGTGTGGGTGAAAGGGAGAAAACAGCCACCTACCTGGAAATCTAAGACTGTAAATGAGGTGTCACAAAAAAAGGCAGTGACATCCACTCACATGCTAACCCACTAAGGGGGGCAGGGGGAAGGGGGAAAAGAAAGCATGAGGAGGAAGAAAAGCCAGCAATGCTTCCATGAAACTTGGGATTTTATAGTACTTTTAATTGTCATTCTAAGACTGTTGAAATTATAACATGAAACTAGAGGAACATAGTATCTGTTGTCTGTAGGTATGCTGTTTGTTCATCTGGTTTACTTCTGTGTTATTAGTTGGGTTGGATTCAAGCTGGTGCCCTGCAGTTGGGGGGTAGCATGTGTATACCAGGGCTGGAAAGAGAAGGGAGGCTGTAGCTCCTGTGAGTGGCTGGAGCCAGCCAGGCTGAGGCGGGAGAAAAGGGCTCTGTGCTGCCTGATGAATTGATTCATTCAGAGTCAGAACAACTACAGGTGTGCACTGCTACTCTGAAACCCTGGAGTAGGGTAGCATTTAAATTTGCAATATACAACAAGCTGCCTATGGATATATGCTATTTTTTCTACCTCTGTTTTTTTTTTTTGCTCACCCTTAAGGAGGGAATGCAGAGCTTTTGCATTTGTCTGGGATTAATTGAAGCTTTTGTGGATCAAATGAGAACAGGTTCCCTAAGTAAAGACATCTTGTGGGACACTTTACAAGCAACCCTCCTTCACCTCAGTTCATAGAGTCTGTTTTAAACTTCTATAAGTACATAAAGCACCTTGTGGAGAGCAGGAATATTATTAATGTATTTGTTTCAGAAACTTGTATATACAAAAATTGCAGAATGTCACTCTTATCCAGTATAAATAAATAAAGCACCACAACAACAGCCCTTGGTTATCACTAATTTTTGTGATTATTGAATAGAGCTAGTATTGCCTAGCAAAAGAATTGTTTACTTCCCCAATTAGTAGTATTATGCTTTGATATTGTTAGTAACCTGAAAACTGATAATGGGGAAGCAAGGAGCATGTTCAAAGTTATATAGTTTAATAAGTGTTTAAGGTTCTGTGTCTGCAATTAGGATAAATAATGGAGTTAGAGAATTTCCTTTGAGAAGAAAGATAAAGATATGATTAGGAGAAAAAATTTTGGTAGTTGAGACAGTTTTTAAGGCATGTATTATTTTGAAGCAAATAACTTGGTTGCAGGGCTTTTCTTAACAAATATTTTTAATATGTGTGGGACTTTCAGCTTTTATTAGGGCAAAGGTGGAGTCTTATCTGTGTTTACAGAGAAATGCATTTGATAGCATCTTTTTGTAAGAGATCTAACTTAGAAAACATTAACTTGGGACCAGCAACTGGTCCTTTGGTTATGACTTTGCTGTCTGTTGCTGGGTCCTTGCACGTTGTTTTTGTTTTCTTTAGCTCAGCCTCTTCCACTTTCAGCTGATCATTCCTCCTGGGATGGCTTCCTACTTGGCACAGAGGATTCCTCAGCAACAAATGCAAAAATATGCATCTTCTCCCTTTCTTTGAAACACTTTGCTTTTCTTTTGGGTATTTTGTGTTCTAGTGTCAGACCCTGGGGGCTGCAGAGATACTGCACACAGTCTCAGCCTGAACCTATATGACGCTAGCTCAGGCTACTCAGACCTTTGCTCTGGGAATGCTGACATAGGATGCCTGAACCCTCAAAACAGGTCTTACAGAGACAGTGGAACTCGGCATGTTCTCTGCTACTGTGGAGAGGAACTTTGCCTTGGTGGGAGAGAAGCAGATGGGATTTTGATGTCAGTTACCCCACAGCTCAACTAAACTGAGGGGGTGAGTCAGGCTCTCTTCTTTCAGGTTTTATTTCTTAGCTTGGGCAGGTCTAGAGAGTTTGTGAGGCCAGTTCCCACACTTCTGCCACAGTGTACCTCCCCAAGCACTTGGAGTTCTCCCAGTCCTTTCATTTCAGAAAGCATATTTTGTGCACACTGCTGTTGTTGTGCATCGTTCAGAATTTCTGCTGGGCTCTTCTCCTTCACACTAGTGAGTTAAAAAAATACAAGTACTTGGATGACTGAATTAATTTTTTGTCAGAATTTGAGACGTAGACCTGGGTATTACTGTCCTATTACAGCATGGCTTGGAACTTTGGCTGATTGCAACTTAATGTAGTACCAAAGAGCATGGTATAGGGAAGGGTAAAACAATGAAAGAGTATATGTACTGGTATTGATGAAAAAAAAAAAAGAGGGCTGAATAGAAATGCTTCAAAAGGCTGAAGCTTTGGGTGGGGGTTTTTTTGTTTTGTTTTTGTTTTTTTCAGTTTGTAGGTTTTTGTTTCTTTAGGGGGGTTTGGTTTTTGTTTTGAAACTACTATCAAAGCCTGTTTTGGATTTGTTCAATTGGCCTGCTTTGGTTCTTTAAAATAAACTTAGGATTTTGCAATCAGTGACCTTGGCATACGACTTTGAGCCTTGTTTGTTGAATGAAAAATAGAAGCACACTGTAACCTACATTTCCGTTCAGTCAGATGGGATCTGGGGTCTCAGGAGATAGCAGCAGAATGCTAATTGTGAGCCAAACAAACTAGCTGGCTCCTATCTGAAGAATTTGCTTTTAGCTGGAGGACCTGTTTAAGATTGGTCTCACAAGGTACTGAAGTGTCCGTCAGGGTCGATGCAGGCACTTCAGGTGTGCCCAAGCCCTACTACCTCTCTGCACAGGCTTCGGGAAGCTCCTGTTGGAACATGGGATGTTTGCACTAGCACCACTATACCATGAACTAAGCCTTAGAATTACTTATTACCAAGCAATGTGTTGGACACAGTAGAGACAGTGAACTCTGTGAAAAGAGGAGCTTCTGATCCAAATTAGGAATGTTATTCAGGTTGAACTTTGTAAAAGATTGGATAGGAGATAAACAGTTATTGAGGGACAGAAGGGCAGGGAGCGAAAGGAGTTGATCATCAGTTGGTCTGCTAAGTTTCTTGAGGAATTTGGAGAGAGAACAAAGGCAAGAATTACTTTGAAAATATGTGTCTGAGTAAAAGCTAGAGATTTATGTAGGCCTCAATAATTTTAACACTTTTAATTAATTTTTTCTCTGCACTTTTACTAATACTAATGATAAAATTGAATGGAAATGATTGGAGTTTGTTTTGTTTGGGAAGGTGGGTTTTTTATTTATGTGTGAGAAGGGAGTGTTTTATCTAATTTTGTTCATTTTACTGGTGGATAACTTATTTTCTGAGGTAGCTCGAAAAGCAGATACAAAGGGGAAATCTTGGGACACCGAGGCACTTCATCTGTGCAAAGAGGGGTAGATTTTTCCATTAAAAATTCAGGAGGTCCAATTAAGGGTTACATTTTAGTGATATGAATATCGTGTTTGTTCTGCTTTGTTATTTGTATAAGCAGCTTAGATGCGATTTCTGTCATGGTAACTTACAGTCTGGAAGAGCAAGGATGAAAGACAACAGTGAAATCAGCAGTAGAAAAGTGGTTGAAAGATGTGCCTGGAGGAGAGATTTAGGAAACTGCAGAGGGAAAAGGATTTCAAAAGGCAGGCAAAGACAGAGCTATTTGAAGCTGAGTAGAAGATGTTACCAGCTCCTGTGCTAGTCATCCAGCACCATCAGGCATCAGTTCAAGCTTTGAGATTAAAAGTCATGGGTCTTCAGTGCAGCCCTTTTCCAGGGTTTGCCTATGAGATGGGATGTGAGAGTACAAGAGTGACTGTGTCAGAAGAGAGGCAGCTTTTGGCATCTAGACACTGCCTTACCTGGTAGGACTCATAAGTACTGTTTTGACATTATGTTAAATTCAGGTCAGGTCTTCCCAAGGAATGAAATAATCCTCTGCTGGAGAAAGGAAAACTGGAATTTTGGGAGATACAGTGCGTTTCTGGGACAGAATGTATTGTTCACAGCCCTGGTGCCCCATTCTCACTACACTGACACCCAACTCCCATGTCTTCTCAGTATTCAGTCTTGCCAGGTTGCTTTTGATCATGTCCTGTTCTAGTCAGGTGCTTGATGCACAGTTTCAACTCCAGGCATTCCATGGTAGCTGACTGCCAAGTTAGTCTGTTAGGTCGCTTTGTTCTCATAATCTTTTTAATGGATTCAGTGTCTTGACAAATTTTCTTGGCAAGAGCTTTGTAAAATTATACTATATTGTGCATAACTTAACACATCATTGAACATCAGATAATCTTCCACCATACAAGTCCTGAAGTCCATCACTGAGCTCAGAAACCAGGGCAACTCCAATACTTCAATGACTTGTGTAAGGATCAGTAAGTGATAGGAAAGCAGTGATTTTTTGTAAGGAGTTGCTTTTGTCCCTTATTTGTCTTCTGCTTCTTTTTTAAAATGGGATTGACAACAGCAGCATCAGTGAGGAGACTGATCAGTTAAACTGAAGATTGATTACCTCCTGATATGGAAAAACTACACTTTCTGTGCTGCTGCAGTATTTTAATCCTGTTTGTGGCTTTTCAAACAGGATTGGTTATCTGATTTAAATGTGTTGGTATTCATGATTTGTGTGTGTGTGTGTGTGTGTCCATCCCCCTCCTCTGCCCCTATTTTGGAAAGGAGGCTTCTTTTTCTAATGCCTCTAATCAGAGGCAGGAATATTCACTTATGTGTCACAGTAACATATTGTTCCTTGAAAGTCAAAATAATATATTACCTTTAAGCAAGGCTGACACAGAATGGACATTTCAGCAAGAGCAGACAAGCTGGGGCAGAGTCCCCTGCAAGCCTTCCCTTCGTGTTTGTTTTTATTTCAACAACCTTTAGCAGATGTTTTCCTATTGTGTAAAGGTTTACTGTAATTAAAACATTAAAGATCAAGAAGTCAGGTATGTCTTGAACTTGCCATTAGGATTATGATGTGCCTTTAAGCTGTTTTAGTTTCTGAGGAGGCAGAAGTTATTTTTGAAGTGATTGTGTGCCTGATGTGAAACTCGGTATTTGTCCTGTAGTGGAAACACTGTCTCTGAGTATTGGTCAACATGTTCACTCAAACCTGGTAGTAAAGAGGAGTGGGTAGATAGTGTTTGTAGAGGAGACATGCTTACATCAAAGTGACGGTCTCTTTGCTTGGTTGGAACAAGACGTGGTCCCTGCTTGCACAGGTTTTCCCCATGTGAACTCAAGACTGTCAAAGCACATGTCAGCTGAAGCAAAAATGCTAAGTTTGTTATGAGGTTTTTGTGTAGAAAGTGGAAAATGTGTTTGAGCTTGGGTGCTCTGAGATGGATGATAGTAACCACGGAATTTTGGATAATGTAGACTTCTGATTAGGGCTTTAAAATGTTGGTGGAATAGCTGTTATTTCAGCCTGACCTAAACAAGGAAGTTGTGGTGAAAGTCTCAGGATACTTTTGGCTGTGCAAAGCTTGTACTGAGCTCTTAGTGCTGTTTTCTGTATGCCTGCAGATCTTAGTGCAAATCTTCTGCTCTCTGCACTGCAGGTGGGACAGATGGTTTGAGGTGGGCTTTTGGGGGGTAGGTGGTTATGTTATGCAGTACTAGATAGGTCTATTTACTATGTATCACTGTGTTGCTGTGATACAAGCAAGCTTGACTAGTCTGTCAGAATAGAAGGCAAAGTCTTTTCTTTGTATTTCTGTCATAGCATTTCTAATATATGCCTTTGAACAGACTGCCTTTAGCAGTGACAGCTTTGTAGATTTATAACAGGTATTTTGTTTGTGCAAGACTTGGAACTCAACAGAATTCACACTCTTAGCCAACAGATTCATTATTCATAGAACAGAGACTGGCAGGTAGAAACACAACTGGGGAACTCACGTTTCAACTGGGAGGCATACATGCTATCACCTTGGACCATAAAGTAGTCCCTTTAAAGAAAAGTGCGTTACTCCTAAGGGTAAAACATGTCCATGGTACCATTGGTTCTTATTCACATAGTATTGCAAAAAATGCTTGCTTTGTCATGGGTAGATGTATGAAAACAAGCAAGTGTGCATGTGTGTGTATGTGTAAGTCAGTCAGGACTTGCAATACTGCTGGATCTGGTTCTGTACATCTTGAGTCACATGTGAGATGCAGATAGGGGCTTCTGTGCTTTGCTAACTTGGGCATTGTTTTCTTTATTTGTTTTGTGTTTTGTTAGGGTAATAAATGCAGGGAAGAGCACGCACAATGAAGATCAAGCCAGCTGTGAAGTCCTCTTTGTCAAGAAGAAAGCTGGGGGCAGTAATTCTACACCAAACAAGAATTCTTCAACAAAACGGAGGTCATCGCTGCCCAATGGAGAAGGTCTCCAGCTGAAAGACAATTCAGTAAGCAGAATTCTGTAGCTTGTCAGTGGAAAAGTACAAAATAAATATAAAAGGATGTGGCAATGTGGCACTAAAAGATGTTTACTGAATATATCATCTTTTCAGTTACCTCTTATTAATTCTCTGCTTAAATACAGAACACTTCACTATATTTTTCTTAGTTCTACTACTTGATTTTTTATTTTTTTGCATTGAAACCTGCCCTTTGCATCCCAGATATTTTAGTTTAAAAATGAGCAAGGGGATGCTCCTTGGATTTTTTGTTTCATTTCTGAAATACAGTATTCAAAAATCTGAAGATGATCAGAGGACAGGAGCACCTCCCCTGAGCAGACAGACTGAGATCTGGGTTTGTTCAGCCCAGAGAAAGAAAGCCTCCAGGGAGGCCTTAGAGCAGCCTTCCAGTACCTAAAGAGAGATGGAGAGGGACTTTTTACAAGGGCCTGTAGTGAAAGGACAAGGGTTAATGGCTTCAAAGTGAGAGAGGTTTTATGTTAGATGAGGAAGAAATTCCTTACTGTGAGAGTGGTGAGGCACTGGAGCAGGTTGCCCAGAGAAGTTTGCCCAGGTTGGATGGGGCTTTGAGCACCCTGGTCTAGGGCAAGGTGTCCCTGCCCATGGCAAAGGGGTTGGAACTAAATGGTCTTTAAGGTCTTTTTCAACCCAAATTGTTCTATGATTCTCTAATATGCACAGATGCCTCATGGTGCCACAAGCAGAGGTCAACCTCGATCTGCTCTTTCTAAGTTTCTGCACTGTCTTGTAGGTATATTTGTACTACACGGAGCTCTGTGGACACTGTGTTAGCAGCTGGTTGGACTGAAGCTACACAGGGCTCAGATAAAGACCTGTATGAATCATATAGGCTGTTAAAATGTGTCTTACATCTAAGCCACTGTCGATTAAACCACATCTCAGCCAATGTCAGACAGATACCTGCCTTCTCTAATTTTATGAACTACTAAAGCAGGAGAATCTTTTGGTTTATACAGATAGGGTACGGTCATCCAGCATTCAGTGATTTCTGCGGACTGTGGCTCCTCTTTTGTGTGGAGTGTGATGTATGTCATGCACCTGTCTACTGGCAATCATCTGCTGTTCTTCATCTGTCTTATATCCTGACTGGCTAATTACTTTATCTGCTCTTTAAGCATGAACTCAGCCTCCAGCAGAGACTGATAGCATGTGTCCAATTCCAACATTTCGCCATGTAACGCTAAATGCCCTGTTTGAATGTTGGAATTGGACAATGTGGATATGCAGTATTCCTGCTGCTGGAGAACACAAGTTGTCCGTAAGTGATAATGAGTTTTTCAGTGGACTGTAAATAACCTTTTTGGTGGATTTTGTTTTGGGTGAGTGGAGGTTTTTTTGTGTGTATATGTGTGTCTGTTTTAAATCAGGTAGTGATTAGCAGTCTGCTTTAGTCTCTCTCCCAAAATTCCATGGCTTGGTACACCTGATGGCTGCGGGGTTCATTGGTGCCCTGAGCACCAAGCATTCCTCTTGTAGTGTGTCCCTCCCCACCTCTTGCTCCTCCTGTTCTGTTTCATACTACATTATTGGTGCAACATTTTCAAACTGACAGATTCTCAGCATTTGTAAATTGCTCTGTCTTTCCTCTTTCAAATCTTTCTTTAAAACACATATTCCAGTTTCTGTGTGCTCATCTTTCTCATTGTATTCAGACAGTCATGATTTCTATTTTCAAGTATATATTTGCACACTCCTGGATAAAGAATTGTGCGCGGAACTTGCTGGGACTATGAGTTCTACATACAGTCATGCAAAGCAAAACAGAATTTGTTTAATAGCCTGTGTTTTAAAAAGTCTTTCCTAGAAAGTCCATCCAGCTGTCTGCTGTTGACCCATGCAGATGCTCGGTTCCAGGAGTGTATTTAACTTTTGTATGCTTGATTTATGTTTTATGAAGCAAACATTTAGCCACAGAACTTGTTTGTGTATATAAAACATCAAGATAAGCAACAGTGTCCTTGGTCCATGTGGTGGGTTTGTTTGACAGAACGGGAATTGCTGTGCTCTGTATACAGGCACACCACAAACACCCCTGTGCACACACTGGCCTGGGCAGACACATCTTGACACTGGTTTTGGTCTCATGACACATTTAAGTTCTAGACCTCTAGGATGTGGGTGAATGTACCTATGTGCATATGGTGTGCAGAATTTGCCTGTATTTTCATATTTGGGGGGCATGCATGGGATATAAAAAGCTTTGTAGCACAAATCCCAATTAACTTACAGTATCAAAACTTTCTCAGGAGCAAAAGGCATGCACTGCATGGTCAGTCATCTTCCACACAAGGAACTTTTTCCAAACATTAAATAGTTCATAAGATGAGATTGCCTTAAAAATACAGGGACCTGTTTAATTATTGGAAAGGCATCTTCACAAGCCTTGATGTTATCCATTGTAACAGTTGTCATGCTATTATGGTATTGTAATGGTAGGGTCGATAAACTGCATGTTTTTTAAAACTGTTCTTTTTATCTTTTTGAAATTTAGTGTCAACCTCATTAAATATCTAGTTACCCAGTGTTTATGAGAAGTATTTAATGGAATTTTCTGATTTTTCTTCCTCTCTTCGCTAGTGTATTTCCTACTTTGTATCTTTCATTTTGATTTTGGAATAAACAGTAACGCAATTTCAAGTTTCTTAAGAAAAATATTTTTATTTCGAATGTTCTATTCTTGATTCTATTTCTGATGTATTTTGACCAGAAATTAGCATAAAATCTGAAGTCAGAAGCCAGGTGATTCATATAATATACTGTTTTCTAGTTACTTGTTATATTGTCCTTTATATGTTTTTTTCTTATCTATAGATTTACTTCTGTAGTCTACATGGCACTGGAATGAGTGCTATAGCACTCCTTATTTAGCTGTGTAAAACCTATTCTATTGTTGTTAGACCACAGCTTATGAATTTCAATTTGTAATATATTTTCCCCGAACAGGCAGCATGTTTCTTGAGAAAGTTTTCTACTAGAGGGCAGTCTTACATTAGCAATTAGTAGGATTTTTCCTTGCTACATCTTTTGTTGGTTGAATGTATCTAAAAGGAAACAAAAGAACCGCACTTGTTTCTATAATGTGTCATATTAGTATGTAGAAATACTGACTTGTGGCACTGCAGTGAGCAAGTAATTAGTAAGAAAGCCGGAGGCTGAATACTGTAAATGGCTTAGAGGGAAATCCCACTGTAACACACAATCTGAAATTGTCTCTGTGTGGTGAAGCACCTTACAGAAATATTGAAGAAAAAGAATAAGGGAAGCAGTTTATTGAAAGAAAAGATTTATTCTGTTCTTGTTTATTTTTTTAACTGTGAAGCACAAGGGAAATAGGCATTGTAACTTAAACTGTCTCTTCATTTAACAAAGCCCTTTTCATCAGCCTCAGATTTTTCTTTTCATCCACAGAAGGTTTGAGAAGGCCACATGCCATTTTTGTTTTATCCTACTTTTTGGGAAGTTTGTGAAACTTAAATGACAGCTGCATCTGAGATTTTTTTATGCTAACCCCATCAATCCAGCCCTGCACTTTGGCAAGGCAGCATAAGGGAGTCAGAGACCCACGCTGTCTGTATGAGTTGGGTGCTGCTGTCATAGCCTTGACTCTGCAGAGCTTCCAGGAATGGGAGGGAGGAGATGGCAGGCCAGAAATGCAGAGGTGGAGAAGTGAACATTTCTTTAGCCCTGACACACATGCAAGTCCAAGGAAGCCTATTAAATAGCATAAACATGTTTTTCCTGTTGAAAGGATGGGTAATAAACTGAGCAGAGCAGTGAAAGGAAAGACTCTACAATTCAACCCTAAGTTAATTCTCTCCCCTTCCCCCCACCCCACTGCACTGCTGCTTGATTAATCATATTTGCTGTCTGTCCCCATTCAAGAGCATTCATGTTAAATTACACAGCTTTTTCACTGGTACTATTTTTAAATGCCTTTAACTATGGAATACCTTGATGATGAATACTGAAAACCATCAGCAAGTGAAATGGGAATCCAGTGCCAGGCTATTGTCATAGTGACAGGCTGCAGGACTTATTGTGATGCGTTATTAATTGTCATTGTAATGTGAGGATACACACTTACTAATTCTGCAGTGTTCTTTGCCACAGTGATGGGTCGGTGTATTTGTTTTGCGTGACACAAAGTTTGTAGCCTACCACAGGCAGCTAAATATTCCAACAGTAACACAAGGAGGCTTTTCTCTAAGGATTGGGGTGGCCGTTGCTGGCCCAGTTTAGATTTTATGAGAGCTAAAGATGGGCTCTCATGCATTTTGTGAGTGTAGTTCATATCTGTAACAGTAATACTCAGGGTATAAATCTTCAGTGGCAACATGATTTTATTTGCCTCCTTTGAATTTCCTTCATAACAAAAATCTGAAGGTTTTCAGTGTGGGACATCTGACTTGCTTACCCGAAAAGCTGATCCCAAACTGATCACTATCTATTACTAAGATTCCCTGGGGTTTTTTTCTTCCTATTCTTGAGCTCCAGTTCTCTGTGTACATATGTATGTGCATTTTCTTTCATGATTTCTAATCTGTTGCTTGACCCAAAACTTTGCATGTCTTGATTATATTTTACAGTTGCAAAACGCAGGAGATTGCTGAGCCTTCCTGAAAGCTAGGTCAGCAGCTGAGGAGCCTAGAGCTTATTAAATTTCCTAGTACATTCTGGAAATTAATTCTAAGGTCAATGCAGTGAAGGATCTGTGTTCTCTTCATGTCTCTGGTAGCTATTTAGTTTGCTGTTAAATCAGAATCTTTTGAATGAAAAGCTAAAATAAATCATTGTGATGATGGATCACACTCCTATTTGAGGGCTCTGTCCAGTTGAAAGAACAAATGGAGACTGGTGTTTGAAAGACTACTTTGACAGAATACAGCCAGTACTAGTAAAAATAGATGTCTTGTTCTCTGAGTTTGCTTAATGTCAGTTCTTTTGGGGAAGAAGTTTAAGCTCTCAAATGTAAAAGAGATGGGACAGCCATGCATATGCACCCCAAAGTAGGTAATTGCTTAGTGACTACAGCTGTGCCAGGAAAAGCAAAGATCTTTTGGGGCATTTGTCTTATCTGTGTGCCCTGACTGCTGGCCCTTGTTCATTCTCTGAGTCACTGCTTTAATTGCAACATATATTTAATTCTCATTGAATTGGTATGGGTTTGGGGAATTAATTTCTTTCAAGTAGAGGGGCTGCTTTTATTCTCAGGGTGGGGAAAAAAAGAGTTTTTTCCCTTTTTAGACCACTAATAGGTTATCAGTGGTTTTCCTCTTTACTAGTTCAAAAGCAAATGAAGCTTTGTAGGAATACACAGAAGTTTTTGAAGACTAATATTTAGATCACAGTAATACCTGCAGATCCCAGCTGAAGTTAAGGCCCTAGAGCATCTCACACAGAATGTATGAGAGCAGTGTGATGGTAGACATATCCCCTGACTGCTTATAATAGAGACTCTGCAGTTATCTAGCATGCTTCTGCCATCACTAGGGAGAAATAAGTCTACTTTTGAATGAGATGAGCATAGTCTGAAAAAGCAGAGCTTTTTCTCTGTATGGCCAGTATAAGGACGTACAGCACCTTCAAATGACATAAGGATTTATGCTGTGGAAGCATTATCCATGGTGCATCATGACATGCATTTTGGCCAGGGAGCCAAACCCTAAGAGAAGAATGGAAGCAGTAGTTTGATCTACAGATTCCATAAGGCTCCGTGTTGCCATTTTGAATAAATAATCTCAGTTTTATTTTGGGATACTTGTTTCTGTTGGCAAAATACTTTCACAATTTGCATGAATAGCAGTCTATTTATACAAGCAGGTTTTTAGTTGCTAATCCTGTTAACCGTTAAAAATTACTTTAGCAGAATTTTACAGCCAACTATTCTGTGAACTTGGAGGGATTCTGAGCCCAGAGCAAGCTAGTACAACTGCCAGCCCTGCCTTCAAGGGGGAAGTTTCTCAACAGCTTTTTTGGTGAATTTATCATGCTGGGTAAGTGGGTAGGTCTCGCTAAGGAGCTGCATTTGGAAATGTGTACGTACATGTGTTGGTTTTGCCAAGGTTCTAGGATATATTCTGTATGATCCTTACTATGATAAGTAATCCAGTACTTTAGGGCACTGCTCCCTTATCTCAGCATTTTAGTGATGCCAAGGAAGAGCGCACTCAATTCCTCCTCCTGGAGGAGCCCTCTACTGTGTAGACGACTATGCTGTTGATGCACTAGTTAAGAATATGCTTGAACTTTACTCACAGCTGTGTAACAGTGATTATTTCTTCCTTCCCTTTCTTCCCTTCCTGCTTCCCCAGGACACAGATGGGATCAATCTGTACTACTGGTCTCTGTTTGATGGACATGCTGGGTCAGGGGCAGCTGTGGTTGCTTCCAAACTTCTACAGCACCATATCCTGGAGCAGCTGCAGGAGATCGTAGACATCCTGCGGAACACCGCTGTCCTCCCACCCACCTGCCTGGGAGAGGAGCCTGACAACCCAGCCACCAACAGCAGGACACTGACACGGGCGGCCTCCCTGCGGGGGGGCGTGGGGGCCCCAGGCTCTCCCAGCACCCCTCCCACGCGCTTCTTCACTGAGAAGAAGATCCCACATGAGTGCCTGGTTATTGGGGCCATAGAAAGTGCATTCAAGGAAATGGTATGTATGTCTCAGGGCTCTGAGGTCCTTGTTGCTTACATGCATGACATTATGTAGAGAAGATGAAGATTTAGAGGGGGGGGGGGG
>VWZD01002453.1:157734-205938 GCA_013396695.1 Sakesphorus luctuosus
GGGCGGGGCGGGCGGGAGCGGCGACGCCGCGCGGAGCCTCCGCCAGGGGGCAGGAGCCGCCCGTGCGGATGGGTCGGGGCTGCGGCACCGCCACCAACACCGGCACAGCTGCTGTGCGGGGAGCCGCGGGGCGCCGAGCCCTGGTCTGCCCCGCTGTGCCCCGGGGCCGAGCCCTGGTCTGCCCCCGTGTGTCCGCGCCCTCGCCCGCTCATGGCTGGGGGCTGGGGACTGGGGTCCGCCCTGCCCGCCGTCCCTGCGCGGTTGCCCCCCAGGCTGCGCTCTGCCCCCCGCGCCCGGGCCCGGTGGGCACCGCTCCTGCCTCTGCCCCACGGTGGCCTGGCACGGACCTCGGATAAATTACCAGCTTCCTTGGCAAAAAAACCCTTGCTCTGAAATTTTTCTGTCTGGAAAGCGAGGAAAGCTTTGCACAGACTCTTGTTTAGAATTAAATCCCTTACATTTGTAAAGACTGCAAGGGCGTTTTGGGGTTTCTGCCCGTGCTTGTGCTGCTCTACTTTCCCAGCGTCACTGTTATAAAGTATTTCATTGAAAGCCAATGTCTCTACATCAGAGTGAGTTGATGGTGTTGGCAGGCTTTATTTTATTTTGTTTTATTTGTCCCCCTCAAATCTTGCTGAGTTGTCAGCCCCTGAAAAGGAAAATGTCAAGAAAAGTATGTAATATCAAATTAAACATGCCACTGAATGTACTCTGACAAGTCATGGTAGAAAAGTCAATCTAAACAACAACTAGATGGAAGAGCCCAGCAACAGAAATGATTTGAGGAAAACTGGATCTGTGTACTGAATTAAGTCAAGGAAATCTGAAAATGAGGCCCTAAGGGTTATCCATCTTCCATAATAGATGCTTCTGAATTCTGCTTATTGAAAGAAATAAATTTTAATTTAGGCATTCCAGCACTTCCAAAGCATGTGTATGACAGAGCTGAAACCATGTGAGGAATTGCATATTGTTGGAAGGTCTCAGAGGAGGATACTCAGCTGTAGAGATGAAGGATTCTTATAATTCCTGGCAGTAAGTTTAAATTATTTTGATGGTTAGAAATGTCTGCTTTCTTTGAACTCTTCTTTTCAGCTTAATTTAAAAATATATAGAAACCATGGGAAGGAAAATCAGCCTCTCTATGGCAAGATTGGATAAAGTGGCATTTATAATACGCCCATGTCTATGACCAAAAGTTCTGTGAGATTTGATTTTTAGCTTGGAGGTATTTTCCTCTTGGTCCACACCATCCTACAGCTCCAGAGACCGCCCGGTGCAGGGACAGCAGCAGCCCCCGGCTGTCTGCGGCAGCCACGTGCAGTTCCCGTGCGGAGCAGAGGATGGCCCGCAAGGACAGCGCCCCAGCACTGTGCTCAGGGCAGAAATGAAATGTATGTACTCTGGCCAGCCAAGAATCACCCCCACCCATGCAGGACAGGCGCCAAACACCGCTGAGCATCCCCAGTGCTGCCCCAGGTCACCTCCCTCGCCTGAAATTTGTAGGAAACAAAGCATGGGACAGTGACCTCCTCCCAACCCTGCAGATTTTCAATCAAATTGCAGCTGTCGTGGTTTGCATTTATTGTAGTGCTTTTCTTCAGATAAATTTAGCTCTAAAATAAAGCTCTAATTTCCATACCCCAAGGCATGGACAATTTGAGCTGTTTGTTGCTCAGTGCAAATACAATAATGGCTGAAGCATAGCTCTGTGTTTATGCACACATATAGAGGCAAACAAATATAGTCATAATAAAACCCACATAAAAATAGGCAGGGTTTAGCTGGAAAAATCTGCCAATACTTGCAATAGTGATGTTAAATGATGCTCCCTGTTAGAACCAGATATTAAAAGGACAGACCAGTTTGAAATTTTGTGTGATTCTGGACACAAAAGAGGAGGGTAATTTGTAACATGTTGTGTTATTACCCCAAAATAAACTAAGAGACAGCAGAATTAATTCATTCGTGTATGCTTCAATTTTTGTTTAAAATGTGAGGATCATTGGAAAGTAGCTCATTTACTTACATCCTTTTTATGTTCTCCAAGCTTTCTTGGAGACAATATTTATATGTATGTACATATTTATGTGGTTTTTTCATTCCAGGACTTGATTGACTGTTAGTGAGAAATGTGATTTGTGTTCTTCACTTCTGTTAAGCAGGAGGACTTTTTTATATAAAACATTTTTTTGCACTTAATATCAGTTTAACATTCACTCATTCCCTGTGTTTCTGAAGGGTAGCCTTGTGGCATGAGTGCATCTTGCTGCTGTTCCTGAAGGTATATACTCCACAATCCTAGCATTCCTTTAGGGGAGCAGGTAGTTACTCATGTCGTAGCTAGGTCTCATTAATTATTTGCTGTCTATGTAAAGCACTCTCCAATTATACCACAGGTACTTGTTAAGCTACATTTATCTTTGCCTTCATTGTGCTTTTACCATAGCAAATTCTCTTGCATCCCTGAGAGCTGCTGTTTGTTCCTTAATGCCTGATGTTTTACAATCTGCTGACCTGATTTTTCTCAAACATCTTTGTAACATTAATAATAGGTACTTCTCAACTTCCTGTTCTCACAGACCATGTGGCCATAGCTGCAAGAAAAGAAAGTTAATGGGACATACAGTTTAAGAAAGACTGTATGATATTTTCATTTTTTAGGGTAATCTTCATTTTCTCAAACATTAGATGCAATGTGTCTTTATAAATCTTATTCTCTTTTCCTACAGGATTTGCAAATAGAACGAGAGAGGACCGTGTATAATATTTCTGGTGGCTGCACAGCCCTTGTGGTGGTGTATTTATTGGGGAAGCTGTATGTGGCAAATGCTGGTGATAGCAGGTAAGTGTGGTATCTCCCCCAGTAATCCATCACCCCAGACTCCTGAGGTCTGGTGTTACCAAGTTCCTTAGTTGCAAACAGTATCACAAGAGGATTCTGTTTCTTGGCTGAACACTTACCAGTTCTCACAGAAATGCATGCAAAGGCCAGTGATAGTTTTGGTATCGTGACGAGTGGTGGTTGCAGTCAGGGAAGTTTACAACACTTATAGTCCTGTAGCAGTTTCTGAATAACTTGATGGTTGCAGAGAAGTGGAAAGATGCTAAAAAGCCATTGAAGAAGAAGGGATGTTGGATGTATAGTAAAATTGTGTGTTGAACATTGCCAAGATGACTGTATCTGGAGCAGCTGGTAGGACTACATTTGTTCAGTAAGAAGTCCTGTTGCCAGGTTTAGTCTTGATAGGCCACTTGGCTCTCAGATTTTTATATAATTGAAGGTAGTGATCTGTAAGCAGATAGCTACTACTCTTGCAATGGAGGAGGAGGAGAAGGAGACAGACACAGTTTCAGTTTTTTGCTTTCTGCTATTGTGGCTTATGTATTTGTCTGTTTCTCAGAACTGAATACTATTGTTCAGGAGATCTTGCTTTGTTAAATTTTGAAATTGGAGGCCTGAAGACTCATGACAAGAAGCTTTTTGTCTTCTGATGTTGCTAAAAATAGGAGCGTACTGGACATCTCTTACTTGTGTTCTTTTCCCCTCACTCACTCACTGCCCACACGACCATCAGAGAGGTAATGAGACTCTTCTTGCAAGACTTCAGACCCTGTTTCTTTTGGCAGCACACTGCATGAACAGGACAAGGAGTGTAGTTCCCTATGTGATGCAAACTGTTGTTGTATTCTGTTCATTAACAGCTGAATAATTAAGTCTGCAAACGTACTGAACCATGTTGTCTTTAAGTGAAGACTGCTATGGTTATGCATTTGTGTTTAAGGTTTGTGCATACACAGTTCATGTTTGTAGTGTGTACACCCACGTACTTACAGAGACAACACTCAAGAGCAAAGAGTTCTGTAGTTTAAACCTAGTATTTTTATTGCCTGTTACTGCTTTGAACTGTGTAGGAAGTCAGATAAATCCTTTGGGCTTAAAATTTCCAATCTTTTCACATTTGTGATTGTTTTTAAGATGCTAAATTTACTGTATATGTTGAAAGTTGTTCACCCAGTTCTTCTTGTCAAGTGATACAGTTGAATCTCCTTTTTGCATCTGACATGGTAGCTGCAAATATGTTTGAGGTGATCACCTATCCAGTCATCAGAACTGCTAGCTGTACTACATTCTATCTCTCCTGCCATTAAATTAGAAATAATTGTATTTTCTTGTGCTATTGCACTTGAAATGCAGTTGAATCTCTTTCTTCAAGTTGGCTGATTTGTTTTATTGTCTCTTGAAAGTGAGCTATGTAAAACTGGCCATGCAGCACTTCTGAATAGCTGAGATCTGTGTTCATAAATTACTGGGACTGTGTGCTTCCAGTTCTCCTGGGGTTCTTCCTGTGCTCCCCAAGAGCAGCTGCAGCTCCACTGTAGCCTCTGGTACTCAAGGGGAAGGAACTCCTGTTGACAGTGATCTGGAGTTGGTGCCAGTGTATTGGCATAACTGTAGTTAAAGACACTAAGTCTTCACGAACCTTTGAATGTTCATTAAGTCCATCCACAACATCTTGTCAGAAAAAGAGAAAGAGCAGGAATCAGAAAGGAGGCCATCAACAAGGCTGGGTGTTGTTTGAACCAGGATTCAGATTCTTCTACTCATTCCCAGTGTCTGGTGTGTAATAGAGTCCCTCCAGATCCAAAATAATTTGGTTTTGCCCTTTCCAAATGGACCTCACATAAAACCTGTCATGCTGAGGAGAATTCTTTCAAAAATCTTTCATAAGTCCATTCCTAGATTATCCTAGCTCAAAACAAAGTAAAAGCTTTAAAGCATAGAAGATCTGTTGGTCTGGTTCTCACTCCCACCAAATCCCCGGTTTCCCTCTTTCAGGGAAAAAAACAGCTATTGCAGAACATCCAAATTGATGTCATGACTAAAAGGACATTTTAGGACTAGAAAAGCAGCTCTGAGGTTGTCTGCCCCTTGCCAAGGCTGCACTATGCATTCATGTATTTGAAAGAGCCAAAGTCAAGGAGTTTTATTTGTGTTAGTTGGGAAAACGTGTTCCATTTTGCTGGCTCATGCCTTATGTAGTCAGCTTTATGGTTTATAAGATACAAGGAAGGGCAGTGAGGAATAATAAGGAAACTACTTAAAGAAATGTTTCTCTACTCTTGAGAAGAATGGGTTTGTTTTTTCAGTCAAACAGGGCACTTCTGCTTGTTGCTATTGGAACTAGGTGCTGAAACTCTTAGTACTTTACTTTCTTTGAGTTCACCTACTCATTTGTGCCTCTCCCCTCTCCTCATTCTCCTTCTTTTCTCTCTGCTACACCACTGGGAAAAAGCCTGTAAATAAATCAAGTTACACTTCCCACAGATAGGAGTCTGTGAGAGGAGGTTTTGTGCTGCAAGGGTGAAAAATAAACATTCTGAGTTCATGCAAACCTCACTTGTACTGCCTCTTCCTTGAAGAAGATCAGGTCTTTTAATTTCAGGCAACTTCAAAACAGCAGAATCTTTTCAAGGTGGGTTTTGAACAGCTGCTTCTGTCAGAAGACCAAGGTATGTGCAAAAAACTGTACTATCACAATGAGACCAAGGAAATGTTAAGTGTGAGACTTGAATAATAATGTACTGTGTGATGCCAGCTATACCTCAGACTTATGTCTGTGGTATTCAGTTTATCCACCAAAGCTTCTCAAATCTAATCATTTCATGCCACGTACCCTGGCAGTGTTGTATAGCAGCTGTCCTTTTGTAGTTGATGTGTAATTACATCATGAAAAGACTTTAATTACCATATTACTAAATTACCAGCCAGCAATCCTTTCAGGTTCAGCCCTAGCTCGCTTCTGTATGGACTATTAGGCTTCTCCAAGCTGAACACTTTTCGTTGGTGTAAAAGGGAGGAAAAATTGTGCTAATTGTAGGTTTTGTTATGACTATTATTGAGCTTGATGTTATGGCATCACTAATGTCAATGATATAATTAAACTTCTGCTAACGATGCAATCACAGTTCTGTAATAATTACATGTTAACTGCACATGATACCAGAACCTTACTAAAAATGAGGTGATGTATGCAGAGCCTGATAACGTGGAAGAAGCTGCTTTCATTCTCTAATGACTTGTCTGATCATTCTTGGACTCTGCCATAAATATACCTACTTGTACAGTCAAAATTCATATCTGAGTATTGCCCAAAGCTTTTTCTAATGTTTCTTTTTCTCTCTTTCTTCTTTTTAGTGATTAGCATTGTCCATGCAAGATTTTCTGATTAGGGACTGATCAGATACTGTAATCAGCTATTCAATATGTAGTGGTTTTCTGGCGACCACTGAGGTGCTGTCTTTTGCTTACCAGTTTGACATATATGTGTTATGGAAACTAGGCCAGACTATTGGAATAGCTGTCTTTTTTTTTTAATATGGAGTAGTAAATCTTCTCTTGTCATTGTTTTAAATAGTATGGTTCAATTTTATATTGCTAAACAGACTTCTACTTCTAAACTGCCATAACACACCTTGTTAATCTCAGTTCTTTTTAGTTTTATGCTCTTTATTAGGATATTGTTTTATAGCTAGTGCTAAAGCAGTTGTAAAACAGGGACTTAATGTTTTTACTGATTACTACCCAATTATTGTATAGCCTCATGCAACTCAACATTTGCCCAATATCACTACAATGAGAGTTAATATGATAATATTGCATTACAGTCTTTGGCATGAGTGTTCTGGCGTTTGTGTTGTCTGACTGAGGAGCTGCTCAGAGACTGCAGACACTTCCATTTTGTGCTGTGCTTGGAGCCATGTAGGGTAGCTGTGCTTTTATCATTATACAAGAAGCAGAACACCACAAGTTGATTTGACTTTTCCATATGCCCTGAAACACTCACTAAATCTGCAAATGGGTTCTTGGGTTTTTTTGATTTATTGGTAGAACATGGCATCAAAGCAAAGAGCCTGATGTTCCGAAGGCTTCACAGACTTGCAGGGTCACTGAATTTTTTTCCTTACCTTCATCAACTCTTTTTTAATCATCTTTTTGCCTCCTTGCTTTTGCTCCCCTGTACTTATTTTTCAGGGCATATTCACCCTCTGCTTGAATATATATCCTCATGTCCAAAATAGATTTTCATCTCTTTTTTGCAAGTGTAGAATTAATGCTGAGGCATTTGGGCTTATTAAATGGTAGGAGCTCATTGAGTGAATGTGTTTGTGGCACTTCTGTGTGGGTGCAGGTGAAGGAATTTCCTTGGTACTTCAGGAGCCCAGATGTGGGACAGTGTGTTTATAACACAGTCTTTTCCCAATGTAATAAAATAGTGAATTGAAAATTGAATTTGTTTCCACTTCAGTCCTTTCTGGATTTTCTACTCGTGTAAAAATTCACTACATTACTACTTCTTCTGTGTCGTGGTGCTTGTCAGCTGCTTCCTTCATGCTTAGTTCTCATTGTGGGAATTAAAATTTGAGGGATTAATTTGCTTTTATGCAGTAAATGAGAGGGGCATGGAACAGCCATGTATCTGCTGACTGGCACTGTAGCTTAAACAGAATTTCTGAGGAGTCAGAATTGATGATTCTGACCCATATTTGTGGTTGATGGTATCTGACCTCTTCCTCAAGGCATTCCAGCAGGGCTGGTTTTGCCAAAAATGCTAACACTGTGTAAGGTTGGAAACTAAAAAGTGTTCTAATATATTGCTATTGTAGAACTAGTTTACTTTAATCTTTGGTTTACTGTCTTTCTAGGAAGCTTTAATTTTCTGTGTTTCATAACTACCCATTTTCTAACCTAAACGGTGTGTATTTTCCCTGTTTTCCTTGAGTGGTCTGCCTAAGCACTCTCTGTCTTACATCTATGTCTGCATAAACAACAATAACTGTGCTTCATACTGGAGACTTAAAGACCTCTAGAGGAAAGACTAACTCAGTTACTAAGCTCTAGTCTGCAGTATTTGGAGAAGTGTTCTTTTTCGGTCTTCTCTTAAAGATGGGACAAAGAAAGTTGCAAATCTGAACAACACACAGGACCTTTTCACCTTGGGACCATGCAATTAGTAATAACTCCTCTTCATCCTCTGAAGTTCTCATTCCTGTAGATTCTCAAATTCTCTAACTTCAAGTCAAAGCAAGTCCCTGTTATGCACATTCTCCTTTACTGACTGCAGTTTGGTAGGTCAAGAAGTCTGATCCTGCCTAGCTAAAAATGTTGGAAGAGATCATGGCATCTTAGTCATATTCTAGAGACATGGCCAAGTCCCATCTCTCTGTCCCCTCTGTCTGTTTTCCTTAGAAGTATGACTTGCAGGCCTGCAGAAAGCACTTTTCTCCTTCTCCTGCCTGGCCAGATCACAGGATTCACAGGAATAGCAGCAACCTCAGATAGTGTAGGATTTTGTGCTGGGTGAAGCTTTTGGAGGCACTTCAAGAAAGACGTAAGGTGGGGTGTGAAGAAAAAGTGTTATATCAGAAATAAGTCATTGCACTCAAAGTGCAGTAAGGAGGAAGAGCATTTTCTTGTCATCCAGTGGACAACAAGTTCCAGGGTACTGGCATGTCATATCCAGCACTGATGTGGCAGAAATTATTAATTTAGTAACAAATGTTTTTAGGCTTTTGAAGACAAAACAAACATCTTACCCGTTTTCCAAACTCTTGTTTTTCCTGGCAATATGTGTGGCAATTAGCAGGTATTGAAGACATTCTAAACATTTTTGGTAAGGGATACATTCAGTTCATTCAGTTAAATCTTTGGTCCTAACCACACAGACATCATCTTTTGTTCCAGATTTTGAGGAAGGGAGGGAATTTTGGCTATTGAAGTAATATCAGTAAACTGGAAACCACAGTTCATTGGTATTGGTTTCCAGGAGTAAAGAATTTTATTAACTTTAATTCTTATAGGTTTTCAGCCTTTAAAACAAGAGATAAAAAGTCAGCCAACAAAACCCAAACAAACTACCTTTTTAATCTCTGCCTTTGTAGCTGATCACAGAAACATATGCAGGTTCCTCATTCCAGTGTTGCAGAGTGAGAGCCAAGGCATACAAAGTAGGCTGTGTGCCTTGGCTCTCTGGTTCCCATCTGGACTGTGGGAGAAAGGCCAGAGGGAGCACCCCAGGTCTTCTTGGAGAAGGTTTCAAAGTCTGCTGCGGTCCCCACTATGCTGAAAAGCTTTTCACGTTGCTTGAATTCTGTGAGCTTGAGAGGCAGCCCAGGCTGTTCAGCACCAACAGCAACTATGCAATGCAGTTTGAGCCCTCCTCCTGGGGCTTTTAGAGAGGACTTCCCTTGTCACTTCTGAGTTGGTGAATGAAGCAGGACTTGGATAAAAATTCATCAATGTAAAGTGAGCAGAGACTGTGGCTCTCAGTCTACTTTTACATCTTGGTCCAGCTTCCATCTTGTTCCAATATCCTGCAACTGCTACTGAGTTAAGTAGAAAAGCTGATATCAAAGTAGATGTGACTTTCGGTGCTAAAAGTCATTCTTTCTTTCTCAAGGGTAAGACAGTGAAGAGCAGGGAGGTAAAAAAATCCTTGCTTCTTCCATCTTACATGGTCAGCCATATCCCAGCCATATTACTAGCAAAACAAACACTGACTTGCACAGCAATGCCTTCATCCACTAAGCCCAGGTTTAGTTGCCATAGTAACTCATCCTGGAGATGAATGTGATATCCTGGAAAGCAGAGAAAAAGACTTTGATTCCACAAATACCAGTCCCGAGGCTCAGAGCTGACCACAGAGATGGACGGCACTTCTTTGTTCATTTTCCTGGCATGGCCTGTGTAACTGGTGGCATGTTGTTCAGCTGTGATACCAAAATGTGGTGGTCTGTCATCATTGCAACCCCGACCTTCGCTGTGTCCAAATGAAGAATACACTGAAATCATCATGGGCAAAATGAATCCTGTGAAAGTAGCACATCTCCAGCCTAAGGGTACTGGAACCAATGGTGAGCAGTTTTCATGTGCTCGTAGTGTCACTATAAACTCGCTATAAACTGTCTTGTAATAGCTTCCTAGCTGCCAGCTGAAGCCCTTTCTGAAAGATTGGTGTGTTCAGATGTAAACCAACAGGAAAGTACACACAATTAATTATAGGACATTTTAGCTTAGTTCATTTACTTTTGGTTTAGTACTACTAGCATAGACAATACTAGAAATGTATGGGTATACTTATGGAGTCTGTACTGGTTCAATAGCAGAAGCTACTTTCCTGATTAAACAAACAAAAATATTGCATACAGCCAGTGCCATCCCATTAGTGATGGGGTAGGCTTACCAAAAAAATATATCACTAGCCCTGAAACGGAACACTGTTAATAAAACCAACTGCTAATTATAACTCCATACTTAGATTTCATCAGACAAGAAAGACATTTGAGGACCTAAACTACAGGGAATTCATGGGAGGGTCCCATGGGAATGAAGCTCCTACCCACCAAAGCAGCATTAACAACTCGAAGCATACAGGTCCAGGGGTCAAAAATGAGGAAGCCATGTATCTTCCCCAAGCTATCCCCTCTGTGGACAACCTGCAAGCTCAGAATTGTAGTTAATTTAAAACCGTAGAGTGCATAGTGATACAGAAACAGCTGAATTAATTTAGTTACGCTGTTGGTGACCACTAAGTGCATCTCATGGTTAGATGCAATTTATGGGGCAGAGACAGGCTGCCAGGATTAGATAATCCTTTTAACCACTGCTTACTAAGTTGTTAGTGAATACGTGGGATGGACTGTGAAATCAGTTATAAGAATTCAGACTTATATTATTTTTGGTGGCAGTAAGGAAGATGCTAACTGGCTTAGGCTAGTGTAGATGGAGAAGTAAAGCCCTTCCAGGGAAATCTATGAACATTATTTTGCTTAGAGAAATAGCTTCTACTTGCTGATTTGTGCTCTTTTATTAAAATAATACAATTAATTTAGTAAAATCAGACCACCAGAATAGTGGCTTTAGAGTATTTCAGCACTCTCATTGTGCCCAGAGGCCTTCCCAAAAGGAATCACTAAATAAGCATGTAAACATGAATGAGTCAAGAAACTGGAAAGCTATGGCTGTGTGGTTCTTGTAGCCTCGTTGATGCTGCGTGCTGAAGGAATCTGCAACGATATGGTGCTTCTGCCTGGTTTAGGATTCTCAATCCATTAACCCAGGAGAAGTGTGTGCTCAATGTCTAAGCCCAACCATGTGCTCCCTGAGAGCCCCCCTGAAAGGTCACACAGGAGGCTCAGGTCAGGGCAGGAACAAAGAGGTGGTTTATTCAGGGGAACAGGTTTATAAAGGACTTGGGGGAATACGAATGCTCCAATAAGGGACAAGGGGGAAGTCTGGCTTCGAGCCAATAAGCGTAAGGGGATTTACATTGAATGGGAGAGAGTTCCAGATAACAGGAGGTCACTATCTGTGTCCCAGCCCCCTGGCCTGGCAAGGGACTTCTGGGAAGAAGACAGTGACTTTGCAGTTTTACATTCAGTACATTCAAACCACACTAAAAACATCAGTTGTTAAGGCATTCTCAGTGGATGGCTGCTTTTCTTCATCAGCCCATTTCTGGCATGACGTTCTCCAAGCCATGTATTGAGAGTGCATTGCTACAGAAAGCTCTACACGTGTGTGCAGAAGAGCAGCTCACATGTTTGTAGCTGCTTCTGAAAGTTAACTTTCAGGGATGTTTGCAGGGACTGGATTTCATAATGTCTTTCCATGGTTCTTTTCAAAGACAGGAGGACATTCTCTTCTTTCCGCAGGAGAGATGTAGCATGCTTGGATCCATTTTGGTGCAAGGACATGAAGAAAGGACCTTGAATGAAATACATGGGAACATCCAGTCAGTGTCCTGCTGGAGCAGGGGCTGCACTTGGCAGTCTTGCTGCTGAGATATTAACTCTTGGAGCAGCTAGGGTGGGTGACAATCTGCAAAAAGCCTTACCAGAAGTTTGGGAGGGATCTTCATTGTTCCGTCAGGAAATGCCAAAGCACATTCCTATAGGAAATTACTTTTTCAACACTTCACTAAGGCAAGTTCTCACACCTTTTATTGGCTTGAGGGAGCTTAAGTTCTCCCCAGTGATGAATGAAAGTGTCTGAGCAGCCTGCTTTAGCCACAGCATGACATGAAACTACATTGTCACAGGAAGAGCCACAAGCAGGGAGACTCTGTTCCCTCTTAACATTGGCTTTGTTTGGCTGAAAGAAAAATGATCCCGTATTTCTGTTCTGTCACAATAATTCTGTGAATAACCTCATGTTTGCACTAAAAAATATGATGAATTCAGGATGGCAGGACTGTTGAGTGGCAGGAGATGGAAAATGAGGACAAAAGGCAATTCTCACTGACTCTACTCCTTCCCTGATTTGTTGTTTTTTTCTTGATAGCAATGATGAGTAGGACTTGGGGCATTATCTTGGGTATTACAAGTGGGAGGCAGCCAGGAGGTCTGTCCATTGGTTTGCTGAGGGCTGCTGCTTTCACTTGAGTTTTGTGGTGGTGGGTGTGTAATCACCCAGCTAAATGTTATATAATGGGTTTTTTTACTCTCCTCTGTCTGCCTTAATTCATAAAATTAAGGAAATAGTTCCATTATTATTGCCAGTGCAGTAAGGTGCTTTTCTTTTCACTTGGTTTCTAAAGAAACAGTGAGAAATGGGTCTTCGTGGGGCTAAGTGAGAGTAATTCAGTTCACAGTAAGTGAAACCAAGGTGCCAGCGCTGAATGTATTAAAAGTCATCAGTAATCATAACACCTGTAAGTTTCAGTACCTCATTTAGAGAAGGGAGAAATATTTCTGGTTTTAATCATTTTATGGTCATATTCTTTCACATCTTAGCAATTAAGAAAGGTAAATATTTTTTTTAAACCCACAACTGGTTTGAATTTTACCAGACATTAGCATTGATTTTCCTTGGATTCTCTAAATGTATGTATTTAGTTACCATAGTAAACAAGTACTGACATAGACTGATTCCACAGTTCTAGTATTTACTTTTTTTTTCCTCAGCTATTTTGTGACACACCTAATTAAAATCTACTGCTTGATTCACCTTTGAATGTAATAAAACCCTGCCTTATTCTTTCTGTCAGTTTAATCCCTTTTTCTTTTCCATTGACACATTACTAATACCTTTTCAGGGAGGCCAGACACTTCTGCTTCATCTGTACCAAATCCACACACTTAACACCTTTTGACAAAATGGATACATCCTCCCAGTGGCTTGGAATTGATATACAGTGTCAAAAAGGGGGGTTGAATGGTCTCTCTTTAACACCTTTACCAGATTTTTACCCTCTTTTGTAAAAATGTGCAGTTTAATGTTCCGTTTCAAGTAATTTTTGGCTGAAAAAGTGTGTAATGGAATCAGGGTGTCCCCTGAATACTCCCAACAGTAGGATATGCTTTTTTGTTTTGAACGCTGGAATCCCAATAGACTCATGACAGCAGTGGAATTACACTTTTGACCTTGTTCACTAAAGTGTTTTCCTTCTCTGTGTGATTGAATGAGATTAACCAACAAGAGCTTCCTCTAAAATGTATGTTTCCCTCTGTTTCTCATAAGAAACTCGGAAAAGATGCTGTGCAATTTTCATCTGATTGTATTCTCCGTGAAAGAGAATCCATAAAAAAAAAAATCAAACCCTCTTTAATTCAAGGAGAGGTGGCTGTTTTTATCCCTATTAAAAATGCAAAAGCAGTTGATACATCAGTATTTTCCTTAAGCCAGTGTTGTTGCTACATCCTGAGCATGACAGCAGCAGTACTGCATGGTGGCAGATTTATACTCTTTTGATGCTTCATTCTCCATGTATTTTAAAAGGGGGTATATGCTAAGGCACCAAATTTCATTTCAAAGTATTGAATCTGAATATAGAAACCCCCATATATTTAATGTTCTGATCATTATGGACTACACAGTCATGTTAATCCAAAAGATAAATGTACTATTTAGTGTAGATGTACATGCAGCCTCTTGAGCTCCTGGTGTTACTTTTCATTTCTGTGTGACTGAGTAGACACAGCCAGCTGTTGGATCTGCCGTGACTGCCAGTTCCGCCTTGTGCACCGAGGCACTGGCACGTCTCTTGCTCGACATTTAGTTGTTTGAGGCATGGCTTCTCTGGATCAGAACTACTCAGTGAAGTGGCCAGAAGAGAGATAAAATACCAGATTATTGTTTCTTCCATTTTAGGCTACTTAGCTGTGTTTTGGGGACTTTTTTACCCCATTATATTCCTGTTTTCTGTGAGTATTTACCTGCCTTGGTAGTGAACATACTTTTAATTGTTGTGCAGAACACATATCTGCAAAAAACAAAGGCAAGTACAATCTGTAGCTCTTGTGGATAGGGAGTTAGATAGCTGGGTTCAAAAGAGGGGAAAAGACTCGGGGAAATCTATAGTTTGTTTTTAGAAGGGATCAAAGTAAGTTACTTGCTGGCTTCCATGGCCTTAAGACCTCAGAGCAGTTTCTCCTGTATGCTCACTGTAGATGATGATGTGTGGAGAGGGCATCAGAGCCATGGGGAGTGGAGGGCAATGCACTGAGGGGGCTGCAGATCTGTGTCTCCTGATTTCCTATCCTGCCAAAAAGGCTTTTGTTCTTTTAATTACTACTTCACTGGTGATATAAATTAATGATTGGTATGGGTCTGAAGCAACCTTATCATCAGAGAATATTTGGCTAGTGTTGACATACTTCTTGCCTGCAAACATGAATCATCCATCTGCCTTTGGCAGGCTTGCCCTGTGGCTCTGCTATAATGTGTTTCACCAGTGTGACTGAAATTAAAATGTCACTATTAAACATGGCAGAATCAGATGCTCTCTGGGCACTGCATCTATTTGAGGTCTTTTTACTTCCTATGTAGTTATATCTGACAGTGTAATAGGACTGCTGTATTCTGGCATAAAATAATACGTTCATATATCCTCAATACACAGGGAACTAAATGCTTTCAGAGCACTATTTCCTTGCATAGATGTGTCTTTCATGCATGGCAGAAGCAGTAATGCTCATGTAACAACACCATGTTGCTGCTTAGTCCATTAGGAAGTGTAAAGTCAAAATTAATTGTCCTGCAGGACTGTCTAGAGTGGGTCTCTGAAAGCAGTTGCTGGACTGTTTGCAGCTGCTGCATCAGCCAGGCTCCCTCCTCGAGAGCAGTTATTGACTCTGGGCTATCCAGTTCAGGGCTCTGGAGGTTGCTCGGTGGGAAAAGCCTTCAGTCAGTGCTTGGCAGCTCTGTCACTGCAAGGTCACGGAAAGGGCAGTTCAGTCTCCAAACACAATTAGAGCCTGAGTCTGCACCTCTTCAGTCACCGTGGAAAATCCCACTGAGCAAGGTGGGTCCCAGACTAGGCTTTCCCACCCAGCCTCTCCAGTGAGACAGCCAACAAATGTGTCCATTTGTGTCACTTGGGCTGTCAGAAATACCCTTTGCTGTCATGAAAGGACTAAGCAGCTGGTGCAGAAAGGTAAAGAGCCAGGTAAGGGATTAGAAGCCCACCAGAGGTGAATTTGGACCAGTGCCCTGTACATGTATGTGTGCATCCCTCGTGTTACTCATATCTAGAGCCGCCTTAAGTCCTCAGATCAAATAATTTAACCCTTGTGAGCAGCTGTACCTTGCAAGTTGAATGGAGTCCAACCGCTGAAAGCATTAATGAAAAACATAAAACTGAAGATCTGTTTTATCTGGAACCAAGAGTATTGCTTTAATTCCTCCCCCTCTGAAGATTTTTTGTGTGTATGTGTGCTGGGTTGTGCTTTTCATCCCAGGTGACTGAAATTTCTAGTGAAAATAAGTCCAGCCATAAAAGATTGACCCGCTCGCCTCTGAATTGCTTTTTATGTGAGTCCCTCAGGGCCCAATTCTACCCATAGAAGTGAGAGTGACAGCTATCAACATATATTGGAAGCATGTCAATGTGCACAAAGAAAAATGTGAACCCCAGACTGGTCTGAGTGGTCTTTAAAATATGGAATTCCTGTGAAATTGTGATTAAAGGGGAAGCAAAGCCTAATGAGAAAATTAGCCTGATGTGCTAGCAGTTATATCAATGTGTGGGTTTATATTAGCTCTTTCAGACAAGCACAAGATCAGAAAATCCCTTATGACTCACTTAAACTAGTGTGTAAAATTTGGTTAGTGTCTGATCAGCTCCTTTGATCAGTCTAGTCTAGACTGTTGCCAGAGTACATACTAAACCCACAGTTCCCTTAAGTGGAGGCCTACTCAAGTGAATTAAATAACATATAAAAAGGTTATAAAAAATGTTCACTGAGTAAATTAATCAGGTTCAAAGCTGGATACCTTAGGAATTGCAAAACTAAAAGCAAAGGTGTTGTTGCAGAAAAGAGATGTAGAGTTTGTAATTCATATTTAAATGACTGTCTGAAAAATAACTAAAAAAAAATTTCAGCAAACTTTTATTATTTTTCATTGGATAGGCACTTTTGTAAGCCTGTAATGTCTTCAGATACCATAAAGAAGAAAAAATTGTGTCAAAAATTCTCAACAAATTTGTTTTAAGAATTTAGACTTACAACCACCATGTCTGTCTCATTTCAAGCACACAATATTGGTTTTAATTGTAGCAGTGAAGGGCCAGTGGGAGCCTTCAATATGTAGGTTGCACTCCTATCTGCCTCTAATTTCTACATGGGATTATTTGCAAGGAAGTGCTGGAGGTACAGGAGCTGTAAATGTTTTACCTGTAAAAGCAAAGCCGTTTTCTCCTCATCACAGAAACCTCTTCCTACATTTTGCATTGTAGCACCATCTCGAACCTGTCTGTTCTTTGACACACGCATCTCAGAAGTGTGAACAGTTCCTTTCCTCATAAATAATTCTCCCATTTTTTGCATACTAGCAATAGTAGATGACCATTTGGAGACAATTTTACTCCAATGACCTATCCACAAGACTTGGAGCCACTAATTTTACAAAGCTGGTTTGTGCCTGAGCTGGTTTTCTCAAGATGCCTGTGTTCTGAGTTTAGAGGTTTAAATTTTCAGTCTTTGTGTGCCTACCACATTTGTTAGTTGCATTGCAGTACAATCAGAACATGTGGCATAGAAGCAACAAGAGCCAATCGATCAAATTATCAAGGGAAGTAAGCTAGCTCCTAAATAACACATCAATGGGATGAAAGGATCACAGACATTAGGGCATTTAAAACACAGAGAAACTGGAATCCAAGTGGCAAATACTTGTTTTAGCTACACCAGATTCTATCTATATTCAAGAGGAGAGCTGGTACACTGCTACTATCCAAACATTGAGTTACTCTATTGCTGGCTGAGAAACGACTGTAAAACAGGCATTAAAGTCTTTAAGATGATATGCAGTTTATCCAGCTCTTCAAAAGCACCAGCCATTCCTATACTTACAGAGCTGCCTAAATAATGGAAAGATAAAGGAACATGATTTCTGTGAGTGAATACATGACTGCAGAATGCAATAGGAGCATTGGGTAAATTCATCCTTATTGTGACTTGTGTTCCAGCCGGTGGCATTACACCAGGGAAGGATTGGACTGTATTTTGTGTGCAGCATAGCAGATTGTTAAGAGGCGACAGGCAGGTGTTTGAGAGAATTTCCTCTCTGCCATTTGCAGAAGTGTGCATGAAATCCCGTGGCTGATCTAGGCTCATTCCATTACCTGTCATCTTTTGGCAGGTAACTAGTTAAATTTGTGTTAAATAGGATTCACTTTGCTATTTCCATTTGCTGTTGGAGTAGAAATGTCCTGGTGTGACATATGACCAATCAATAATTGGAAAGTACTTGCATGACTCATTTGAAGCCAGTAGTTTAGACAGTGTCAGCCACAACCGGTATTAAAACCTGCCAAGAGTTGTTCTACAATATGTGATTCTGCAACATCTCCTCTGGATGTCTGCATTTCATTTAATAAGGATACCCGGTAGATATCAACTGAAATAATTCTTGCCTTTGTTGCTTGGATGTTTTTGTGAGCTCTGAAATGAACTTGGCTTATACAAATATACTTTGTTATCCAGCCTAAATGATGCAGGACAGAAATTATTATCCTGTTCTGCTGGCAACCTCAGTAGAAAAGAAATGGCTTTATTTGGCTGTGACTGTACCCTGTAGTTTTCTGAGTATTTTTTGCCACTTTTTTTTCTGTATTGATGATGTTTTATTACTGTTACAGGGCTATAATAATCCGCAATGGCGAAGTCATTCCAATGTCTTCAGAATTCACTCCAGAGACTGAACGCCAGCGACTTCAGTATCTGGTAAGAGCCCTGAGGACCAAATCAGGTGCTGCTGATGGCCGGCATTGCCCGGTGATACCTAAGGCCCAGAGAATTGCTGCTGACTTACTGTGGCTTAGTGAAGGATGACATGTTCACTGAACACCAGTGACTGATTGTGTATATCTTTTAGTCATAAGTAAAAGTGGAGAAAAACCTGGTGGTGCTAATCCTGATGAAAGGAGTCTTATCTCTTCAGTGAAGGCCATCAATTAGCATGGCTGTACTTGTGTACCTTGTTTAGCTGCAGACCCTCCAGCAGCTCACTGTTGTTGGATATTGAGAGCTCAGACACAGGAGCTAATGAGCTACAGGGGTATTTCAATCCATCCCAGTGTTTGCTGTATGACACTTTAAAATGCCACAGACTACACTTTGTGTGCATGTGAACAATATTGCAGAGTTTGACTAATTTGTTCTAATAATATGCTGGTAGTATCTTGAACAGGAAAGATATATCCAACTTAAAGGAGATCTCTGTGAACATTAGTAGAATAGGATGGGTGATCAAAGACTAGTTTTATTTAGTATTAGCAGTACCTGTAAAGCTGGGACAGGGTGACCAGCTGAGGACATATGGGATGTTTTATACACCAGCTATGTTGGCTGATAAGCTGCCCAAGTAACTTAAGTCAAAATGCATGGTGTTATTTTTCATGCAAACAATCCTGTTTCTGATCGATGTTCAGGTCAGCTGGTTGAAGTTGGTGGGCTGTTTTTTCAAAATGTAATTCCTAACATGGCTGAGAGATTTCTTTTGTGCTTCTTCTCATCTCTTGCTTTTTCCTCTTAGAAATTTAAGCTTCAGCCAAGGCATGTTCACTGGCAGCCTTGCCTGTATTAAGGTGAACAGGCCAAGGCTAGTGGCATTCCCTGGTCTTAAGGTGTCACTTATCTTTAGCCTGGCCCAAGCAATGTGGTTTGTAACTAGACTAAATGCCAGTGGTTGAAAGGTGGGTGGAAGATGCTAAAGAAAAGATTGTGTTTCCTCAATTGTCGTGTTGTTGGGTTTTTTTCAGTCAGGTTCATTGGCTTGAAGCTGAAAATTTCAGAGGAAACACTGCTTTGGGAGTATTCATATTCAGAGAAACAAATAGAAAAGAGGCCTAATATACATTTACAGTTCAGTTAAACTTAAAATAATTTGTTTGCCTTTAAAATAAAAGATATCTTGGGTATCTAGGGAGTCTACTACTTCTGTAGGAAATATGAGATAAAACATTGCCTACAAGGGCTTTTGTTCTCTTTTGATGTCCTTTCTGGCTTGTATTTGAAACCAGTAGCTGATCTGAAAAGCATTTCTGCTGTTTCCTTTGGAAAATTCCTTTACCTTTATTTGTTTATTTTAATTCTATATTGCCAGGTCTATGGGTATCATGTTCAAAGGGAATACATGCAAGACAGCAAGAGCGTGAAACAAAATTAGAGATCATTTCAAACATAACATTCCATAAAAAGCATTTTTGCTCTATGGTTTAAAAAAACCCCAACAAAACAGAAAAGAAAAAGATGACCCCAAATTTTTTCAAGATTGGCATAAACATTACACTCCAAAGATTGCATCTGTCTTGTGATTAGAACCCAAATAATTCTCCTTACTCCTTTTGGCTATCCCCAGGTTCTGCTATCAGTCTATTCCACCATCAGCATCTCTCTTCTGCTGTTTCTGTCTGAAAGTTAGTTACTTTGGATGTATTTTCTTTTTTGCAGTTAAGGATGAGTTTCTTTGCTTCAAACATGTGGCACTGCTCTTTCTGCACAATAGGAAGAAAATCACTTAATCATTTTAGCATTCATATTTTACTTGGTAAATGCAGAGATACTGTTCACTGTGGGGAAGTTATTGCACAAGGAAAGGGAGGATATGGATTTACAGCCTGCGGGATACTGTGTGTTGGTTCCCTGTGCAGTAGACACTGTTGGCACAGTCAGGGCAAAGGAGCTTTCCTCTGTCTTTAATGCCTATTGATCACTTCAGCCACACAGGAAATTCATTAGGTCTTCTTTTCTGAGCCTTAATTTCCCTGTGGAAAGAAATCCATGGTATAATGAGTTGTTCGGGTGACATAAGTATCTCTGTATGAAGTCCTCCATCCTAGTCTTACACAAAGCTGTGCTTTAGCTAGTACTGGCTAAGTAACTAAGAGGGAAGGGAAAGAAATGTTTTCCCTATCTGGCTCCCATTTTAATGCAGGAGCCATGCATCCAAGAATGACTTTAGGCATAGGTCTCTCACATGGAAACCTTAAAAGAGCAAGTTGACTATCCAGTCATTCTGACTTCTAAGCAGCTCTGGGCATGGATATCACTGCATAGGAGAGCAGTGGAAGGGCAGCATGCATCTGCAGATTTCAGTAAGGCTGTGTGGCAGAGACAGACTTCTGTGTCGGGCAGTTTGTGAGAGTATTGCGGAAGGCAATCAGTCCTTCAGTCAGAGAGCAGCTCTTAAGATGTAAGGCATGAAAGCTTTGCACCAGTATTCCCTTGGTCCTTCAGCTTCTGTAGATGTTCAGTGCACCATGCTGCTTCCCTCCCACTGGTGGGCATTTTCAAGCCTCCTTTTCTTCTGAATTTCTGTGTCTCTTTTATTTTTAGCACTGTAGCAGGAAAGCTCCACACGGCACTTGGGAAAGGCCCAGCTTCCTGTACCAGTGTATCTTGAGGGGAAACAAAATCCAGTATTGACTGGGAACTGCTCTGGTACGTTCAGCAGTTGTGCAGGCAATGGCTGCCAAAAGCAATTTTTTTTCATCTTTTGAGGAGACTATTAATTTCAGTGATGGTAGTCTAAAGTGAAACAGTAAATGGCATAGATTTTGTTACTTATTCCCTTGGAAAATGTGTTTTAAATGAATGATGAATTGAGTGTACTGCAGATGGGTACATTTCTATTAATTATTGAAGTTGCACTTTGGAGATGTCATGTGAGGTCAGTGTGGTGTTAGTGTGTACCATGTCCTTGTGTGTAGCCAAGCAGCTCCTCAAAAGTTTGTCAGAGATGGTGCACTGTGGCCACCAGGGCAGGTGTTACTGCTAGTAAAGCCTGGATGGGCACCAGTAGTAGTGAACCATGGGTGCTCTTTGTGTTTGGCACCATTCAGACAAAGGTTCCTGAGCCCAGACAGGCATGGGCTCAAAGGGGACCTATTCTTATTTCATTGCTCAGGTGAGGATAAGGTGATACTAAGTCACCTGCTGAGGGGTTCCTGGGGAACCTGAGCCTGAAGAGGAAATGCACTGAGGTCTTCTAAATGTCCTATCAGGGCCTCAATTACAAGTCAGATGTTACTCCTTTACAGTTTGTGGCTCCCTGCATCACCTAGCATAGGATTGCTTTGGCCAACTGACACATTGCATGATGCTCTGGTAAAAGAGATGTGTGGTTCTATGGAAAAGGTCTTGGCCTTTCATAAGATGAGAGACCAGTCCAGGGATGGATTTGGCTTCTACTTCCCTCTTTCTTTCTACTACCACCTTTTTTAGTTTTAATCTCTGTTTGGCTTAAAAGTGTTCATATGATAATGGCAGAATCATTTGCAAAACTTCTGAGTGCATTGTGCTGTGTGTGCTGTTGTAAGCAGTAGTCCCATATAGTAGAATATCCTATTGGAGAAAAGGACACAATATGATAAAAGTATGAAGTTGAAAGATATACTTGATATATAGGAAAACAGCAATTCTGAAAATAACACAGAATGCAGTGAAGCCACTATTGCCAGTAATGTTCCAGTGCAGTGCATACTGGAGGAGCTGGAAAAGGCTTCAGCAGACCTTACTGAGGTACAATAAGATCCATGCAGTGTTTCTTGCCACCTAATTAACTGACACACCAGTGTGTAAGTCTAGGTTTATCTTAATTTCATGTTTGCTTTTCTGATCACCAGGAAACACAGCAGGAAGTAAACGGCCTTTTTAAAGAACCATGACTAGTATTTCCTTAAGCAAAATCCATTTTAAACAACTACGGTTGACTGTAGCACATCCAACCACAAAACACATAAAATGGCAGAGTACCAAAAAGACATGGTGCAGGCTATGCCAGATTTGTGCCAGAAAGCTTTGATAGCTTCTGAAAGAGAAAATATGGAAAATGTTCCCGTTCCGTAACACAGAGTAACAGCGTTGTCTGAACATACCTCATAAGCTTACAGAAGGTGTCTAGTCATTCTTTTTATTAAATTTCAGGCTCTCCAAGTGGTGTTTCTAATCTGAGGTTCTTGCAAATTGAGACTAAACAAATTAAAAAATGGAAAATACAGTGCCTCATCACAGGTGAAATTCTGCTAACCAGTTCACTTAATATTTTGATTTCTCATTTGATCTCTTGAGGGAACCTCCTGTTGTCTGCTTGTATGTCTTCTTGAAAGAAGGTTTTTAAAGTGTTGCTTTTTATTTTTTTTCTGGTTCTACTGCCCAGCATGGTTTGGTTGAAGTGTGGAAGAGTCCTGCCTCATAATAAATGGAGAACAGTTCTCAACAAGCCCAACTGGAAGTTGCAGCTGAATTTTATAGTAGAACATTCTTTTCTCTGTAAAATTACCAATGAAGCGTTAACAATAACCATTAAAAAAAGAGTTAAAAACATTGAAAACTAAAAAATAAAGCAAAGCCTAACAAAAATCACTATGTCTTCACATAAGAATTCAGATCACAGACACCAGAAGCTTCCAAATTGCTCTTTTCCCTCTGTTTCACTGACACCAAAAATGTTAGAATCAAGTTAAGATCCCTAGATTGTAAATCAAGCATTGAGGCTTGGCCGTGGAAAAGAAATCTTATTTGAACATCAGCAGTCCACTGGTAACTGCCAGCTTTATTAATCTTATTTAAGTTGTGACCTCAGACTTTCCATCTGAGTAAATCTTTATGAAATGCAGGCCCTCCTCATCTCTTTACCTTTTCAATAAAGGAAATTCTTGTTTTCAAGTAGAAAAATGCTAAAAGCCTATAACATTTTTCTCTGGACCTGTGATTCAGACTACTAGGTAATCTCACAATCTAAAGGTTAGATAACTTTATTTTGATGTCAGGTAGGAAGGTTTATTTTCCTTAAACAAGACTTCTTGTTTTGTAGGCAGGCAACAGTAATCTTTAGCCAGAAGTGGTTTGTAATGTTTTAATTAAGATAGGCTGTGCATTTTTAAATGTGAACTGAATTGCCCTTTCAAAGCAGACTGACTTCATTGTTTACAATATCATAGACTAGAAAGAATTACAAAAATACCAAAAAACACCCAGCGTTTTGCTGTCATATGAACAACAAATGTCACTCGTGTTGTGATACATCAAATCATTAGGAATGTTCTGTCTTTTTTGCAATTGAAATGAAAATAAATAAAATAACAAGAAGAATCCAGAGTTCTGGAAGTATGAAGAGCCTCATGTGGACTAATACTGCTGGACCTCTCAAAAGCCATTAGTGCTTTTCAACCATTTCTGTCGTGAGGAACAGTGATCCAATTAGAGGGTCCTTGAAAACAATATTTGGGTGGAATACGGGACCTTGGCTAACTGTAGACTGCAGGAGAAAAATTTAATTCCCTTAACTGTACACAGAGAGAGAATTTTTTGGAGCTCCTGTTCCAGGAAGGGATCACAATGTCAAGATCACACTTGCATGCTTGAAAGCTGCTTCTTGAAAGTAGAAGCCAATTTTGTTGGCTACACACAGCAATCTCCCTCAGTCCCATTTCAGCCAAGCTCGAGGTGTTTTGTGGAAGGATGTCTGGTGACAGGAACAGAGACAAGCTGATAGAAGGCTAGCATTGTGATATGTTGAGTCTGATCCAGCTCCTATTAAATTGAGCAGGAGCAGGCTCGGCCCTTAAATGCAGGAAATACTTTATTGTGAACTATCTGCATGATAGATGCCAGGTAGATCAATAAGGGTTTCCACTGCTTCCTGCTGCTCACCTTTGATGAGCACTAGATTTATGACAAACCCACAAACCAAGCCCAGCTCATTTCGTCTGCCTTGATGGCAGCTGCTGCTGAAGATAAGACAGAGTTTATTGCCTTAACTGCCTGGATAAGGAAGAAGAGTTATCTGCAAAAAAAGTTTAAAAATGCAACTTTTTTCAGTTCCCTGGCCAATTTGACTGTGCTTTTCACAAGAGCTCGCTTACAGTGTCGCTCTGGGGAGGGAGGGAGAAAGGGCTTGTTTATGGAAGTATTAAAGAAAAAGGAGTGAGGTTTATTTCAGAAACAAGAAATAGAGTATGTTTAGAATTAACCTATTGTGTCAAGTGATCTGTGTATAAATTCAATCCAAAAATTTACACAGTGGACAAACTGCCTTATGATGCTCTTGAGTACGGTCAGCTCTGGAGAACATAAGCCTCAGGCACGACTCTGGCAGAGATCTCCCAGCAGAGCAGTACACCAGAAAGAACAGCAGCAGCATTTGAACATTAAAATCATCAAAGACACTAATTGTGGTTGTGACACAAAACTGCTGCTGCTTTTCTTAAAGCCTGTTTTGCATGAAGGAAGTAGTTTTTAGAAAACAAGAAAATAAATTGCTCTACAATTTGTGTTTATTTGCTGTGTCACATGTAATGGGTGCAGCATGCTGAGCAGGTAAAAGGGAATGTTTTTCTGAAGGCAGTGACAGTTAAAGTGTGGTAGTAATGTTGGGTTGTGTGTGTTGTTGGCATAGCTGAACTGGGAGTCAAAAAGCTCGATCTTCACACACACTCCTCCAAGTCTCTGCTGGCTCCATGGCTTTGTATTCAATAATTCCCTTCTCTCAAGCTGATGACTTACAAAATGAATTGTGTTCTGTTTTACAAAGCCCTGCAGACTCCTTCAGGGTCAATGGATGAAGTGTACTTTAGAGAACCCCAATTCTGAGGAGCAGAGAAAAGTGAAGGATTTTGGGGTAAGAGGACTGCTCTGTTGCTGCTGGACACCAGGCAGGGTCAGAATTAGTGTATATGCACATTGTTTGCTGAAATGGAGAACATCATCTTCCTTATTTAAAAAGAAGGGTGGAGGAAGGGGTGGAATTTGTGTGGGAAGGGAGCGGGAAGGGATGGTAATGCTACCTCATTAAAAATAGATTATGTCTTGTTTTATGTGGTATCTGTGGTTTGATTTCTGCTCACAGGCTTACATGCAGCCCCACTTGCTGGGAAATGAATTCACACATTTAGAGTTTCCACGGAGGGTGCAGCGCAAGGAAGTTGGAAAGAGGATGCTCTACCGTGACTTCAACATGACTGGCTGGTAAGAATGTGTCCCTCTCAGCATGGGGTCAGCCTTCTCCCCAGCCACTGCCTGCTTTGTACGTGTCTTTGATTAGTGTAAACTGATCAAACATGGAGGTGTACCTCTGTGTACTAAAAGAAAAGGCATTTCCTTCTTTCAGATGTGTCTTTCTTTTAGAAATTCATGTTTTAAAGAAGTTGACCTCCCCCCAGAGCCAGGACTTTGCTTCATTTTAATGTGGAAGTACTCAGAACAGAGCAAGCACATAAAGGGGAAGATGTGCCGGGGGATGTTTCTGAAAGCTAAACAATTTTTCTATCTGGGAAGTAGCTTTTTATAAATTCTGGATCAGTGGGCTGTCATGCCTTTGCATGCTGAGGAATGCTTGCAGAAGGGAAGAGCTGTCTCCCATACTCCAGTGCAGCTGACCCCTGATTTGGGTAATTCCTTGAGGAATCATTTTAGAGATGAACAAAAGTCAAAACCAGCCTAAAATGAAAAGGCTTGAATGAACAGCATTGACTTAAAGAAGTGAAGACAGAAAGAATGATGATTTTTTTTTTGTCTCTGGCTAAATGTCTTCATTGTTTTTTGTTAGTACAAGAGGCTCCTTCTCAAGTGACTTCCACTCACTTGGAGAAGCCCAAATCCTTCCTGTTGTGAGTTCTGTGTGTGACCTATAAAGGCAAAGACCCAATATACGTAAATGAGCTTTGTTTCTAAGTTGTTTATGTTTTAGCCTCTGTAGTAAATGTTCTTTCAGAGAGAGAAAGAATAGAAGGGGTTAAAAAACAAAACCTGAATTCTTGTAGGTTTGGAAACTTGGATGCTAACATGCAACAACAGTTCCACATCACTTTTGATTTGTCCCATGCTTTATAGACCATATAGTGATGTTTTAATGGCAGAATAATGATCTAAGTTAAATATTATCTGGAGTGTTTGTGCAGAACATATAAATCTGGGAATAACCACCATTGTCTCTCATCTTGAACAGCTGCTAGTAGAATATGCAGTCTCACCCTGAGAATGACAACTTCACATTTTAAAAAGGCTACAGGCATGAGCAAAAGAATAGGAACAGAATGAGAACATTGGATCAACTGAGGACTTAGACAGCAAAACATTTGGAACATCATGAGACACTCTCCCAATTTCTGCAAAATGATGTTTGTGAAACTCCCTGATGTCTCTGGAGGCATCAGTAGAGAATGGTAGACTTCCAAAAGCTCTTTTTCAAGATGTGACTTGCTATTGGGGAAAAAAAGCCCAATGAAGTAGCCTTCTAGTTTGGGTGAGAGCTACAGAAGCATCATGGGCTGAAACTTCTTGAGACGAGGGTAAGAACAGATTTCTTTCATCATGGTTGGAAGGCAAAGAGGGTTTCTTCAGGGTCATGAGAGTTGGTTTGCATTTCCCCAGTTGGCTAGTGGTCTGGAAAGGAAACGAGGGGTTAGAATGGTAAAGCTGCAGCATTGGCAGGTGACACCACAGCTCTTTTCCTATTAAACAAGAAGGACCATGAGGAACTGCAAAGAATTAAGTGATTTACATGAATGGGCATCACAGTGATACAACTTGGTGTGGATAAATACAAAGTAAAGCAAGAAGGAAAAATAACTATTTGTGCACACTAGAGGCTCAAAATGAACTTGACAACCATGTCCAAAAGCTCAGTGGAAGTTCTGCTTATTACTGTGATTTTTCCAGTCTAAATCACCAGCAAAATTTTGGGATTCATATAGGGTTGGAAAGGCTAAAAATTAAAAGAAGAGGTAATTTTTTTGTATCAGTTTCTGCCTCATTTATGAATCTGTACATAGCACTTCACCTTATTCAAAATGGTTATTGTATAGATAATACTGTTCAGCATTAGAAGAAGACAGGTAAGAAGGAATGCAAATTTTAAGTGTAGAATAATGACTAAGGTAGAAGAACTTGAGAAAGTTGAACTGGCATGTTTGATTTTCAGTACTGGTGTGTGAACTCTCTTAACTTTAGCATATAGTGGGTAGGAGAAGAAAGTTATTTTCCTGTTGATTTTTCTGAATTTCCTGAAGTGTAGGACACACACTGATCCAGTTATAGATTCTAATACAGTCAATGCAAAAAATTGTCACCAGTTTAGTACAAATATGCTTAGCTGTAAGCAGGTATTCTGGAATAAATGCTTGAACTGTGACTTGAAAATTCAAGTCTGAATTCATCACAGTATCGTCCCAGAAAGAGGTGGTCTGTGCCAATCAAAAGCATGTGGAGACTGTGATGAGGCTATCTCTCCCTGCTGTTCCTTTTGACTTCTGGCTGGAAGTGGAAAATGGGGGCTACATTTTTGTCCTGAATAAAAGAACTGCAATCTTTTAACTGGTCCATATTGCACAGCTAGTGCATCAGTTACCTCTTTGTTTGGTTACCTCAAGACAATGACATTGAGGGACTTGCTCTATTGCCATACATTTGTCTAAATCAGAGCCCTTCTAAATGAGGATCCATTTCTTTTTGTAAGGTATTTGCACAACATGTTTGTATTTCATTGAATTGTGTGCAGTGATCTAAGCAGAGAAAAAGCAATCAGTTTCTGTTTATGTGAAAGTCTGGGTCAATTTTAGTGGTGGAAGTTGGGGACAAGACCTTAGATTTTCAGTTTGGTGGGCCCTCAGAGGTGATGGTTTGGAGTGGCTGAGGTTTCTTAGTGGTCATTTTCCACTTCAAGGGTTTTGCTTCTATTTTCTTCCATTTCTAATTCATGTATTTAACTGATGCATCAGGACACTGGTTGAGGACATGTCTGTTTTGTATTTGTTTCTGAGGACACTATCTATCACAGAGAATAAATTAGCATATATATTCCTTTTCTAGAAAATGTCAGATGGAGCTTCGGCCAGCCAGAGCTTGATACACTAAAATGCTGCTGAACTTTTATCACATACAATGCAGATGATCAGTTGTCTGAATCTTTTTTTGGTCACTGACCTCACCATGTGTTGATGTTTGCATATACATGTAGAGAGGTGCAGGTGATTTTAGGAAGAAACAGTCATTCTTACACTTAATTACGCATCCTCAAGTGAGAGAATGTAAAGCACTCTCTACTCTGATGTTTCCTCAGGAAAATGAACTGTTTTATTTTACAATTGAGGATGCTTTCTGTGTTTTCTATTAGAAGCTGCATATTTTTTTTCTTCATTTTTATCCTCCTCCTTTGCTCTGGAGCTTTTCAGATTCTCAACAATGGCTTGGCTTGCCCAGCTTGTTTGGATTACAAAAGGTTATTGTCTTTGGGTCTGTCATGATGCATTTGGCCCTTTATTTTTTCTTTCTGCTTTTTCCTTTTTTTTTCCTGTGAAGTTTCCACACCGGCTTTGTCTCCACAGCCCACAGTGGTAGCGGAACTGCCAAGTTTCCCCACAGCGCTAGGACAACCACTGATCGAGCAATGTGTACCGCATCACTAGTCCAAGCTGCCTGTAACTGCTTTCAGACCAGCCTTTCCCTTCTCACTCCAGCTCTCCTACCCCTTGTCCTCTCTCTACAGTGGCAATTGTGATGAGAAATAATGCTGTATTAAATATATCTAAAATAGATCCCATTTTAGTGGGAGCTGACTGTGAGCTGTGCCTCCTGCCCCATGTGCGGAGTGGTGGGACAACCATTGCAATGTTTCCCATAGCTGGCAAGGCATCTTAAGAGCGGTGTCTCCTGAATAAGCCTCTGAGCTGTCTCAAGCCATAATTTGCTGGCAGACATCTGTGTTACTGACAGTCTTTCACAGCTGGGTCTCTGGGTTGGGGTTTTCAGGCCCATGGCTTGCAGAGGTGAAACTTTTATCAGAGAGAAGTGTCCTGGTGACTTTGGTGAGTCCTGGCAACAGAAGCATCAGGGAAGACTTAGAGGCCATGTAAGCAGAGAGTGGCCAGTGCTAAAAAGGCGCGGGGGTGGGGGGGTGAGTAACCCAAGGTAGAAATGTATGAGGAGAAAACAGCAGACCTGATGATAACTGTGCCTTTAAAGGACTGCACAGAATTAGTGCTCTCTGCCTTTTATTTAAAAGTTAAGGCACAAGTGGTCAGGTTTTCTTCACTTGTGGGTAAAAAACAAGGTGAACAATTTTTAAGTACTTTGCTTTGACTGTGTCCTAGATACCCTCCCAAAACCTGGTTTTCTGGTTGACTGTATCCTCTACTGTGGCTCCTTGCAGAGTTCCCTTCTCAGCCTTCCATGGGGCTGGAGGAGCCATATAGTGCTACACTTAACCAAAGGCATCCAGAAGGCACTACCAACTGGCATCAGCTTTGGTGGTTTCAAAGTTAATTTTTTGCTCCTGCTTGGAACAAAACCAGTGGCCTTTCTGCTTCTTGCATTGGAGTTCTTTAAATGCTTGTTTTCAGATCGCAGCTTCAGCTTTTTGACTTGATTTTAGCATAGCAAAAGAGCCCTGGATAACAAGTCCATTTTTTGAGCCCATTTGTTGGTGGCTTCCCTTGCCCTCGAGAAGCATGCAGAGTTAAGCTGCACCCCATAAGAAATCATGTGGGCTGGTGTAGTGCCCACCACACTATGGGCTGAAGCCCAAGGCAGCAGCGAGCAAGGGAATTGGGTGCTGCCCCTGAGCTCTGTCTTTGTGGCAGCAGTGGAGCCCTTGCCAGCTCCCTGTCCCTGTGTCTGGCGAGGAGGTGCTGTGGCACATGGGGTTACCCACCTGACAGTCAGCCTGTGCTGGGGAATTGCCTGCCCACATGATTTATTCCAAAGCAGGGAACCTGGTTCCCTGAGGCGAGCACTAAGCAAAACCCATTTTATTCTAGAGTCAATATTGTCCATTGCCTGGAAAGCTGCCAGCCTGCTCTGTGCTCGCCCTTTTCTTTCCAACAGGGAATGTCTTTCAGCCTCTAAGCATCTGATTAAAAAAGCAACTTTGCTTTTCAAGCCGTTTTATTTTGTTTGGGATGGATGCCTTTTGCTTTCATTGTGCAGCCTGCCTTGCCGTCTGCGGTTCAGACTCTGGCTCACAAAACCCAGGCTCTCATTAATCACTTATTGGGGATCCAGAATACCCTGGTGAGAGCCAATGTGCATGTTTTGCTTGGTAATGTGTCAGTTGATTTGAACAAATACTGCCAATGTGGCCACTCTTATTCTTTATTGCTAGGCTCAATGTCCTTTGACAGTGCATTCAGGTAGCCTGCCCAGGAGTGCCTGAGCAGATTGAGAAATGCCACAGAAATGCTTTATGGAGCTGGCGCCTGTGCTGCACCCTCCTTTAATATAAATTGATTTATTGAATCAAGCACAGAAGCCCTGCTACAGAAACCTCAGGCTATAGTCTCTGGAGAACCACCTAATAAAACAGCCCCAACTGACACTCCTCATTAGCTTTTCCACTGATCCCAAGGCAGTATTTAAAGTGACAGTGTCCCTCTTTTTGGCCTGAATTTATCTGCTGGCTAATGCCTGTGGGTCTAATTAGCTCAGCATTATTAGTCTTATTCAGATAAGCTGTATTTCCTAATGGCTTGATTCCAACTTGTAAAAAGTAATTGGAAGTCTGCAAACCTTGTGCTTTAACCTGCTTGATTGCGCCTTTTAGCCAAATTCATGTAATTTACAAAAAGTCGTCCTTTCCCCCCCCCTGCTTTTTAGTTGAGCTTTTCTGTCTAATGAAACCTTCTGTGCTTCTTCTGCTGAAATCCTGGCTGTATTGTTGTGTTCAAGACCTCAGCCATGTCCTTTTTACAATCACCAGGGAGAGATCAAATTTTAATTTCATAATTACTTCATGAGAAATCAACCTTTTCCCCAGTCATGCCTGGTATTAATTTCCTTCCAGCAACTTACATTTTCATAATTTAATGATTATGGGACACCTTTGCAACACTGAGCCTTTCAGGAGGAGAGAGAGAGAAGATACCATTTTTGTAGCAGAAACAGTCATCTGCAGCCACTTGCCTTGCTTTTTGTGCTGTGCTCTTGTCTCTCATTTCAAGGTAGCCAGGAGCGGGAGTGGACATGCCTCTTTGGTGCACACAGCTAGAGCAGCTTGCTGGGCTGTGCCTGGGTGTCTGGGGCACAGCTCTGGGATGATGAATGGCTGTTTGCAATGTGCATGTTATGCATCTTTTCAAGATCTGCAGCCCTCGCTGCAGGAGCAGCAGGAGGTGAGAGCTGACCTGCTGTGTACAGCACATCTCCTGACAGTGACAAATGGCTCTTTCCCCCAAGTGTGCACATGCCACAGGAGCTGAGCCAGTGTCTTTGGGACAAGAGAAAGCAGAAACAGGAAAGTAATAGTGCTGCAAAAAAAAGACAAAACTGAAGTCTGGGGTAAAGCTCTTTGTAAATTGCCTCCCTGGGGCCAAGTGAGAGCGACAAGAATGAGGTTGGTCTGAGTCATGCAAGAGCATCTCCTTCTGGGAGCAGTGCGTCTGAGACCTGTCTCTGCTTGGACTTTGCTGTGGCACAAGATCAGGTGCCACATATGCAAGGGCAGACAAAAGGCTCCCAGTCTGATTTATCAAAAGGAAACTAAACTGAAATGAGGTAATCTTCTATCTCAAAGCTCAAGCAAAAACAACTCTTCCTCCTGGTAAGGTGAAGACTCTTCCCCCACTCTGCTTTCTCTGGCTTCCCCATCTGCACTAATTTGACATAGCCCCAGCTGGGTCCTGAGGAAGACTTCTTTCTTCCCCTTGTCACCCAAGATTGATTTATGGCTCTGTTTCTGGCTGTGAGGAGGCCCCTTGCTCCTCAGAGGAGTTTCCAACTGCGGTGGGATGGTGAGGTCTTTTCTTGATGTGTCTCACTGCCTGCCCCATCCTACACTACAGCAATTCTTCCCAGAAGAATTTGCTTTATGAGTCATCCTTAACAGCAATCTATTTTGCTTCCAGGGGATCATAGCTAGCAAGTGTGGAGCAGGGACTGTGAGTTAACATGTAGCCTTTCTCCCATCTGCCTCATCACATCCTTTCAACAAAAAGTACAGCAAAATACAAATTTACAAACAAGTTTTCTCTCTATCACAGTGCACTAAGCCTGTAGGGTGTTAACAGCCCACTTTACCTTACCCCTCTAGCTCCAGAGGAAATTGCTAACAAACCTTCCTGTTTGTCTTCTTAAAGTAGAAGAAATGAAGCAAATTTAAAGAAGCACTCAAGACCACAAATTCACTGGGGGGAAAAAAGACCTGGCCTGCTGAGACTGTGGCAGAATGTGGACCCACTTGATGTGCAGCTGCAGTGTCTGTGCACAGTTTCTGTCACTCAGTAGTGGAAGTTCAACAGGTCACAAGCAGCGAATGAAAGTACTTGCAGTACACTTGCTCTGTCCCTCCCAGCCTCCTGAGCACAAGTAGCAAGAGAGAATACTTTTAAAATACATTCAGTTAAATTTTTTCCTGATTTGTCTTTTTTTTGGGCAAGGACCTCTCTAGATGCTTGAGGTCCTTGACTATCCTGTTCCTGACTTTTCCTCTACCACTTTCTTTTAATGCGTCATTAGAGGTGAATGGACTAAAAAATCAGCCACACTTCAGGAAGTGCCCGAGAAAAGATTCTGGTGCTTGAAACTTTAAAATGGGCTGGCCAAGATGGATAGTTGGTTTTGCTTAGGAATTACTTCCGCAGGAATATGTGGTGCTGGTGCTCTCCAAAGTACAGACTCCATGTTACAACTGTATACAACAGTGAAGGCTCTCTGGAGGTCCAGAGCTTATGTATCAGTGTGATTTGACAAAGCTAGAGATCATAATCAGAGATCATATGTTAGTATGAGTCATGCTGAGATACTTCTTTTTTATTTTTAAATTTGTAGATGGGTAGACAGAACTGGGATTTGCAAAGTGAAGCATTTGTACAGTTTCAGGTTCATAAGAAGTGGTTTCTGAATTTTCTGAGAGTGATTTGTGTTTTAAACTTGTGTGTCTTCTTCTTTACATGAAAGAAGCCTTGTGAGACTATCTTGGTTTAGAGTAGATCTTCCCCTAAACTGTTTTGTGCACATGTGTATGGGTCTTTAACTGATCTGGATTTGCCATAATCTTTTCTTTTAACAAACATTATTATAGTTTGTGTGCTTTTATTATCTTTGTTTGTCATAATTTTGCTTCATTAAACTACACATCAGATGAGCAATAGGGGAAGGATGCAGAGATGCTGGAACATTAGAGCTAACTTACCCAGAGGGTACTTAGTATCAGACAGTGCTGTCTGGATTTAGAGACCCTGACTCTACAGAACAGAAGCACATGTGTAACTATATTTTTTAAGATTATGACTGAGTTGAGACATAAATTGTGTAATTTTCGGTGGCTCTGTGCCTAATCTGCACTACACATCTTTTGTTCTTGATTGTAAGCACACACTTAAATTAGTTTGATGCCCATAGTTCACTAGACAATGCAGATGAACAGTTCGTTTTCTATCAAGTTTTGTGTTGCTTAAACCTGGTTTTCTGTTGGTATGATCAAAGAAAGTTGAGGTTGGGGAGGAGGTTAGTTGGGGTAGTTTTGTTGTGAGTTGGGTTTCTGTGGGTAAGGGGGAGAGGGAGGGTAGTTGAAGGGTGTTTGGGGATGGTCCTAGGTTTGAGGGATTAACAGTGGTACCAAAGTGGTGCTACAAATACACCAAATCTACAAACGTCTCAGAGATGCTTTTATCCTTGTACTCAGTATGAACTAGGGCATTTCTGAATGCTTGCTTGCCACAAATGGGTTTCTTCTGTGCTTCAAGCTAAAGCCCTTTGATGGGGATTTTTTTTTTGCTCTTCCTTAGACTTAATTCTCAGTTTACTATCAGGTGTCACTAGCAGAGATGTGAAACAAACAAACTTTCTAAAGCCAAGTGCCATGGAAAAACAGAGCATAGAGTCTGGGTTCCGCTGTCATGCACAGAACTGAACCTTCCAAGTCAGGGTAGATTGTCTTTTTGCCACCATCTGTTGTGCCTGGGGATGCCAATGCAATACTTTCCATGACCAGTAACCTTACACAGTTTGCTGTGAAAGAAAACATAATGTGGATTTTAGTTTTGGTCAGTAACAACTTCTACTCTTCTGTGAATTTGTATGTGCTTTCAGAAGGCAAATTTTAAGAACAAATTGTATGGCAGGAGAACTCATAACACATGTAAGACATTATTTAGACTTTGGCTCTGAAACCTGCATGTGGGAGCTGACCGGTTTTTCAAGTTCTGACCCAGCAATATGCAGGTAACTTTGATAATCTTTTATTTAAAGAGTGCCTAAAGCACTGCTAATGACCTCAGCACTGTGTGAAACTTTGGTGGATTGTGCTGTGCATTTAGCAGCTTCTGGTGATTTGTTCACCATGCATTTAGAGCAGATTTCGGTTAGCATATGAGTAACATCATGTCAGTCCTAGTTCTTTTGTTCTGACATCTCTTTTGGCTCCTGGTGCGATTTGGCCCGGTTTTCCAAAATGTTGATCCTGAGTCCAAATGTAACTTTGTGGGTGGTACATATGTCAAGCCCTAGTTCAGTATTTTTGGACAGCAGTAGCATTTCATAATTCTTTTGAAATGAAAAGAAGAAACAAAGTTAACTGAAAAAAATGCAGCTAGATCTAGCTGGGCACAAGCTTGTCTTTTCTACTCCCCCTCTGCTCCCCCTGTTTTTCCATTTGGAAAAATAGAGGTTTACGTGGCAGAAGCACGGAACAAGCTTTAGGCTCATTCAGAGGAGGAAGCAATAGCATTGCCTTGTCTTTATAACCTTTCTTGTCATGCCCTGGTGGCCACCGAAACCTCCTGGGGTGTGGATGAGGAAGATAAGGGAGAGTGGAGGTTTGCAACGTTGTATTGTTAAAACAGCGAGCTGGGTTGAATTACACAGAGGGCTGCATAAGGCCGTGTTGGCACTAAAAAAGCCAAACCATTCCCTCAGGTTCTCTATATGTCTGTGTTTGATATACCTACTGCTGTATTGTGTCTTTATATACAGCACACCCTAAACACATGAAAGTATAAATGCAACTTTATTACATAAAATCAAGAGAAATAGTCCAGAAAGTTGTAGCCTGTGTGAAATAAACCCACATGCAAAGTACAGGAGCTTTCACAGGGCATAAATTAAAATGATCTCCATGGCTTCCTTCCTTCCTTCTCCCCAGTTGGGTTGCTGAGCTGCTAGCTGAAAAGCTGTCCTTCATCCTTCTGCAGCAAACCACACACTCGTATATTTTTAATTCTGTTTCTCTGGTAATGCAGGACATGGGTGCTTTTCTAGCATGTCTCAGTTTGCTTTTCAGTGTGTCTGTGCCAGCTCCACTGCTATGGCTGCAGTTCTGAGCATTGGCTTTTAAGTGCTGGTAATTTTTCAGGCAATAGCAACATCAACAGAAAAGCATGTTTGCAGTTTGACACCCAAGTTCTGAGCCCAAGAGGTGATTTGCTGTGAGAAACCACAAAAGAAATCTCTGTAGCTGTCTGTGCCTCCCTGATTTTGTTGCATAGCTTCAAGAGGTCACAGGCTAGCCAGCTGCTGTTGCTAGTCTGCTGATGGAACAAGTTAGCTGCAGGTCTTGCAATCAGTGTGGCCTCTTCCAGCATCCTTACACCGTTGTGTCACAGCTGAAGGCCCTAAGGACAGTGGTCTTTATAATGGTCCCACAAAAGATGCTGGACTCGGCAGTGGGGACCATTCTTTTGAAGGACACTGCCCTAAATGATACTTCTTCCTTCTCCCTAAAGGTCCAGTCAGTGTGAGGTATTACACAGGAGAACTTAAGGAGAAAGAGGAGAGAGACAAAAAAATTGTTCCCTGTTTTTGGCTACTACTTACAGGGCAGTGTAAAGTATTAATTAAGTATTTGTCGTTATCTTGCAGATAATATCATTTGTGGGTAAAAAATAGGTTTATTTTTTCTTTAAAAAGGGGGCTGCTGATGCTTAAGTCACATCGTCTCAGTTTTGTTTCCTATTTTAACAAATATGTACAATTTGAAAATCCAGTAGGAATGACTGTCTCCTCAGGCTTGTGGTTTGATTAGTCATTTCACTCTGATGCCCAAAACAGACTCAGCTGATATCCTTTTTCTTGGTGGCAGAACACAACTGACTATGCAAGGAATAGCTCAGACTCCCCAAGGAGGTTTTGTCAGGGCTCCTGGCCCTGTAGGTCCAGTTGGAAGCTTTGGAACATGTTTATGAGTAGTCAGGGATGGTAAAATTTTTGCTCCACATTCAAACCAGGGTATCCAAGTTAGTGAGGCAGATTTGTTAGCTATTCCCCCTTGGAAATAAAGGAAGGAACAAGAGAAAAGTCCATGACTGACTCATCCTTCCCAACAAAGTGCTATTCCAGGATTTAAACATCATAGAAATATTATCATGGTGGCTACTTGTAGTGTTTTGTGCCTCTTTGTTTGGTTTAAGAGCTAATTGATTTGCTGTCCCCAGTACAAAATGCCATTTAAATGCCTTCACTGTATTGTCTCCTACAGAAATGCCCAAGTACTATGCTTATATACTAAGATATTCTTGACTACACGGTCTCCCGTGAAGCACCCGCTGTGTTTGCAAACCTCACTTGGTTCCATTTTGGGATTTCAGACATAGTAATGTTTTGTAGTATGGGAGGGGAGTCCTCCACTACTATTTCTTCTAAGTATTTTGGTTGCTTTTCCCTTTTTCCTTGCCCCTCCTCTCATGCCCAAAAGCCTAATATGAGCCCTTCCTGAGATTACTGGGAAATGTAAAGCTGGGACTTAAATGTCTGTGCTACTCTCTTAAGTCTGAGGCCTGCCTGGGTGGTGCAGCACGTACAGCTGTGTAGTACAGCACCATTTATTGATCACAGGTCTGTGCCATAGTTTGGTGAAGGAGGGGTAGTTCAAATACAACATAGAATTTCACCCTTTATTTTGAATTTCCTGATGGTTTATGTAACAGCCTTATCGTTGCTTAAACCTGATGAAATGTGACTCCCCGGAGCTCAGCCCAAGCAGGGAGCCTGGAGAGCTGGAGAGCAGCAGGGGTTGGCAGTGCTGGACACCTTCTCCCCTCCCACGTGTCCCTTCTACTTCTGCAGAGAGCACTCGCTCCTGCACTTGGGATGACTTTGGTATCACCCCAGGGGCTTTGGTCATGGATGGCCCCGGAGGGAGGCACAACATGCAGGGAAAAGACTGAGGAGGGACAATTTTGTGCTGCAAAGGGAAGCCTATGCCTCTGGGGCAATGTACTTTAACAGAAGAGACACCGCAGTACCTCAGCTCGAGCACGCCTTGCACAAACCACAAGACTCTACAGCTTATGAGAATGACTGTCATCTTTTTTTTTTTCTTTCTCACTGGCAAAATTGTTAACCTTCTCACCTCATCAGTGTCAACAGCTGGATGTGTGAAAGGTAGAGTGCCCAGGCATGCGGTAAACAGAATCAGAGCATGAGCATTTATTTCTCTTGTCTCTTGTCTATGGGAAAGCTGCTGTGAAATGTGAAACCTCTGACAACCTTGACTGTTGCAGTCAAGGTCAAATGAGCACTAAATGTCCTAAGACTCTTCAGCACATGAAGCTTGTCTCAGTTTAAGTGGTCCTGGAAGGTGAGAACAGGATCAAAAAGCTGTTTCACACCGTGACTGTGTCCTCTGTGACTGTCCTCTTGTTGCTCACCATTTCATGTTTACAGTATGAATCTAGGCATTGGTTAGTTTCTTAATGGCTTTGGAATTATTTTGTTTGGGGTTCATTTTTGTTTGGTTGTTTGGTTTAATTACACTGTATTATGGTATAGCTGCTACTATATCCAATGATATCTTACCTGATTAGGATGTTACTGCAGTCCACCTCTTTCTTTGCAAGCAATAGGAGCAGCTTGGCATGTTAGATATTTCTCTGTCTTCACTTTTCCCTTCAGTGAAATGGATAATTATTTACAGAAAACCTTTCTGCAGAAAAATATATTTACATCTTGGCTCAAAGACAGAGACCCTAGGAAAAATAATGATTTTTTTTCTTTTTAAATCACAGCTGCTTGTTTCGGGCACTGGGTCACTAATTGAGTGCAAGCTATTTAAATGTTGTTTGTCCTCCCCCCACAGGGCATACAAAACCATTGAGGAAGATGACTTGAAGTTTCCTCTTATATATGGAGAAGGCAAGAAGGTGGGCACATTTGCTTTCCTTAGACCAAAGGAAGAAGGAATTTTGTGCTGTTTATCACTCAGTTTAGCCTGCAGCAGTCCAGTGTTTTCCACTCAGTATCTCTTTATTTTATCGTTTTGACAGCTTTAAAGAATATCTTGGTTCTGTCATAAATCAGTCTCATGTCTGGGGGGTGGCAGGGAGAGCTCAACATACTAAAAAGCATTTTTATAGCTAACATGGTCATTTGTTGTTTGGTTTGCTTTTGGTTTTCTCTCATTGTAAATAGGCTGCAATGAGACTGTCTAAATAATTGACTTAATGTTCCTGTTTCATTGTAAAATATAGCTAGGCTGGATGAAGATAGCAACATACCTTATGTTTGCTGAAACAAAGCAGGAAGATATTTAATAGTGCTTTGAGATGCAAAACTCTAATTTAGGAAGGGGAGGGATCAGGGCAGAATTTGTAAACACCCCTTAACCGTATCTTCTTCAGCTACTGTATGTGAGCTCACTTGAATTTTTCTGATGTGTGGAGATTGATGGTTTTTCTTGAAAGGCACAAGCGCTGTTCTGTTTGGGTGTACTTTGTTTCCAGCTCTGTGATTAAGAACAGTGAGATCATTAGTATTGGTCCCAGCAAGCTTAGTTGGATGCAGCAATAGGATCAATATAAGGATGCAGTGGTTTCAGTTTGCTGATCTTTGTGTGCTTGCTGTGTTTCTAAATAGTGCTCCTCTGCTGCATTAAGCTCTTATCTCAATGCATAAGTAGACACTTCAAAATTAGTCCATGTTTTGAAAGTTCAGACCTGCAGCATATCTCTGAATTTGGTTAGGTTTATAATTATTTGCAAAATGTTTCATGCACATCCTTTTAATTTGCTTTCTTATTGCCTTATGGATCCAGGAGTTAGTGAGGCACATAATTTTGAGGCAGGTGCTCGCTGCTACTGGTGCTGTGAGCTCCCTTGTTCAGAAGCTGCTGAGGCTAAGCTAGAGTTTGGGGGAAGCAATATGCACAGTGCAGAGAGCAGGGCCCCCTGTGAGGCTCCTGCCTGGCCAGTCTTTGGAAAAGAATTGATGAAGTAGAGCCCAGTGCCTCTTGGGACACAACTCATGTCACAGAGGGAGATGCCTGGAGACAGAAGTGGTAGACCTGAGGTAACTGCAGACCTGCCATAGACTGACTCTCCACAGAAGAGAGCACTATGGTCAGTGTCCCTGTAACCTCTGTGTTCAGCAATTTAAGGCAGCCTTTGGCACTTTTCCCTGGTAGCGGGAATATACAACAACATGTCAATAGGAAAATGCCAGAAATTCCTTATGTGAGTAATTAAGCTCCTCATCTTCTATATAGAACCTGTTTACTAACAGTATAAATTACTGAAGGAGTGCTCTCGTAGACTGGTGTGGATAGTGGGGTGACTGGGTTAGGTTTCCATAGTCCCAATCATTACAGATGGTCACAGTCTAAAATGGATGTACACAGAGTGGGATGTGGATGAATACAAAGCTTGGAATAATGAGAAAAATGGAGATGACATGAATGTGAAAAAGCTTTGACCTTGATTAGCTATGTTAAATCCAGAGTTTCTGGAATAGAAATGGAATTCATCCCTAACTGTAGCAGTTACAAAGTAGGAATGTTATCTCTTTCCCTATTGACACAGTACAAGTAACAAGATTTGATCCCGTTGCTTTATTTTATTTCCAGGCTCGGGTTATGGCCACAATCGGAGTGACCCGAGGACTGGGAGACCATGACCTGAAAGTACACGACTCCAATATATACATCAAACCTTTCCTGTCATCATCTCCTGAGGTAAAACAGCCAAGGTTCAACTATCTGATTTGTGAGAAGGAAATAAATTTACTTAGTGTGCTTATTTGTTCTCAAATCATCCATTCTGATTGTGGTCCAGCCCAGTTAACATGCTGCCTTTCCAAAGGTGCAGCATGACAGTAATATCCACACAGTAGGAACAATGTAAGTTCCCCAGCTGTGTGTCCTGGCTCTGGTTGCTCCACATCCCTGGCAGAGCATTGATGCCTTCTTACTCCCTGGTCTATGGTTATCCCTGTAGCCTTGCCATTCAGTGTGACAGACACGCGTCTCTCTCCCCACCTTCATGTGCTCCAGCTCCTGTCAAGGCCTACATCATGCTGCCTTCATAGAAGATGTAAATCTGTGTGCTCCAGATGGATGTCTTCCACAGCAGCATATACAGAGGATACCAGATCAACTCTTAAGCTAGAAAATGGCCCAGAGCCATAGGAAGCATAATTCTTGCTTCCATCTGTCTGCCCCTTAACCTTCAGTTCTTAATTCTTTATGATAGTTTTGTGCAAACACAAAATGATGACAATGTCCATTCCCAAATGATGGTGTAATGAGGAGATTGTGCAGTGTTCGGGTTAGGGGTTGTTTTAAATGCCTTCTTCATTTTGAGCTGCCTTGTCACAAAGAATTCCATCCAGTTTTTGACCATCAGACACCTTGCAGTGAAAGATATCGGACTTTCCAAAGGGATTTGAATATATTTGTTAATAAGGAATATGCAAACCTTGCGTTTTTTTCCCCTCCATAACTGCATTCCTGTCCCTGTGTCAGGGAACAGATGTCATTTATTTTTCATAAAATACTAAGCAAGGGCAAACCAACTGATGACAGCACAAAGAGAGGCAGCTTTGCCTCCATGGTCCAAATGATGGTCCACTCTCAATGGGCTTGCTGAAGTTTTAAACATACCCAGTATTTGATCTTGAATTTATTGCTTGCTATAGCAGTATGAGAAAATGAAAACACAGAAATGACATCAAACTGCTAGGAAGGAGCAAAATTATGAAATTAACCTTGTTTAGAACATCTTTAAGACCAATTTGTCTTGAAGGAGTGCTTTAGGTTGCTCAGAGAATCACTGGCAAAGCTATCAACAAAAGCAGGTTTAATATTAAAATGGAAGTGTGACGAAGTTGGCAAGGTTCACTCTACTACTTACTAGATGGTTGAAGCACAAGGAGAAAAATTGGACTGAAATCTAAAATAATCAATCTAAAACTAAAGTCAACAAAAATTATCCATGTAGAGGCTGGGGACAAAAATGGATAAGGATTGGAAAGGGTAAGGACAAAAAGGAATAAGAAAGACCCTCCCACTGAGTCACAAGGTTCAGAGTGGTCCCCCTTGCCAAACTTAGCCCTGGATTTGACCAACAGTTTAGGCTTAAAGGTTTTAACAGCACTTAAACTTAACAACATTTAATCAATAGCCTAATTTAATGAATTTAACAAAAGATTCTATAGAATTTACTGTGAGCATAACAGTAATTCACTTATTGGCTTAACTTACTGAGGAGTCTAACGTACTTGAGAATCTGAGAGAGCAACATTCATGGTACGTTTGGTACACCATATTCGCACTTGTGCACACACAGACATATAGGAGCATGTACAAGGCATATACCTGTAAAACATTCCCCTCGAGTTCAGTGAAGTACTCGCGTTGGATGCTTTTGCATCTTCTCAACAGGCAAAAGATTGAGCCTCAAGCAGTGGCGTTGTCAGCCCGGGCTCTGTCACTGGCACTCGGGAACAGCCCTCCCAGTGCAGCAAACGTCAGAGTTCGCTGCCTCCGAGAGGGCCTGCAGCCCTCTGCGACCCCGAAGAGCTCAAAGGGCCTCAGTTAGGACAACTCTTTGTAGGGTTGCAAGAGAATAGGCTTCAGTCAGAGTAATTTTCTGCTCTCCCTGAAATTTGGGTTGGTAACTTTCTTTGAAATTTTGGTAACTTTGTTATAATGTTGTTCCATTTGGGGTGTTATTCAGGAAAGAAAAACATGTTTCCAAAGCTATTTGAAAGAAACCAGCAACTTACTGGGCAGCCTAAGTTCCTAGGAGCAGACAATTTCTGGTAAGCTCAAGAGGAGTTTAGCCCAGGTACAGTTCCTCAAGGCTGAAGCCTAATGAGCATTTCTGAGATTATAGTGTGGCATGAGGAGGGGCAGGGAGGAATGATGCACCACCACAATCCACCCCGTGACTAAAGTCAATCTCTCTTGCTCCACATAGTGGCAGTGTGGTCGTCTGTTGTCTGTGTGCTTATAAACAGAGATATAAATTTTATATATGTATTTATTAGATATAAATTATATATTAAAATTCGAGTTATAGAAGTAAAAAATCTAAAAAGTGGTGAGAGATTCTGGCCCTGAAGATAAGGGAGAGATCTATAGAAAGCCCCTCCTTCATGTTTCCTTGCAATCAGTTGTGTACTTTCCCTCTCCCCCTTTGAATGTGACCTGCTCCTGTTCTCCTCAGACAGGCAGGCAGGCAGGCAGTAGCTCTGACCTCATCACTGTGATGGATTTGTTTAATGCCAGAAAAATTATGCAATTCTACCTGTTTATTTTTCTTTCTAGCATGCTGAGACCCAGTGTTTCTGGGGTACATAATGGCTGCAGCACAGCATCCAGCAGTATCGTCTCTGCCAATTGCTGCTGCAGCATTTGTCTGTGTGTATAAACCAAGGCTTCTCATGGGCTTTTCTGATTTGTGTGGAATGTGTCCATACGTGTTCAAATTCTGGAATATGACATCCAGTTTGTATGCTATCCACGTTTCAGGATTTCTTAACTGCTTTGCAAAAGGGAAGCAAAATAGGCTTTGTTTCCACACCCCCTTCACAGCTAAATTCAGCAGAAGTGTACAAGGGCAGGGAGGTGGAAAGACAGAGATCCAGCCACCTTAATTTAGAGATACTGGCAAAAAAACTCCCTTGAGTATTATTAGGAAGTAGCATATGCGCCAAGTTGCTTTCCATGGCACCTCCTTTTCTTATTCATCTTTTCCTTCTCTTCCTGGAAAGAGCCCCAGTGCTTTAACTCCTTGTGTTTTTCCCTGACATGCTTTGTCCATATGTGGACAGTGCACCTTGTACAGAAACCAGGATTAAGAAACAACATCTTTATGCAGCCATCTGGGAAGCTTGGCACTTGGAAGCAAAGGCAGTGGCGTCAAGGAGCAGTCATATTTGGCCCTTGTGCAGCATTGGATTTCAGGTTGTTTATATAGAGGTAGGGAAGCACAATGTGTGGTTTCCAGACCTGGAAAAGGGGAGGCACAGGAAATTAAGGCGCACAGTGAGTCGTGACAGAGGGAGGATCCAAGTCCCCTGGCGTCTGTTTCTGTGCCATAATTACAATGTCCTTTCCCAAGTCAGGGACAAAGTGGTGAGTTTTCAGAACATTTTACTTCCAGGATGACAATGCTCTGGTGTGCCATATCCACCAAAATTTAGCTTAAGGAAAGGTGACCATCCCTGAGACCACATCCAGAAATAATAATAGTAATTTGAGGGTGGTGTGAAATAATACTTTGATAGAGTGCCAGGCTATGGGAGGAGAAGTCATGCAGCCAAGACTGACAAATGTAATCAGTATTCAGTGGCTCAGCTGTTACGAGGCCAGATTTGGAGGACTTCTGCAGGTTGGTGAGCTCTAGAGATTTGAACCTCTGAGAATGAACTGGAGTAGCACAAAGCAGCCAAGCCATAGCTGAGGCTCTCTGGCATGGAATTAAATATTTATTTTTCATAATGGTACAGTTAATTTGAAAGCTTACAGCAGGAAATTCTGCTTTTCAAAGCTTAGTAAGAGCTACCTCGTTGCAGCTGTAAAGCAGAATTTTATCCTGAAATTTTTTGAATGGCAGCTCCGCCATTTGGTGGGGAGAGATGTGGCTCTGGTGACAACACTTTACCCTTGCCAGCGATGAACCTGAATCCAGCCACCACAGCAAATGATAAGAAGGTCATGAAGGAGTCTTTTTCATCTTCCATTATGTTAGTAAAATCTTTCTAACAACTCCACAAATATGTCCAAGGAGACTGTTTTGGATTCACATCTGCCTTCTGGAGAAATCTTTTGGAATTATGCTGTTGAAAGGAACAAGTAAGGCAAATACACAGAGAAGTACAGTATTATCAAAGGTAGTCAAGGGAGTTTCAGGAAGCAAACACCACACTTTAGTGGCTTGAGATCCTTCGGGTTATGTCTACAAGAGAATTAAAAAAAAGAATAATAAATGCAGTAGATGCTCTGGCAGGAACACTTTGATTTCTCAGAAAACATTTGTGAAAATGTTCTGCATCACAGGTTATTAATATAAAATATATGAAGCTACAGAGTAAGTGGAAAGTTGGCACAGTCTACTGGAAATTGGCTAAAGGGCAGGAAACAAAGGGTGGCAGTAAAAAGCTAAAAGGAGATTAATTGGTGAGTGCTGCAGGGAGCAGTGTTGGGACCCGCTTCTTATTATTTACATATAAATTACTTGGAGGGTGATACTGAAAGATCTTGTCGTTTGCCAGCAAAGCTGCACTGGATAACACTGTGCTTAAAAAGGGATGATACAATTAAGTAAGGGCTTAATTTATTAAAGTAGCCAAGTTGATCAATAGTGTAGGCAAGTGAATGCAGGCTGTTGTTCAGCTCAAGTTCCCCTGAGGCCAGATGCTGAGGAGCACCTCAGGTGGCTGCAGGCTCACATGTCACTGTTGTGGATGGGTTTTGATCTGCAGGGACTCTTGCTGGCTGCCTCTTAACAACAAACCTGGCAAACAAACCATAGCGCCTTTGCAGAGCTGCCGTGGTCCCTTTCAGCAGCCAGAGGCAGGTTTTGTCTGATGGGTAGATCCATTTGTAAATGTAAATATAAAACCAGCCCACATCTTTGTTCATTGCTTGCCCAGAGTGGTTTTCTCAACACTCCTGACTGCGTGTAGGTGAGTAATATGAGAAACAAATACCTGAATGGAATAAAGATGTTGCATGACAAACTGCGTAACACACATTTAGAAAGATGTTGTGTGTGACCATGGACTCTAGTGGTGTGGATCCACTGTTGCCTATCAGCAGATCCATAAGCACTGGTCAGGTTAACTAGTACTATCCTATGTATAGGATACAAGGGTAACCCAGTGTGTGTTGTCATGGCTGCCTCTGCTGCTGAGGGTCTGCTGCTTCTTCTTTATAGTTGGCTTTTTACATTTTCTGGTTACTAATGTCAAGTTTAGCTAGTTAACATGTCAGCTCCTTTACATCAAGTAAGACATCAGCAGATAGTAGAAGTATGATGACTAAACTGTGCTCCCTTGAGGACTGCCCTGGTGCTTCAGAAAGATAAAGAGTGAGAAGCTTTACCAGGGGAGCACAAGGGGCTGGTAGGCTGGAGGGAGTTGCTGAGAGGGCTTTCAGGGCAGCATTGGAATCAGAGGACAGTGTACAGGTAGCCCAAGGCATTTGGGGCAGAGGACGCAAGTTCTGTGGGGCAGTAGTGGGGTTGATGTCAGGCTGCAGAAGGATGTCAGGCTGCAGAAGCAGCAATTCGTGAGGGAAAGACTGAAGCTTCAGGATGGCATTGTTAGAAAATTTTTTTACAGGTGCAGCAGTAGTTAAGAAAATGTCTGCACTGACAGTCGTTTTCTGGCCAATTGTCACCTGCACAAACAGGGCTATTTAATGCTGTTTTGCAGCATGTGCAGTTTTGCACAGACTTGTGTCACAGACAGAACATTGCTTAAACCTCGCTGTTTACTCCCTGAAATACAGCTACAGGAGGGAGACAGTCACTGTGAAGGTTGACTCTAGAATTTGAAAAAATAAAACAAAATAGTCCTTTGCACTGCAGTCAAAGAGCTGCTTTTGGTGCTTGTGGGGCTTTGCACAGTGTGGGATGTGCATGGAGTAGGTGTTCACTGAGCCCTGCCGGTCTGAGCTTCTGCTCCACATGCCTTGGTAGTGCTGCCCAACCTGTGTGCCCCCAGGAGCTGTGCTGTCACACTGCTCCATGTCCTGCTGAGAGCACATGTAGCTACTGGAAGAGGTCCTCATTGACCCAAGTAAGAACCAGAAGAAAGCTCCTAGCAGAAAAGTGAAGGGTTAGGAGCTGGCTATTTTCTGTGTCTGGGCAAGGTGATCTGTGAACATAACCTGAACCTGCAATAGAGTGGACAGCTCTAACTCCTTTTTGTCAGTAACGTACTAGGGGCACCTACAGCTGTATTTTAGAAATCCAGGGAAAGACAGAAAGAATTGACTTAAGGTAACTGGGAGACAGACAAAACTGCAGTTTAGTGAACATTTTGTTGCATGTCCAGCTGGTCTTTGTATGCAAGAATCTTACCTGAAAGTGCCCCAAGCTTGTCACCTGTAACTTTGGCACTCTTTTCCTTGGCCTAGGGACCAGCCTAACTTCCCTTTTTGCTCATTCCACTCTTCTCTGCACCTTTTCTGACATCTAGTTCCTTCTCAATGCATGCCTTTCTGGAGGTGCTCAGTTCGCAAAGCTTGTCCTTTTAGGAAGTATCCTAGATTACCCAATAAATCAGTGATTGCATTTTTTTCCTTTTCCCCCAAAATAAAACATGTTCTTGGTGTTGCTCTTGCATTTTGACCTGTTGATTGGCTGCAGATAGCTTTGACAAGTTCCTTATCTGCCCCAGTGCCCCTCCCCAATCATACAAGATTGTTCGTTTCAGGAGGACTCAAATCACTGATGCATGACTCTGGTTTCCCACCTTTGCCTGGGTTGGAGAGCCATGGCAGATGTGTTTTTTCCTGTTACTGATGTTCAAAGCCTGGTTAGCCCTATGAAGGGCTTGGTGCTGAGTGCAACCCTGAGCATTAACCCTGATGTTTTCTCAAGTATTTGCTGGTCCCCAAGAGATCTAAGCAGAATGTGTGCTGCATACTGATGGTTGTGTTGGCCCACTTACCCTCCACAACACCCCAGTGATTTCCAAGTTGAAACTGTGGGCTGTTAAGAGACTGAACTAAATTCTGAGAATGGGGGCTATGACAGCTACTGATTTCTGTGCAATGAGCTCGAGTTGAGAGCTGTGCTGCCTATAGGGATTTTTCTATATTCCCACTCAGTCTGAAATAAGGAGATATGCTCTAATGAAGAGAGTATCTTGCCTTGAATTTAATCCCCTCCAAAGTCCTTATTCAGCTGCTACCTTAGATAATGAAGTGAAGGTCACATTTTACAAATGACCTTCTTGTGCTTTTGAGTGAAAGGCAAACTGGTAAGGATTAGCAGTCAGGTCTAGGTGATTTTTTTTTTTAATTTTTTTTTCCTCCAGTACTTATTGCAGTCCCATAAAAGCACAATTACATTAAAAGGTCCAGGCATTTTACGTGTATTGCCTGTTCTATGGCTCCTAAGGGGAGAGCGCCCAATGAGAGAGAGCAAAACAGCTCATATTTTCTAGTTATGCCGAGTGCTTGAACTGACAAATTTCCCGACTGCCACTGGTGTTAGTGGATTCCCAGACTGGAGCAGGGTGCCTGACAGGGTGCACCACTTTCAAACTTCAGCACAAATGATCCTTTCCTGCTGTCTGCCTTGCCAACGTTGTTACAATTCTTTCAAACTGTGATGTTGCTGTGGTAATTAAAGTGCCCTGTGAGTGCTTAGTAATTGCTTCCCATCACAACCTGGGAATTGGAAGCGGTTTGTCAGCTGGAGCACAGCGGGTGCTGGAAGGGGAGTTACACCGCACTAAAGACTTGTTTTAAAACACTTGCCATGGTCTTTGCTTGTATTCTGGCTCAACTGATGGCTTTGCAGCACCACCCCCCCCCCCCCC
>VWZD01002453.1:205961-244545 GCA_013396695.1 Sakesphorus luctuosus
TTCCCCCTCCACTTCCAGCTTTCCCCAGTGCCTCTGGGAAGAGGATGGTGGAAGTTGTCCTAAAGGCAGGGTGTTACAGAGGTGCCAGCAGTGCTCAGCCTGATTGGAGCTGCAGATGGACCAGTCAGTGGACATTCTAATAGTGTGAATAAGCTTCACTTTTGTACAGATCTGGAATCGGTCTCTAGCTACTGAACTCCCTACAGATACATGTGACTGAGCAGGTAAACAGTTTTTCTCCATTTCGTGGAACCACTCACTCGCTCAGGCACAACTCTTGGGTGCAGCAGCTGCCTCAGGTTTAGAAAAGTGAAGGCAATGCCTGCTGCCACACAGACATTTCCAAACATGCAATTTATCTGGCAGAGTTAAATGGATCTAGACAAATACTGAAAACAATTATTTGTGAATATTTTGTCAGAAAATATCAAAAATTCATCAAATAAATTATTCAACTTCCATATGACTAGTCCTGCCAATGATAGGGTAGAGCCTCACACTGAAACCAGGCTGCTGGGTGTGGGAAGCTTCAAGCACTTCTGGCAGCAGCAGCAGCAGCAGCATCACCCTACCCTGCTTTAGAGCCTGGCTTAGGAATGCCTGTGTCCATCCCGGCTGGGGTTAGCACCTGAGCCACACTGAGCTGCAGCAAGAAGGGTTTCCATCTTGAGGGCTAAACTGGAGACAGACTTCAGCAGTGCCTTGGGAAGTATTTCAGTGCCTTGACCAAACCTAAACTCACATCCAAACTCAGCAGTGTTTTGCAAACTGGTCTGACAATCTCCGTCATGGATGTCTCTTGGGGTTTTTGTTCTAGGTGAGAGTTTATGACCTCCTGCAGTACGAGCATGGGCCAGATGATGTTCTGATCCTAGCGACTGATGGACTCTGGGATGTGCTGTTAAATGAAGAAGTGGCAGAAGCTGTCACTAACTTTCTACCAAACTGTGACCCCGATGATCCCCACAGGTTTGTGCTCATCCCTGATCCTCTCTCCTCTCTGTCGAAGAGCACTTTCTGGTAACATATTTTTGTAGAAAGTATGATATGATTAATACTCAGGAAACATGCAACACTTATAAGAAAATATTTTTTATAAGTTGGATGGAGCCTCTACAGCAAACATGGGCACCTGGGGCAAGGGTCTATTATAACTCAGACTTGCCCTCTTTCCAATGAATAGGTGTAGGATCACAGTATCTTGGCATGGGGTCTGTTTTGTTTGCTGTATGAAGTCCTGTGAAAACTGTAGGAGGCTGAGGTCTTAGAATAACATGGCAATAAGTCTCTGCTTAGAGCAGTCACAGGTTCCAATTTAACTCCACCCCGGATAGTCCTTTAACACTGAAGACTGTTTCTCAGTAGGACATCCTGAGCATGTCTTTCTTTCTCTCTTTGTCTCTCACTCACTCTGTGTATATGTATGTGTAAACACTGCACGGTGTAGTTCATGCTCATTCTTGCTAACAGTGCAGCCTTTAAACCCACTTCAGCAGGGGATGATCAGTGCTACCAGTACAGGTGTAATGATGAAATAGGTGGAAGTCTGACACTATTTCATTTAATTGGATTCTGTTTTGTTTCACAGTTTTAATCTGCCTTATTCTCTTCATTTTTCTGTCTTATCACCTCTTAACTTACCAGTTTCTGCCTTTAAAACTTATACCATGCAAACAAGTTCCCAAACAACTGTCTAGAGGCTGTCTGCCTTGAGCAAGTCCACAGGTCTGTCTGCTACTGAATTCAGTGTCACTGTGATTTAAAATGCTATGCTAGAGATCAGCCGTCTCTTGCTTGTAAACAGGAGGACTGGAGGTGGAGAGAGCTTTATCCTTCCCTAGGGACTGTTCAGAAAGGGAAGTTTGTGTTGCTACTGTATTCAGGCCTGTCTCCCACTGTCTTCTGCCCTCATCCTGGGCTAAGAGTGAGGAAAAGTGATTTTACACTCCCCAGTTGGTCTGTGGAAAGCAGAGTTTCAGAAATAACTCTTGAAGACCCATCTCAAAATGCTTGGTGTTTCTCACATTTCTAAGTGATCATCTTCACAGGGTCAGTCCTATTCTCAATCAGTGAACAAGGAAGATAAATTGATATGATATGGACAACCTGACAGACACTTGGGTTTTAAAGTGAGAGCAGCTTTGAAGTAACTCAGCAACATTATTTTGTCATCCTGACACTTGCAGACATGGAATGCTAAAAGAGATTTGGCTGCAATTGTCAGAATAGATGATTAGCATGAAGTTGTAACTGTAATATTTTGACCTTGCCCACCTCCTTGCACCAAAGATGAGATGTGGTAAGAAAGACAGCCAAAGCTGTCTCTGCTTCAGCAAGACATGCAGGTGTGTCTGTCCTCTCTCTGGGAGATCAGGCAGGACTAGGGAGGGGCCCTTCCATGGCATCTGGCACTGTGCTGTGCAGACATGCCATTAATTTAAGGTCGGAGATGACCTATCCAACCTACTTTCACAGTTATTCTATAACACCATTCAGAGATGTGAGGGGGCTTGTGCTCTCATTCCTGCATACCTGAGTCTCTTCTTGCAAAGACACCTGGTAAAATGCAATACGTCTGCTCTGCCCTGTCTCCATTCCCATGGAAGGTTGGCCCTTCCTGCCGTCCTCACCAGTCTTGTCTGTTGTGAATACAGTCAGGGTGTGTTGTGTCTGCCTTGTTCCTTTTGGTCTTTACTGAGCTGGTCATGGCCACCATGTTTGCTGCAGTAGGAAGGGGAAGTCTTTGTTTGATCTTTCTGACTTGTTAGGTATTTTTTCATCCGTTAAAAAACACTCATAGCAATCAGAGACACTAAAGGAAAGTGCGATTTTCTTTGTTTCATTTAGATTTGCTTGTACTGGTTTAGCTCTAGTAATTGTGGGGAATGAATTGCTGTTTGTGCCAATGTGAGTACCACTCATTCCAGAAGTGAGTCTGCTGTTTATAACTTAGAACAAACACATTTATTGGTGTTTGACCTACTGGTCTGTGAATGGACATCTGAATTGCAAATTAATTTGTTCTTTTAAGGAACTTTGTGCCAGGTCATTTGGAGGCTTACAAATTGCAGTGGCAAAATGTTTCTTATGCCAGCATGCAAGAGATAATTGGAGCAGTCCCTCATACAGTTTACAATAATATTTATGAAAATTACCTTTGTGGAATTGCTCTTGCTGCTTGGTTGTAAAGAATATTTAAAGGTTTTAAAGCATTGTGTGAGAGGTTTTATGTAATTACTTCACAGTGGTCTAAATGAGGTATAACTAATGAATTTACAATAGTATAACAGCTCGGGCTGTGGAGATGCATTCATTCCTCTCACTAGTCAGTGACAGAAAAAAATTTGTTTGCTGCGTTATCAGTGTTATGTTTAAAAGAAATGTTATCCTAGAAAATGTCAGGTTCTGTGATGGGTGTAGTGACATAGTCTGTGGTGAGGTGATCAGCTGAAAATGTAATATCTCTAGGGATGTAGAAAACTTAGCAGAATATAAGAAACTTGCTCCCTGGGTTTGACAATGCTGTGATCTTCCAGAGAACCAACCTGCGGAGCAGACCCTGGATCCACCTGACTCAACAGCCTACTTACTCCCTGACAGCAGCAGCATATTAAGAAGTGGGACGGGGGGAAGCTAGACAGGATTTTAGAGCTGCAGAGTACTTATCTGTTACATAATTAGTTCCTTATAGGAACAATATTCTTCCCATTTGACTTACATGTCACTTTATAGCCTCATGAGTAAGAGCTTAGAGCCCTCGGCAATGCTCTTGGGACTCTCTCCTACTGATATTTACTGAGTGTGTGTTGTCTACATAAAAAAACATCACTGAATCCTGTCAAACTTAGCATGTGCCTGGACATCTCCAAGTGAAAGGAGAGCTAAGTCCTTGGGCCTGTCCTCATCCAGCCATGCAGACTCAGCCTCAGGGGATTTGGGCAGCAAATGACAGGCACAGACTTGTTTAGAGAACAGTTCCTGGGTGATGGCTGTGATGTAGTGAAGGGGCTAGGGTGGAGCTGGATTTCTTTGCCAGATCATTTCTTACGGGTATTGTGGCCGACAAGCATTAAGGGAATTCTGAATGAAGAACAGGTGGTAGCAGCACCAACAGACTGTTGCTTTCTGTACATCAGCTCTCTGAAGAGGTATGAAGATGGAGAAGCGTAACTCTGCCCACTTCCTTCAGCTGCACTTATGCGGGTTTACCCCCTGACCTTGGGAATCTTTTATTTCTCATCCTTCCTCTTGTCCTTTCTTGTTTCCTCTCACTTTCTCTCTTGCACTAGCTAGAGATTTATGAGGATGCTGGGGAGTTCTTCCACCTCTGCTGAGTATGAGAAGATAAGAAGCTGCTCAAACAGCAGCACGATTCCCCCACTGTCACCATTTCTCCTGCAGTACTTTCACTGATCAATACAGAAAGCTCCAGCAGAAAGAAAAAAACCCCATATATTTATTCTTAAAACACAAAAGTTGTATTCCAGCAAGGCTATTCATTACGAGGAATTGGATACTTTAAAACCACTTCAGCAGTTCTGTAATGCAGTCTCTGCAGCTGAATCCCAATTTCACAGCACTGGAGAATAAAACATTTGGTAATGGACTGCTGCTGCTATTTATCTCCAGGTACAAGAGACTCACCCTATCTCCTCTAGTGCCAAGTGGAACAGCATTGCTTCAATTCAGCTCTGCATAGGAGAGGAATATGTTACTTCACCGCTGCCTTCACCTGTTCCTTTCCCTTTGCTTCATTGTGCTGGTTTTCTTGAGTATTTCACAGTCTGTCTATTTCTGGTTTATTAAAATTCCATTTTTTTATCCTGTCCTCTCCAAACACTCAGCAGAAAAACCCTAACACAATCAAAAGCAATACTCATTCCTTTGTACTCTTTAGATGTGGGGAGCCCTCGTTAATTAGAAAAAGCAGAAAGGCAAAGTTTTCTTGCAGAATGATGGGTGTTTCTTAAATTCTGACAATAGCTTCAAAATCCTTGGGAAATATGTTCTTGCCAAAATTCACTCAGACTCAGACATGCTGTGAATAAATATTTCAGTTTCCTGCTTGCCACATGGAGTCCTTTTGTTCCTTAGCCCTGCATCTGATTTGGGAACTGAGGAGTGCAAGTATGTATGTTTGGGTTTTCCCCCCTTAGAAAATAAGATTTCATGTTGCATTAGGACAGTAAGGGCAGTCACTCTTGTTACATCCTGCTGTTATAGCTCAGGGTTGTTGGTACAGACTAATCTTAGAACATGTGGACAGTGTGCATGTGTGTATGCAAGCATGTGTGTTAGATTTCATGTCTTTGGGCTGCTCTCTTATGGATAAAAGTAAATAATTTGTAAAAACTAGTGAGAGCTGGAAATTCTATCACTCAGAACCATTAGGAGCGGGGGGTGCATTGCTGCTGTACAATATTACTTGAATTTAGCATCAAACCATTTGAATAATCAATTGTCAGTTCATTTGCATTGAAATCTTTCTAGTAGAGCAAATACATCTACTCCTGGTTCAAAGGAGTCCTTTGAGTTAAAGCATCAAAACTCTAGAAACAGAACATAATTGGGGTTTTTTTATTCTTTTATCCCTCGAGACTGAGTAAAGTTTCTACTGATAGAAATTACCACAATATTCTGTGGTGGAAAGTTCTGGGTTAGAACAATCCTGGGTGACTGATAAACTTACACACAAACACAAAGTTTCTGATCTGTGGAGATATTGTTCTTTCCCATTCCTCAGATCAGATCTGGGCAGATCATTTCTGGTCAAGGATCCTCCCTAGAGAAAGGGGTATCGAAATGAAAACTTCTTGTCCTTGCTGGTTTTTGGAAACTACAGAGATATGCCTTAGTTCTGGAGGCCTGTGTGTGTGGCTTCGTAGAGCACTGCATCATCTTGGAGGGTAATATGCATGCTTTAAATAAAACACATGCAGACACAACATTGAACTATTTTTTTCATGTCAATCTTCTAACTATTGAATTAATTTTTAATTATCAAATAATAGAAAAGCTTGCCTCCACCCAACTAAATTCAAAACATCTTGGCCAGGTGTTGGACTGATGAAATAAAACACGTGACAGTAGCTGTTCACCCACAATGAGATTTCTTTCACAGGAAACTTCTGAGTACACAGATGTATTGATGTAGTGGCAGCAGGTAGAGCACTAAGGGAGAACATGTCAGCACACATAACAGAGCACTGTCTATGCACCACCTTTTGGACCCCTTGTGCCCCCAGGCAGCATGAGGTATTTTTTCAGGATGGAAAAATAAATCCCATAAATCCAATGACACTTAGCCCAGCATAGGCTGGGAGTTTTGAAGCAACATGAACTTGGTATTTCAGTTTTCACTGAACTCGTAAATGTGAAAGAACTGTGGGACTCTGTTAATCTGGCCATGTTAACTGTGAGTTTCCTTTTCCAGTTTCACTACAGAAGAGATTTAAAAATCATTCCTACAGTCAAGGAAAATAGACAGCTTCATCTACTTGGTTTAAAGTGTAATTTGGATTCTAATTTTTATGCTTTTTTGCTTTCAAGTTACTTTATTATAGTTCATCTCTGAAATAGTTGAGACATGACTACCTTCAGGTGTGTCAGTGAACAAGCGTGTAGTTTTCACCAAGTAGTGGGGTCCTCAATTGTTCAGAGTATTCCTAGAACGCCAGTTTAAGGCAAGTGTGTTTAATACTTTTCTGAAGAGTGGTGAAGCTGGGCACCCAGAATGGCCAGTGTCTTTTGGTCAAGTGGTGTCTGTCAAATACCTTTACATTCCTATTCAGGAACTGTCACTGAACTGGGAGGAGCTGCTTTGTCAGTATGCCATGGTTTGTGTTTTTCCTGCCTGCCTCTAAAACACTGGGAAGCATGTGCTGGTAGGCCACAACATTAAATCTGGCAGGCAGCAGGCTATGCAGACCCACTCTCCTCAGAGGGATGAACACTCCCTGGCTGTATTGTGCCTTTCCCACAGGTACACGCTGGCGGCGCAGGACCTGGTGATGCGAGCCAGGGGAGTGCTGAAGGACCGGGGCTGGCGGATATCCAACGACAGGCTCGGCTCTGGAGACGACATCTCTGTCTACGTCATCCCTCTAATACACGGAAACAAACAGTCATGAAAGGAGCATCAAGAGTGGTTATGGGATGGGGATCTTTTTGGGAATGGCCTGTAAGAGACGATATCGTTTTGGTGGTCTGACCGGGACACTTCCAATTGATGTAATCAAAAACTAATGCTGGAGGGGTACTTTTCTGCCCAAAAGGTGGGGCTCTGCACATATACTGTATATGATTAAAGGTAACCCTTAAGATTCCAATTTCCTTATAGAAATGGGTTTGGTGCTTAACAAGAATGGGATTTATATGCTGCTAGCATATTATGGATTCTGTCATCCCTCCAGGTGGGGTGGGGAATTTTTTTCTCAGTTTACTATGTAGCTTGGAAGAGCCATTTCAGTTATGAAAGTAGAAGTGGGTATCAGAAGCCAAGAAGGCTCCTGAAATCTACCCCCAAATATTCATAAGGTGGCTTGGGTCACATCTCATTTAAAAAATATATAAATATATATATACATATATGAGACTCAAGAGTTTTCTTCTTTCAAAAAGTTGGATTCATGACTATGGACAGCTTCAAACTTGTGTAATCCTTTGAGCCCTCATTTTCCTCTCCTGTCTCTTCTTCAGTAGATACCTCCTGTATTTTAGTAGGAAAACTGGAATTGTTTTCAGTGTGACTATGCCTGTTTACTGCAGCTAAAACAGCCACCTGCAAAATTGTCCAGGAGAAATAGGTCACAGTCCTGTATGGCAGAATTTATTCTGATGTGAGGAGTTATTTGTCCAGATTCCTTGTTGTGTGTATACCATGATTCTACAGAGCATGCAAACTCAGCTATTTGTGATGTTTACCTAGGGGCTGTGGGTTTTTTGGGATCAGAGATACACATTCATTGAATGATTCTGCCTGCTTTATCCTGTTGAAAGGATCCCTGACCATAAAGTTTTTGCATCAGTTGGGATTTAGTAAATTTGTTTGGGCTCCTGAGTGTATTTTCAGTTGGATTCCTACTTGAAGTGGTGGTATTGTTCTCATTAGCAATTTGAATACCCAGACAGTGATCTATTTAAAAGATGTTCACTTCTTCCTGCCTCACTTATTATTCACTTGCTTGACTTGGGTGATCAGAAGGTGACAGCTTATAACTTTCTGTCCTCTTGGCATTGAGAACTATAGTCAAGGATCACAAGATGACTGTGATAGATCCAAGTCCTTGGCTAGCTCCAGCAGCATTTTTCTTAGCAGTGATAAATCAATTTAAATAAAGAAAATTTGCATAAAACATTATCGAAGTGAAAGCAGTAGTCCAGGAGAGAAACAAGTGTGCAAATCTGCAGTGTAACCTTGCTGCCTAGTCTTCAAGCAGGAAGGTCTCTTACTTCATTGGCAGGAGTTTAAGAAAAAACAAAATCAGAAGGTTCTAGCATATAGACAAGTATATTGGCTGGGGAGCCAACTTCCCTCTAATTTGCCCCCAGACCACATTCATGTGGAGCTGTTCATCTGGTTTGTGCTTCTACAATAGGAAAAAAGGCAGAAGCTGACATAATGGTAGGGCACTGACTAAGGAGCTTACAAATGTTGTGTTCTTTCCAAAGGAGAAGGAGGATGCTGTGCCCTTTGCAGACTTTCTCCTGGGCAGGTGTGGCCCAGAGCTTGCCAGTGTTGTAATTTATAATGTGCTGTGTAAACACGACGCAGCGCCAGCGCGGTGTAGCTGCCCAGATGCTGCATTTCATTGCATCTGGAAGTACATGTGCAACAGTTTGGTGCATTTAAACTACTCTTCCTCTACATCTCTAGACCCAGAAGGAGTTTCAAGATGAAGGCAGGCAATGTGGAGTGTGTAATGGCTCAAACATGTAGCAAGCTGCATTTTAGCCTAAAGACTGTTCCATGAGTTCCCCAGTGCCTGCATGTGATAAAGCTGTGCAGAACACAGATGTTTTATACTCGAGAGCTTCAGCATAAATCAGTGGCATATCTGATTATGTGTTGTCATGCTTTATCTTACCTTTCCTTATTTTTTCTCTCTTCTTTTTCTGTGTGCATCTGGGTGAAAAGAGAGGATTGGAGTCTAGAATATTTTGCCCATGGCCCCTCATATGTTTCAAAGTTTAAGCAAGAGAACTTCTCTTGCACTTTTTTTGGCCTAATAAACTTGTAAACCTGCTTTTCATGCTCTGTGTAACTCCTGTTGTCTCTTTGCAAATGCAGTTGTGTAGTCATCTAGCAATTCAGATTCTCTTTCACAAAGAAACTAGTGCTGGCAAATCTGGTGCAGTCATCTGAGCAGCAAAGAAGCTGGTGCTTGCTGGTACCAACTACAAGCCCAAGTCAAATATTTCTGTGCTCCTGCACTGCTGGTCTTCATTATTTGGTAACATGGTGTCAACACACACACCAGTCTCTGTAAAACCACCAAGTATCATGTGGTGGAAATAGATTTCCTGTGTAGCATATGCCAAAATTTAAAAGTAAAACTTCAAGGCAGTGGAAAAGGCAACTTCTCATTCAGGGGTGTTTTTAAATGTACCCCCGAAGAGATGGATTAGCAGATTGCATGACTTGCTGGGAAGCAAAGTGGCAGGTCATTTCTCAGACCATGATGTGGTGGGTCCTGGTGAATCAGCCTGCAGAGTGTTTGCTGTTCCTCTGAGGCACTGGCGTCAGTCAGACAGCTTCTCTGCAGCCACTGGCCCAGGTCAAGTTGTGTTTGCTGTCACCCTCTCTCCTGGAAAGGGCAAAAGTACAGTATCAACAATTAATATCAATTAGCATCAATTCGTGAATTCTGAGAACTTTAATAATACGTTTTAGTATGTGACTGAAACTATGCTGTGATGCTTTTTTTGCTTTTTTACAGAGTATCTCTTACACATTTAGGTGCTCGCCTCCCTGGAGTGTGTGGCACATCTGACCCCGCTGCATTAGGACTTGGGCTTTCACTTCTGTCTGCTTTCACCAGAAGCTTCTTACATCCCTGTGCTGGGGTCAGTGCTCTGCTTCAAGGCATGGTATAAATACATATACATACCAAAGCCTCACAGAAATAGCAGGCAGGAGTAATTTATTGGGGAGGTATTGTGCAAGAGGCAAGAATAATTAAATTCCTATTTCCAAATAAAGTCCTAATTTCCAATTCCCTTCATAGGCTGAATTATTTTGTGAGTCACAGCATTAGAAACCACTGATGGCAGGGAGGATTCGTGGTGCACACTGCCATTTTCCAGGCAGGCACAGGATGGATGGCACGTTCAGACTTGAAGGTGCTCTGGGGCTCAGTGAAGCTCCCGAGTTAGGAGCAGACAGCTCATGTCCTCAAACTGCAGCAAGTTAGACATCAAGTCCAAATTTTCGATTCATGGCATGTCATTTTAGTTACTGCCTGGTGCTGGAAGTGCTGGGTTTTGCCAGGCGAGTTCCCTTAGTATCCTAAACTGTTTAAACCTTAGCAGCAAGGAACCTCAGTCCTGAGTTACATCTGTATTCATACTGCTGTTGCACAGTGCTGTGCCTCGCCTGTGCATAGGCAGTGCTTAGAAAGCTGGGCAAGCTCTTGTCCCTCCTTGGATAATGGCAAGGGAAGGCACTAGTAAATACAGTTCCAGTTGGCTGATAGTGCCTAGTCCAGTCCCAATTCCAGAAACTCAAAACCAGGAGGCTTCTACCATTTTCCTATGAATACTATTGCGGAAGGCAGCACAGGCATTCCGGACACTTTCTCTTGCACTACAGCCTAAAATTTTCTGTGTTTAATTTGATTAAGAAGGGGTTAGAAATTTCATTTACACATTATTATGTGAGGTACACAACATCTTTTGGGACGTTAAGGCAATAATACTTCCTTCATGAACACAAAAGTGTATTGTCTGAGATGTTCAGTGGCCTCCTGCTACAGAGAGAGCATTTTATTAATAAGTTCTAAAAATCAACAGGGCTAACAAGTTAAATAAAGAGCAGTCAAGGTCTGCTGTTAGCAGTGGATTTCCATTTACAGTTACTACCATGTTAAAATATGAGAGATCTGTGAAGTACAGTCGACTCTGTGCCTCCAGGATGTTTTGAGCAGATTTTGACTCTGAACTTCTGCTGAGTATTTAAAGAACACTACACACTCTGAGCAAATCTGCTGTATTTCTTCCAGCCTCTGTGTTTTGCTTTTATTTTATGTTCTATGTACAAATATTTTCAATGTTTTTGTATCAAACATGAATGGCAAACTATGTGGAATTGTTGTTCCGCCCCAGCATTTTAGGTGTGTAAATGGTTTTCCTTTCATGTGTCTTAGATGAAGATACAGTGATGTGAGAGAGACAGTGACCAAATGATGCTGTAACTGTGCTGCTCTATTTCTGCCTGTGATGTACTTAAAGGAGGATGTCCTTGTCCACCTCCATGCTCATGCTCATTCTGTTTTCTTTCTTCTTTTTTTTTTTTTAACCATTGCTCTTGGTGTTCTTTCATAGGTGTCTTATTTTGCTTTTTTTTAATAGCTTCCACATTTGTCTTTCCTTCATTGGACAATTCACGTTAATATCTTAATTTGAGATCTATACCACTGTCTCAGGTTTACATTTCCTGAAGAAAAGAGGACCTGCTGGAGGAAGATGATTTGGACCAATGTACTTCAGCTTTGTGACTGTGAAATGTTAATCTTTTTGTAACCTAAGAACAAAAAATGTTTAGTAAAGGGATATATTTTGTGTTTTTTGAAACTTTTCAGTGCAATGAACAAAAGAGGAGGGTACTGAAGAAGTGTATGTGCGAAGTTTTAAAATAAAATTTTAAATTATATATTATATATATCCATCCAGATCTTTAATCATTATTGTTCTGTTTTTGTCATGAAGATTCCCTAAGTCTCTATGTCTATTCCTAATTGTGCAATATGGGCAAGTAGCACACTCTGCTTTACAAGGGAACAGATGATTCACTGACAAAAGGTCTCACTCTTGAGTTAATGAAGTAAATTCCTATGAGGTGCGTTAGTGTATGGGTTGATCTGGGAGAGTTCAGCTGTAGGATAGCTGTGAGAGCTGTGTGCTGCCATTGGGCTGTGATTCATTGCTCAGACTGCCAGTGCCACGTTTTCACTTAATGAAGAGCTATGTAAAGTCATCAGCTATCAGCTCTCTGAGGCACTGGCTGTAATTTTGGAAATGATAACATAGTTGGAGTAAGTTTTCCCTCATCTCCAGTTTCTTAGGAATCACTGTCTTAAATTCTGTTCTGAGTTTAGGTTCCAGCAAAACCAAAGCTGAACTCACAGATTCCACTGGAAGGAAGCACTCACAGTTACTTAGTAACCGAAGATGCTTTTGAAGGTATGAAGGTGCAGGAACTGACACTGACCTTGCACTGTACCAGCACAGCCATGGACAATGCCCACCTGGGCTGCCAGAAAGAAAATGAAGGCTGGGCATGTATCTACTCGTTATATTTTGAAACACTGCATTGTAGCACAAGCAATTCTTCTGCTTCTGCTTCCTACCTCACACTTAGCAGGAGAGCAGTGAAAACATCTGTTCTAGTGCTACTCCAGTTTTTAAAGTGCTACACATTCCCATTGTATTCACTGAGCATAATGGAGAGTGCAGAGAAAAGCAATGTGTTACTTTCACTCTGGTTCTCCTCACTCTGCCGTGAAGTCCTGCAGTTTATTCCTGCAGTCCAACCACAGTGTCAAGCTTAAAATTGCTGTGCAAATAAAGCCTCAGCACAGCTTTGCCTGGCTTGCTGGAGTCAGCTGAATAATAAATGTTGTTGGCATGAAGGGACAGGGAACTGTTGCACATCAGCCGAATCTAAAGGATCCTGCTCCACATTATCTTCTTGCTTTTGCATTTCCTGTGCCCTAAATTCTGTCAGCTTGTAGGTCAAGTAAAGCGTGTTATTTTAATTTTTTTTTAGGTAATAGATGCAACTCTCAAATTTGGACATCAGTTTCTGTAATTCGTGTAGGTAATAAATCAGTCCTTTGTCAAATAATACATTCATGGTATCCTACTGAATGTACTCAGTTGACACAAGGGAACAATCCCAGTAATTTAGTGTATTTTCTGTAGTTTCTGTAAAACCAGGGCCTGAAATTTTGTCTTCTTAATGTATCCTGGTAGAGCAATGTACCTTCACAAAAAATTGACTTCTTTTGCTATTACTCTGTGGCTTTTATGGATTCCAGAGTTTCTCTTATGCTTTCCAGGAAGGCTTATATAAACCAAAGCTTTTGCACATCCTGTTCTTGTTAGAAGGAAGGAAGAAGGCTCTTTTAAAAAATCCTCCACTTTGCAGAACAAAAGATGCCATAACTTTTTGGGGATGTAAAATGATTTTAGGAGAAATTGTGCTTTGAGGGCAAGGTTATTGAAAAGAAGTTTGATCAAGATACACAGAATGTGTGTACAGGTAGATAAAGGACACATGATTCAGAGACTCTTAATAATTTAAGAACAATTAATCATAAATTTGAAGCTGCAGAAATAGTGCACAGCACTCTGCCACAAAATACTAAGGGAAGAGGGAGGTAGCTGCAGTAGAAAAAAGTAATTAGATTTTTACTGCAGCTAATTTAAGACTGATTATTTAGATGTGTAGACAGATGAGATCTCTGAACCTTTATGAATTTGAGGCTGCCTAAAATGAGAATTACATTCCTTTTCTTTGGTGCTTTAGTGTGTAATTTCTTGGCTTTTGAAGAGTCGAAATGTCCCTCATCTTTACCCCCAAGTATTTATTCCCTTAAGCAATAGAAATCAATCCCTTAGGCGTTCCTCTGTCAACACAACCAGCTGTACTGGTTTGATGTTGTCCCTGTGCTTCACAGTCATCCCTGGAGTTACCAGTCTGTTGTTTGGGTGTTCTGCTTGACTGTGGTAATACAAGGCCTTTCCCAACAGATTGTGGTCCACAGACCATCTTCCTGGTTCATTTATGCCATGGGTGGTATTTTTACTTCCTTTTGTCTCCTTACTGGCCCTCTCCCTGATTTAAAACATTTTGGAGCAGTTAACTGCTATTTGAGATGTGCCACTGAGTCCTTGGCCATCCACCTCCCCCCACCACTTGATTCCTAAGGGTGCTGACACTGACAGCATCACCAGCAGTGCAGAAATTTCCAGTAGCTAAAGGGAAGACTCACAGAAAGGGAAAAGGTGTCTTTGTCAACATAATATTGCTCATTACCTCCAGATTAAAACTTATATGCATGTAATATTTTAATTCTCCTATTTGAAAGGGGAAACTTTAATGGCTTTTAAATTTATTTTAGAGGGTTCAACTTTTTGAGTCATTATTACCCCAGTTCTTTGGCTCAGTTATCTTCCAGGAAAACTTGCAAGGAATGTTTCCTTCCACCTGGAAGATCCCAAGGTTATCACACAAGCTCGGATACAGCCCTTAGCTTCTCATATGTTAGTTGTTGCTTATTTCTGTAATTGCTACAGTTTTCAAGGGCCTAAGCAAAGATACCTGAAATTTCGCTATTTTTGCTTTAGGAAGGTAAGATTTAAGGGTATGGAAATTCTGCAAGATATCCATGAGTAAAATTACAAGAAAATATATTGTTTTCCCATGAGAGTTATTACAGAAGGCAAATAACTAGTCAGTCACCTCATCAAGTAGCACAAATTGTTCCTAAACAAAGACCATTTCTGTGCCCAGTACAATATTCAAAAAAGCTGAGGGATGTAAAAGCAGCTGACACCACTGCAGGCATTTCAGTTTGTTCAGAATTTAGACTCACTCTGTCCATCCAGATCTCTTAAATGTGTATCAGCTCAATTTTTAAACCCACAGCCCTCTGTGGCAGATGTGGGCTGAAGCAGCTGCGTCAGGGTAGGGTGCAGCACATACTGGAATGAGGAAGGGAAGATAAAGAGAAGCCAAATCCAGCTGCTGTTCTCCAGGATCTAAAGCCAGGCAAACCAGTTATTTAAACAGGTAGTTGCCAAAGAATGTACAAAGAGCAGGGAATTGCTGCTGCCACAAGCAGTTCAGGCCTTGATTCTGAAATCCCCTCATCCCCATGTTGTGCCTGTTTACTTTCATTCCTGGGTTGGAACCGCAGCTAATTGCACCAAATGTCTTATTTCTTGGCATCCACCAGCTTTCCCCAGAGCTTTGTCAGCCAAATGTCAACTGCATCTCATCTAGCTGAGATCAAGGTACTCCATGAACAAGCTCCTAATACACATTTCTTATGCTGCATTTTCTGAAGATTGTGTTCACAGTGCTCCCAATTAAAAAAATAAATTTACTTTGCTAGTCTTTGCACTCTCTCTTAGGGCTTGTTTTTTACCAGCACTCATGCAAGTGAGTTTTACATCTGGGAATTTAGAATATGTTAGAAGAGCTGGAACATCATTCTTACTCCTTCTCTGCTTGAGCACCAGCACAGAAGCAGTTTAAATGAGCCAGACAAGAATCAAAACACAAGCTTCAAACTAAGTTTCATGTCCAGACATACAAGTATTCCATGAATGATAAAAATATAAAAAACAATGCTCAGACAGTAAATTTTGTTGTGGTTACATTTTTCTAAGAAGGGTGTTCTAGGGAAGTCTGTTTGGTGCCAATAAAAAAAGGAAGAAGAGGGGGAAAAAACCCCAAACATATTTACTGTTCCGTAAAATTTCTCAGTCAATCTTTTCTGCCACTGCTCCTACAAGATTTCACTGCTGCTGGTTTCATTAGGAAAGCAAGGTAGTGTGGGACTCAGGTACTCAAGTCAATTAGAAAATGGGAAAAACACCCAACTAGCCTGGACTCCTGAGGTTTGCTGTACGGCACAGGCTGAGTGCTAATAATAAGCTTTTGTAGACTGTTGAAATTGAATTTATAATTATGTACATATATATATGTGTGTATGTATAAAGAAATAAATAACTTTGAGCAGCAACTAACACGTTAGAAGATGTGATCCCTTGGTGCCTGTTCCAGGAGCTGAAAGCAAGCAGTATTCTTTTGGCTGTCAGTCACCCAAAATACAGCTAAATGTATGTTTATGTTCTTGTTGAAAAACCTTCTTCATTTTAGGAGGACTAGTGAGGAAGAAATAGCAAGACATCCCTTTCTCCAGGTGCCTCATACTCAGTGGAGACTAAAGCAAGTTTTAAAACCTCAACTTGGAATAACTCAATTTTATTCATTATTCGGAGGATTCAACAGCTACTTCTTTATTGAAAAGCTGCATATATCTGCAGCTTCTGGGATGTAGCAGCCTATGGCTGTCAGACAGCTTGGGCCACTGAAGCTGCCTGCCCCTGACCACCAGCAGCCTCCTGGTGATGAGTAGAGCCTATGTTTCTCAGGGACCTGCAAGGTTAAGCAGTGACTAAACAACAGATGACATGAACATTTAAGTAAAGGGTTAAATCCCTTAGGAAACAGGTGTGTCCCCCCCCCTTTTTTTTTTGGGGGGGGGGGGGGGGGGAGGTAGAGGATGAATGCTTCTGTTTGCCCACTGTCCAAAACAAGGCTCAGAAACAAGAAAACCTCTCAGTAGAGTAACTGCTTCTCCACTCAGGAAAAAGGGAAATAGACTGATCTCTCCTGCTCTGGAAGCAGAAGAGGAGAACAGTATGGCTTTGCTAGCAGTCAAGAACAAGTATAGCTGTTGCAGTTTTGGTCATGGGCTGCCCCTCAAATAGACCTTGGTAGAGAGCCTTGAGGTTTTGGGGTCTCCTGCTTGTTGTGATGGCCTAGAGTTGTTGGTTAACAGTGTTCGCTGTTGTCTCTCAGCAGCTGAGGTGGATTTTGTTGTCACCAATCCTGAGTCGTTCTTAAAAACAAATGTGCTAAGATCTCTGGAGAAATTGTTATTTTTTAAATGTATCCACAGTCATAGTGTGATGATCACATGCCAGCCTCCACCAGCCACTGGCCATACTCTCCCTTGCTCTCTCCAGTAACATAACACACACTGTGTGCAACGACCTGCTTGGTCCCAACAAAGTAATTCATTTCTCAGAGGCATTATTTGTAGGAGAAAAGTGCTTTGAGGGTGTTGCTGTGGCTCTGTGTGACCTGCATTGGGGATGAAGTAGAAACCTCAACACTGCAGACATATCCAGGGTTGTGTTCACAAGGCACAGGGTAGCAGTGAGGGATGGAAGTGAGCAGAGCATGAGCAACTCTGTTGCTTCATGTAAAAACAAACTGTAATAGCAATTAAGGGAAGGGAGTAGGAAATTAATAAGGCAGTAAAGATTTCCTCAAAATTGGTCACAAACCATTGGTTTATCCCTTGAAAAGCTCAGTTGACAAGGATTCTCTCATCCCTTTGTCCCCCTATCTCTTTCAATAATCATCCTTCTTCATGCAAATAGATGGAAAGGGGGAACAGTGAAAGGTTAAAATGGAAGCAGGCTATCTTTCATCGACATGGTAATTTCGCTGCTTGGCTCAATGCCAAACGCTTACTGCAGCCACTAGCTGCCATTCCAACATGACTGAAAGGATCTTTAATAAGAGTGTAAATAAAAGCCAGGCTGAGAAATGAGTTTTCCATCCCAGCAATCACTGGCCTAACCTCGGCTGTAAATAGTCTCTCAGAGCAGCACAGATGGAGTACCAGCACCTGGGGATCAAGGCAATCTCTGCACAGTGCAATTTAAACAGCTGGGTACAATTGAAACATGAATTAGCAGGGATAGACAGAGGGATTCCATTTTGTGTGCTAGGTAAAAACAAATAATTCAGTCCTTTTTCCCCTTAAAAAAAATGGAGTGTGGGGGGAGAACTTTTGACATGATCTTGTGGGAGGTGCTCTTCGCTGCAGCTGTTAGATTAATTTAACCATGAGAATTTCCCACAAGGTGCTGTAAAAACAGAGCCCTAATTTATGATCATTGATTTAACAGCTTGAAAGTGATTTATCTGACCTCAGTAAAGATAGCGAGGACACCAAAAGAATGATCGGACATTCTGGGCTTTGTGTGGCTGTGATTGGCCTTATTAATTTAGAGCAGAAGGTCTGTTTCAATGTGTTATTGAGACAGTCAAAGGCAGTTGGCAACTGAACCATTTTAAATACTTTTTTTTAAGCATTACTAATGGTGCTAAGATCTAAGAACTTATTCCACTTGGAAAAGATCCTCATTAGTTAAGAAATGGTAAGACTTCATTTAGAACTGTACAGAACAGACGCCTGGTCTTGGATTTGCAAGTTGTTTTTCTTAAGTTTGTTTTTTTTTGCTGTTGTTGGGAATCTAAAGCACACTGTGAAATGGATTGTTAAGCATTAAAGTAAATGAGAAATAGCTTTGCAAGAGATAAAAGAGGCTGGCATGAGGGATCGCTGGCTCTTGCTCCTTTTAAGGGCAGATTTCAGAAACACCTAAATGCTTCACATATTTTACTGTTTTTATCATTCAGTCCTCTTTATGGAAGTTATAGAGTGTACCTGTTGACAAGTAAATATATCTAAGTTTTATTTCAGAAAAATATGCTTTTGGTTAAAATGGGTATAGTATCCACTACTGAAATGTCACAACAGACAATACAATTTCTTCACACAAATAAGTGGAGAAAGGATGAAAGGCAAAGGGAAAGGTGAGTGCTCTCTCTCTCTCTCCAGAAGGAACAACTGTTTTTAAGAGGAGTGTGAAATGAAATTCAAGTGCTTTAAGCACTTACTTGAACCAGAAAATTTGAATACAGGATAAAGTGTTTTTCCACAAGTTTGTGCACATGCACAAAAATCACACAGGAGTTGCCAAAAGTGTATCTTGTATTAGGAGCATTAACCAGGAAAATGGTCTGCAAACAGTTGAGTCCCCATTTATCTTGCCACCTGGACTGGCGTGTGGTTGGGTTAAATGTCACTGACTGGGATGGTTCTGCATTTCATTCACCACTGGATTATGCCAAGCTTTAAAGCCCATCTACAAGGGTCTCAGTAATTGTCTTTTCTATGTGGGATACAGAAATGCTGCAAGTTGGGATTTCATCCACAGGGGATGAACACTTGCAGTCATTTTGCTGTCCTGATGAAATGCTATCTGACCTGAAACTAAGATAGTCCACTTAATCTCCATGCAACAGGGGGAAAAAGCAGGAAACAATACAGGCCTCCAAAATATGAAATAATAGCAGTTATTTTAAGAAGTGAAAAGACTAGGACAACAGAATAAATTAAGATATATGTGAAGCTTTCACAAATATCTCATACACATTTTAAAGAATAAATGTAGAATAAATGCATGAACAGCTGTCAATCTCACTAAAAGGTCTGAGGGACTAATGGTATCTATAAAACCAGCCCCATAAGTCCATACAAATAAAAGAAATCTGAAGCCCATGTTATGGGTCCGAAGAATACAGAAAGCCAGACGGCAGCCTGTGCATCATCTTGCCATGATCTTGTGTTGCCATCAGTCTCATGTTCTTCCTCATAGCACGCTATAGAGACATGAGGAGAATTGTATGAATTATGTGCAGTATTACTTCGCCTAAATTCAGAGTCTACGAAGTCTGGCTGAGATGGAGTTAATTTTCCCTACAGTGGCCATGCTCTGTGGTAATAAGCCTTCATATCCTATGCCCTTCCATCCTCCTTCTATCGATGTAGGCATAGTTTGTACATAAATGTAGCTCCATCTCAACTTTATTGCCCCCTGCATGTGTCTAGACTAAATCTCAGAAATCCATCAATCTTAGCACCAACTCTTGAGTCACCTGTTGATCATCATATTTGCCCTTCCTTTTTAAGGAAATGGGAAAACTCCACTGGAAGTTTATCAGAAATATGTACACTTCTGTTCACTGGTTTGTAAGTTTCAGATCCAAATCTTTTATGTTTATCTTAGAAAACATACTTTTGGATCCATTCTCATGACAGCCTACCCCTTTTCTTCAGAAGGGAGTACCAGTTACATACATGCATATTCTCTTTTCTGATGCTAATTGCATCTTCCTCAAATTCCCCAACTTTTTTCCTTCCATCTTCAGATCATTTGGTCACCTGTTCTCTTCCACAGTCCATTTATCAAGTTCACTGTTCCTTGGGCATCAAACATTATCGTCACAACTTTTTTCTCTTTTCTGCAGATCCTGTCTTCTGTCCTCTGCTCATATGATACTGTTTTCCTCCTCTGTATCTGCTTCACTAAAAGAAACTTGTTTTGCAATTTTATTTTTCTGTCACTAGCCAGTCAATTTGAATTATGCATCAGTTATTCAAAAGGTCACTTCCACTATTTGCCTGCCCTTTTTTGCCCGACTCTTCTCTTTTGGTAAATGCCTACAAAAAGTCACTCATCTAATCTTTTCCTCCTTCAATCCCCTCTTGCTGTTGTCTTCAAGAATCCATATAAATTTATGCCATTGTCAAAAGCTGTAGCTAAAGTTTTTGTTAGAAGACATCTGTGCTTATAGAGTCTACTAAGTCTGGCTGAGATGGAGTTAATTTTCCCTATAGTGGCCCTCACAGTGCTGGCACAATATCAGCACTGTCCCTCCAACTTTCTGCCCCCTAGCAGTAGGCCGGGGGTGGGCAAGGTCTTGGGAGGAGACACAGCCAGGCCAGCTAAACCAAGTGACCAAAGGGATATCCCACACCCTGTGACGGCAGCTCAGATGGAAAAGCTATGGGAAGGAGGAGGAAGCAGGGACATTCACTAGGCACAATGTTTACTTTCTGGAGCAACCACTACACGTGCTGAAGCCCTGGTTCCCAGGAAGTGGCCAAACATTGCTTGCTGATGGGAAGTAGAGAATAAAAATACATTTCTTTCTCTTTGCTTGTGCACACACAATCTTTCACTTTTGCTTTAGTAAACTGCCTTATCTCAACCTACAAGTTGTGTTCATTCCTGCAACATGCTTTTCTGTGTCATTAACAATGGTGTGTTGGTGTAGGGAAAATGAGATTTTTACCAGAATTATTTGAAACAAAAGAGTAGAAGTCCAGTCACTATGAATTCAATACCATGTTGATAAAGCAGNGCTAAACCAAGTGACCAAAGGGATATCCCACACCCTGTGACGGCAGCTCAGATGGAAAAGCTATGGGAAGGAGGAGGAAGCAGGGACATTCACTAGGCACAATGTTTACTTTCTGGAGCAACCACTACACGTGCTGAAGCCCTGGTTCCCAGGAAGTGGCCAAACATTGCTTGCTGATGGGAAGTAGAGAATAAAAATACATTTCTTTCTCTTTGCTTGTGCACACACAATCTTTCACTTTTGCTTTAGTAAACTGCCTTATCTCAACCTACAAGTTGTGTTCATTCCTGCAACATGCTTTTCTGTGTCATTAACAATGGTGTGTTGGTGTAGGGAAAATGAGATTTTTACCAGAATTATTTGAAACAAAAGAGTAGAAGTCCAGTCACTATGAATTCAATACCATGTTGATAAAGCAGCACAGAATCATTTAGGCTGGAAAAGACCTCCAAGATCTTTAAGTCCAAACTTTGACACATCACCATCCTGTCAACCAAACTATACCACTGTCACATCCAGTCATTTCTTGAACACCTCCAGGGATGATTCCACCCCCTCCCTGGGCAGTCTATTCCAGTGCTTAACAACCCTTTCCATGAAGAAATTATTTCCAGTGTCCAACCTGAACCTCCCCTGGCAAAGCTTGAGGTTATGTCCTCTCATCCCATTGCTAGTTACCTGGGAGAAGAGCCCAACCCCCACCTCTCTAGTCTCCTTTAAAGCAGTTGTAGAGTGCAGTAAGGTCTCCCCTGAGCCTCCTTTTCTCCAGGCTAAACAATCCCAGCTCCCTCAGCTGCTCTTCCTAAAACTTTCCCTCCAGACCCCTCACAAGCTTTGTTGCCCTTCTCTGGACTCCAGCACCTCAATGTCCCTCCTTTAGTGAGGGCCCAGAACTGGACACAGTACTCAAAGTGTGGCCTCACCAGTGCCAAGTACAGAGGAATAATCCCTTCCATGGTTTTGCTGGCCACACTGTTTTAGTACAGGCCAGGATCACATTGGCCTTTTTGGCCACCTGGACACACTGCTGGTTTATGTTCAGTGGCTGTTGACCATGCTCAGGTCCTTTTCCACCAGGCAGCCAGTGTTGACCCAGCCTGTTGAACCGCATGGGGTCACGTTAACAAAAGAAGTTACCTTAAATAAACAAAAACATCATGAGAGATGTGAAGTAGTTCTGACAGGAAGATGTAACCAAATTCAGAAAAGGAGGAAGGGGTTAAGTTTTAAGAACATTGAATCAGGAGATATATTTTACGTCCATTACATGGTAAGGTTATACTGTTCCAACAAAAATAAACCCCATATATTTTATGCAAGATAAATGAGATCATTAGTTTATGTTTGAAACTGGTCTGATTTCAGTCACAGGCCTAGGATTCTCTCTAGTACAGAGTATTTTTGGGGAAAGCTAATGAAAATGGTCACATGGGAATGGTCAAAATAATTAAAAAAAATAAAAGGAAAAAAGATCCATCAGGCAGAGGTGTGAAAAAGTGCCTGAATAGATGCATTCATTTTGAGAAAATTATTTTCCACATGTATGTAAAGATTTGTTCTTTTTCAACCTGCTAAATCACTTGAGGGAGAATGGAAGTTTCTTTTTCAATGCAAAAAGAAAAAACAGCTAAAATGGAAACTCAATAAAGAAGTGGAATTATTGCTGGAGAAAATAATCATACTTTCATCTTACATTTGTGCAGCTCTTAAGGACTTTTTTACTTACATACTTCTTGATATGAAATAGCATGTTCTTATGTGAATCAGTCCCTTCTTGCAGTATTCAGCCACTATCAAGTCAAAAAGGGTAAGAACTCCCAATTTCTTTCCATCATTTGCAAATATTGACATCAGTAGAGTAATTTATAACCCATCCTGCAGATTGCCAAATTCAGGGTTATAATGAATTAAAAAAGAGGTGAGAGTGGGAGAAAATAGAAGTACACATGTTGCTTTTCAAGCAGTTCCTTCTTTTGTTTTTGTAGATATCATGAACAAACATTTCTGATAACCTCAGTACAACAGCGAGACAGGGATGTTTTCCCTATAGCTTTTAAGACAAGTAGAGCTTTACAGGCTCTTACTAGAAATAAAAAGGCAGCTGAACAAGTTGAATTATACAACAACATGCCCGAATTACAAACAGGAAACCATGCTCTGGGTCAGGTTTAATANGGAGGAAGCAGGGACATTCACTAGGCACAATGTTTACTTTCTGGAGCAACCACTACACGTGCTGAAGCCCTGGTTCCCAGGAAGTGGCCAAACATTGCTTGCTGATGGGAAGTAGAGAATAAAAATACATTTCTTTCTCTTTGCTTGTGCACACACAATCTTTCACTTTTGCTTTAGTAAACTGCCTTATCTCAACCTACAAGTTGTGTTCATTCCTGCAACATGCTTTTCTGTGTCATTAACAATGGTGTGTTGGTGTAGGGAAAATGAGATTTTTACCAGAATTATTTGAAACAAAAGAGTAGAAGTCCAGTCACTATGAATTCAATACCATGTTGATAAAGCAGCACAGAATCATTTAGGCTGGAAAAGACCTCCAAGATCTTTAAGTCCAAACTTTGACACATCACCATCCTGTCAACCAAACTATACCACTGTCACATCCAGTCATTTCTTGAACACCTCCAGGGATGATTCCACCCCCTCCNAAACTATACCGCTGTCACATCCAGTCATTTCTTGAACACCTCCAGGGATGATTCCACCCCCTCCCTGGGCAGTCTATTCCAGTGCTTAACAACCCTTTCCATGAAGAAATTATTTCCAGTGTCCAACCTGAACCTCCCCTGGCAAAGCTTGAGGTTATGTCCTCTCATCCCATTGCTAGTTACCTGGGAGAAGAGCCCAACCCCCACCTCTCTAGTCTCCTTTAAAGCAGTTGTAGAGTGCAGTAAGGTCTCCCCTGAGCCTCCTTTTCTCCAGGCTAAACAATCCCAGCTCCCTCAGCTGCTCTTCCTAAAACTTTCCCTCCAGACCCCTCACAAGCTTTGTTGCCCTTCTCTGGACTCCAGCACCTCAATGTCCCTCCTTTAGTGAGGGCCCAGAACTGGACACAGTACTCAAAGTGTGGCCTCACCAGTGCCAAGTACAGAGGAATAATCCCTTCCATGGTTTTGCTGGCCACACTGTTTTAGTACAGGCCAGGATCACATTGGCCTTTTTGGCCACCTGGACACACTGCTGGTTTATGTTCAGTGGCTGTTGACCATGCTCAGGTCCTTTTCCACCAGGCAGCCAGTGTTGACCCAGCCTGTTGAACCGCATGGGGTCACGTTAACAAAAGAAGTTACCTTAAATAAACAAAAACATCATGAGAGATGTGAAGTAGTTCTGACAGGAAGATGTAACCAAATTCAGAAAAGGAGGAAGGGGTTAAGTTTTAAGAACATTGAATCAGGAGATATATTTTACGTCCATTACATGGTAAGGTTATACTGTTCCAACAAAAATAAACCCCATATATTTTATGCAAGATAAATGAGATCATTAGTTTATGTTTGAAACTGGTCTGATTTCAGTCACAGGCCTAGGATTCTCTCTAGTACAGAGTATTTTTGGGGAAAGCTAATGAAAATGGTCACATGGGAATGGTCAAAATAATTAAAAAAAATAAAAGGAAAAAAGATCCATCAGGCAGAGGTGTGAAAAAGTGCCTGAATAGATGCATTCATTTTGAGAAAATTATTTTCCACATGTATGTAAAGATTTGTTCTTTTTCAACCTGCTAAATCACTTGAGGGAGAATGGAAGTTTCTTTTTCAATGCAAAAAGAAAAAACAGCTAAAATGGAAACTCAATAAAGAAGTGGAATTATTGCTGGAGAAAATAATCATACTTTCATCTTACATTTGTGCAGCTCTTAAGGACTTTTTTACTTACATACTTCTTGATATGAAATAGCATGTTCTTATGTGAATCAGTCCCTTCTTGCAGTATTCAGCCACTATCAAGTCAAAAAGGGTAAGAACTCCCAATTTCTTTCCATCATTTGCAAATATTGACATCAGTAGAGTAATTTATAACCCATCCTGCAGATTGCCAAATTCAGGGTTATAATGAATTAAAAAAGAGGTGAGAGTGGGAGAAAATAGAAGTACACATGTTGCTTTTCAAGCAGTTCCTTCTTTTGTTTTTGTAGATATCATGAACAAACATTTCTGATAACCTCAGTACAACAGCGAGACAGGGATGTTTTCCCTATAGCTTTTAAGACAAGTAGAGCTTTACAGGCTCTTACTAGAAATAAAAAGGCAGCTGAACAAGTTGAATTATACAACAACATGCCCGAATTACAAACAGGAAACCATGCTCTGGGTCAGGTTTAATACCAGGTTTCAGAACACTGCCTAACAATACAGCAAATGCACTAGTCCGTGGTTTAGCTCACAATACCATTGCAGGTGGCTGCAGACTCTTCATACAAATATATACAGGTTTAATAGAAATGGTCAGTCATTTCTGGTGTAGCTTCAGGTTACTTCCAAACCACCAGACCCATCGGTGCATCACTGTCTTTAAGTCTTTGTTCTCTCACTGGTTCCCTAAATTCACTTGGGGCAGCTGAAAAAAATTTCAGTTCGTGTTTCCTGAAAAATTCTGTAAGCAGCTCCTTTCAAGTGTTGAAAAAGGCTGAGATGAGGTTTAGCTGGTTATGCTACAGCAGACCACAGAGCAGTGTCCTTGGAGAGGAAGAGCAATTTCTCAGCACTAGCTTAAGCGAAAAATCTGTTGGCACAAACACAGACACTTTAAATGTATCATTCCTATACAAAAGGAGGACTCTAAGGAAATCAGCCTTTATCACAACTCTTCTGATTCCTTTTATATTGAAAAGCAGATCATAATGTAGATTGATCTCATGGCCCACATTAAGTGATAGTTTCTTGCTGTAGAAGCAGCTCAGATGCTTCTGTAAATGGAGCACATGACCTGGATTACTTCACAGGGATGCTGACCATACCAGCTTTCTATAGCCAAAAAAGACATACATGGAATATCCACTCTTGAATGAAGACTGCTTTTAGTAACATGGAAAACTAAACCTGCTGGAATTAAGATGAGAACAAAGAAGGAAGAGAGAACAAAGGAAGTGTTTGAGAATACTAACCTTCCTGAAACAGAGAACTCAAGTTTGTTCAAGAGTGGTTTTTTTGCAGCTGGACTTGAATAAGCATCCCAACAGAAGCAATGTGCTATTCACAACCAGAGCCAATGATGACAGCAAAGGAAGTGAAGCTTCAGTGAAAGCAAAGGAAGTATTCTCCTAAAGCCATGCCAAGAAGACACTAAAATGATTGTAACCTACTGGCCAACACAGTCCCACTGTCAAGCAAGTTTTTCTCAGAGACTAGAAACTCTCGATTTGTAAGAAGTGTTTTTAAATTGTAACATGAACAAGTATTTACACTAGGTATTTGCCACGTATTGCTAAAAAAAAAATCACCCAAAACAAACAACAAAACCCAACCAAAAAACCAACAACAACAACAACAAAACAAAGAAAAACCCACATTCCACCTACAGTCCAATCAGTAGTGCAGACTGTAACTTGTGATTTTCTGATTAGCTCTTTCCCTTTAAGGTGACAGCATAACACCTCCTGAATGAGTTCATACTCCAGCATATAAAACCAGGCAAAAAGAGCTGCAGGGCTGTGAAAAAATGCACAAAAGGAATGCCTTTCAGCATCAGCCACTGCTCCTCACCCTTCCCAGCTCACCACAGCAGCAGCTCTGTAACCTTTTGGGTAAGTCTGCAGCAGCTGGCCAAGCATGGCAGCGAGTGGGTTTCAATCACCACCACCCTACAGGCAAAGCCTGGCTTTTGGTGACAAGCAAACAAGTTCAGTAGCTGCTCAAGGAAGGAAGAAAATACCTCTCTGTATAGGTCAGGATGGGCAGACATTGCTATGGCTATAAGGAAAAGAGACCTAAGGACCCTGGGCTTCCGCTGACAAAGCTATGGCTGGGTGCTGTTGCCAGGGGGGAGGGCAGGAGGCTGCCCAGCTGCAGGAAAGGGAGACAGGACCCAGAAATGGTTTGGTGGCTGGACAGCTCTGCCCACATTCCGTGACCAACATATTTGTCAGATGCGTTTAGATGACCATCAGAAGAGCTACATCCAGCAGAAAGGACAACACTAAAGATGACTCAATGTCATCGCAGAAAGAAGCAACTCATTCTAAAGGTCAATAGAATGTCCCTAAGCTAGAGGTGCCTTGTGAACCAGAATCAGGAACATAAGTTCAGCATGATTTCTAGGAATGATGAAGGCAGCAGGATGTGTGGCCAAGTAAACATTAATTGCAGGCATGGAAGAACTGTATTTCATAGCAGAAACAGGGGTGTACAATACTGCAAATCATTGTTAATTATTTTATTTGACCACAGGAGGAGAAGAGAAAGGAAACCACTTTGAATATTCAATTAATAGCCATAGGTATTCTGAAGATTTGTGTACTAAAGGAAGAGGAGAAGGACCATTATGACAGTCATTCTTTTTTGGACTCAATGGAGCTGAGGAATTTAAGTACAGCAAGGATGGCAGGTTTACTGTCTCCTAAGAGAGGTCTAGGGCCCAAAGCACCAAGCAGAAAGAGCTGACAGTTTTGATGACCAGGCTCTGAAATCACCACAAAAGCTTAGCCATGGAGTTTTGATGCTGAAGACCCAGACACCGTTTTGGCTTAGCAGTACCACTGGTTCTGTATGACAGCCATGTAACTTTTTCAAATGTTGAACATCAAATGTGGACCAGTGTGCATTGTTTAGAGGGAGAGCTATTAAGACCTACAGCATGTTTCAATTCTACCACTTTTCCAATTTAATTGCTCAAATGTATAAATTAACAGCATAAGATACAACTGCATCTTCTGTGACTTTATTATATATTATTTAGATATTATTAAAATATATTACATATAAAAATATATATTATTAAGATATTTGCACAGTGTGCTTTGCCATATATGTGCTATATTACCTTCCATCCTTTTCTTTGATCTGCTGACTACGTATGTGCCTTGATAGTTTTTCCGCAAACATTTAATTCTTTGAATTGTCTCCAGTAGTCCAATTTACTTTCTGAATTAAGACAATCAGTTTATCAAAATGCAGTAATCAACTGCTATATGATGGGAAGATCACTTTGTTCAGCTCAATAGCTTGCTTTCTGTACAGTGAAGCTGTGTAATGTAAGTCCACTTCAAGGGGACTATACCAGCTCCTTTTCTAAATCCTTGCTTAATGAGATGTAGTCCCTGTGGAGTACCTTGGCCCATGTACACTGCCAAAATCAGTGCAAAGGAGATAACACGATGCTGCCCCGTACCACAGGAAATGTCAGTGTTACGAGCATGGCAAGTTCATCCTGCTTAATTCCATTACAGACCAGCATACAGAAATGTGCAAACCCTTTATAAAGGAAGTAGAGGATGCAGTAGCCAGTCCTACTCCGTTAAATTATTTAAAGACCCACCTAAATCTTCAGTTGTATCTTTTAGATACACAAAGTATATAACAGAAATAATACTCCTATTTTCAGTCTTGACAAACCAAAATGTTCGCAATAGTGTAACAATATTTTTAGGGATGGGAAACCAAATTGAAATAGAGATTCAGTGTGAAGCCAAAAGGGATGTACAAACATAACAAGAAAGAAATGGAGTTTAAAAGCCTGAATACTAAACAAATAAGAAAATGCCATTTGGTCTTACTCGGCTCTCCTATACCAGCCACTATTAAGAAACGATGTATAATCTGAGTCACTTCAAGCTCTTTCAAAACTATTATAACATCAAAGACACTGCTTCATACCTGGTCACAAGATTGAGGAAGGCAAGGTTTGGCTATCTAAATAAGACTTGATTAACATAAACATCAGAAAGGCTACAAAAGAGGAAGAAATGAAATCACAAAAGGGCAAAAGTAGTTAAGTCACTATTTTGAGTAATGGCTGGGACTAGAGCAGAGCCAGTATAGATGGTAAAATCACCTCAGTCCTTGCTACCTTGGTTTAGTCTGAGAACTTCAGGATTTCAGTGCATCATGATTGAACCCTGAAGTGCTGTGACCCAAATTGGTGGTTTTGAATACAAAAGCTGCAGATCTTTTACTCAATGGAAATCCAAAGGAGATGAAGAGAGGGGAAGCCCTCCTCTTCTACTATTTAGGCTTAATTTCATAACACTGGGACCACTGCAAGAATTTGCCTGTCAAACACTCCTACTATCCATCAGATATAATCTCAATATGTTCTTTAAACCTGCAGGAATTTTTGACTGAATTAATTCTATTTTTATCTTTTTCCTGACGTTTACAAATAATTTTATATAACAGACCGAGAGTTGCCATCTGTTACCTCAAACTACTTTTAGGTCTCTATACAACACATCCTGCAGATGTAGCCTACTTTTTTTGCTGGTATGTATGGTACTTATGGTTGACAGTATTAAATATGTTGGGCTGTGACTCAGGAAACAATTTGAATTGCTTTGTAACAGTAAATGTTCCACGTGTACTGTTTCATCAAATACTGTGTCATCTGCAGCTATCACTGCTATAGCTGGCATTTCACCTTCCTGAGCAATGAGAACTGGAACAAACAAGACTGGCATCCATAGGCAAAATTGCAAATGTTGGCCTTGAGTAATCTCTGCCAGAGGAAGAGTGCCAGAATAGATGGGCTTTGGGGAAACAGCCCTGTACCAGCAGCTCAGTTGCAGTGGTTCAGTCTCTTGACTGCTGATGGTGGGCCCTGCTGCTCCACAGCTGCCTCAACCCCTCCTGCCACTCAAGTCAAAAGGAGGCTGTGGAGGGAACCACAGAGACCTCAGAATTACCATAAAGGATTTTCTGGGCAAATGCCAAGTCCATCCTTGGCATGAGCTGACCACAGCCATCTGGGCAGGATTACACATGATCATCATGACCAGCTGAGCCACCTGCATTAGGGCTTCCTGAAACAGAAATTCTAATGGCACCTGAACTGTTTTGCACGCTGCCTCCAGATTCAACTTCAGCTAGCTGCAGCTTATGTAGTGACTGCTGGAGGCTGTCGGGAGCCATGAGTTATCCTAAGCATTCCATCATCACATTGTTACACCAGCAGGGCTATAGGTACTACAAGACTGGGAAAGCCAGGGGAGAACATATTGCATAAATATTTAAACACCTCTGATCCCAGCAGACTTAGCACTGATGATTTTATTTGTGTTTTGATTAACATCACTACTGTTTTATCTACTTTCTTTAAACCTTGAACTTGCTTGACTGATAATTTTTACTTTTCAAATATTAAAAAAGGATTGCTAATCCTAAGCACTTGTTTCCTTTGCCATCCTTCCCTATTTTCTTTTCTGCTTTACCCTATAACCACATACTAACGCAGCAAAGGCAGCAGCTGGGAACAGGATACATGACAGACCATGTACAACATCAGGGACTAATGTGACAACAAAACAATCTTTCAGGTCCTTTGAAGAAGAAAGTCATTTGTGAGGCTGGGCAGTAGTGGTAAAGTTAGGCCACGAGAGAGGGAAGAAAATCTGAGGGAGCCAGAAAATAATGGCAGCTTAGCTGGCAGACTGGCACACCTATAAACATTTAATGTGCACAGCAGTGCTAGCTCTCACTTTATATCAGTTCAGACCCACCTTGCTGGAGGCATTCTACCCAAACCTACATGAGGGTACATAAAAGTAACCTACTGCAGCCTTGATAACAGAAACCTTCATTGGGTCCATATTCGGGTTTTGCAGCATAAAAGGCAACCATGATACTGATGGCAGCAGCAATCAACTCAGCTCAAATGGTTACTATTACACCACCACACTGTATCCCTACACTGCCACATTTCAGCATCTGACTGAAATCACTGTGTCAATCAGACAGTGTTACGTGACACAGAGCAGCACAGACTTTGACAATACATGTGTACGTCCTGACAGCACTTAAAATTATCACCTTGGTAAAGATGACCTCAGAAAGCCCAGATATCACATATTCAGTACAGGCCACTGTGTATGTAGATACTGGCCCTTAATGAGGTAAGCAGGCAGGTAAGGCAGTCATTTATCTTCTACTTAGCCTGAGAACTGTAGAGAAAGTATCAGGCAGTAAGTTTTCATTCTAAAGTAATTGTCCACCAGCTGACCAGAACTTGATGCAGCAATCCTGAGCTGGAAGGGACCCACAAGGTTCACAGAGTCCAACTCCTGGCCTTGCACAGGACAACCCCAAGAGTCACACCATGTGCCTGAGTTGTCCAAATGCTTCTTGAACTCTGTCAGGTTTGGTGCTGTGACCACTTCCCTGGGGAGCCTGTTCCAGTGCTCAACCACCCTCTGGGTCAAGAACTTTACTGAAACATCCAACCTTAACATCTCCTCACACAACTTCAGGACACTCCCTTGCATCCTGTCACTGGTCACCACAGGGAAGAGTCAGTGCCTGCCCTTCTGCTTCCTCTCATAAGGAAGCTGTAGACTGCAATGAGGTCTCCCCTCAGTCTCCTCTTCTCCAGGCTGAACAAGCCAAGTATTCTCAGTGGCTTCTTGTATGGTTTCCCCTCTAGGCGGTCCACCATCTCTATAGCCCTCCTTTGAATGCTCCTCAGAGGGTAGTTGCCCTTTTAACAAGAACTATACAGACACAGCTGGGAAAGTGACAGCTCTTCCCCTCCTGAAAACAGCCCTAAAAACACAAAGGAAGCCAGTAGTGCACAAGAATTTGTGAGGGGGCACAGTCCAGACAAATGACCCCTATTCACCCAAGGGGTATTTCATACCACATGGCATCATGCTCAGTATATAAAGGTGGGGGGGGAATGAGGATGGAGCAATGGCATTTATGAGGGATTGCTGCTTTCGTGGGGATAGCTGAACACCTGCCTGCTCATAGAAAGTGGTCATGGAATTCCTTGGTTTGCTTTGCTTGTGTGTGAAGCTTCTGCTTTACCTGTAGTTAAACTTTCTCTTAACCTACAAGTTTTCTCCCTTTCACTGTTCTCAGTCTCCCCACCCAGCCCCAATGGGGAGAGGGAGGGAGCAGTTGGTGGTGGTGCAGGACAGGAAGCACCCCAGGACTGCATGAACAAGGGTCAGACTGCACCATTTAGCCTGTGCATATATTGCACAAAGCATTTCAGAGAGGACTGTACTTCAGCCCTACATCTCTGTCAGGTTCTAATACATGTGTTCTAATTAGGAATGGAAAGAACAGAAAGAATACACGCCATTAAACACCTACCTCCTTGGCCTCATCTTCTTCTTGGCATAACTCAGGGTTCATCTACAACACATCTAAAAATAATCCAAGGAAACACACAACAGGGTAACCCATCCTGCAGCATAGGGGGAATGGAAAATCTGACCCAAGTTGTGACTTTCTTACATGAATTAGTATCTATTACATAGATCATTGGCATGGCAATACATCTTTCTGAAGGTTCTGAAGGCCCCATGCTCCAGCATCAGGAGCAGAAACACCACAGAGGCTCACAGAACTGTCTAAGCTTTGATCACTTTTGGCCCCTCTGTAATTTCTGTTAGGCATTTATACACTTGTCCCTGCATGAGAGATGAACATGCCTGTCACAGCCACACACACCACTGCCTCAGGAATCCCATGGCACTGTACAAAACCACAATTCATCTCGGGTATCATCTTCCTGAACCAGAGTGATACAGCTTTCACTTACACCTATCTAAGGAAAAGGCCCCACTTTATACTTCAAACACTGAAATGTAATTCACTATCATAAGAAAAGCTTTTAATAATTAAAACTGACTAGGTTTATTTTAATCTTGCAGAAGCTTTCTTCCAGAAGCTCATCAACTGGACCAACCTCTCCTCTAAGAGCATGGTGCAGAAACTCTGGGAGTGAACAAGACTATTTTTAGACTGAAAACTAAGCTTCAGCCTCTAACACAAGGCCTCAGCAAAAACACACACAAATCACATTGATTTTTACCAGATAAACTAGATTAAAAAAACAAAGTAGATTTCAAAGCAGATGAAAATCTGTAGCCATATTTTTTTAATTTGCTTCCACACCCACTATTTTTCTTGGCAGGTGTCACATGAAAGATGTTCTTGCCTTTCTGGTCAAAAGCCTTGGCACCAAAGTAATGTTCCTTCCAGGAAGGTGGGCCACAGGCAATACAAGGGTCACCGGGCTGTCACTTGAACAGTCCCTCCTAATGTGGTACTTCCAAAGTTAACTAGCAGCAAAACTACCCCCTATTCTCTTCCAATACACACAAACCTCCACGCAGAAGGTGGGATAAATATGACCTTGCCTCATTCAGTGCCAACATTTTCTTATCAATTCCTTCATCTCATCACTGTGGGACAAGGGTGGATAAATTTAAGGCCAAATCCCCAGTTCTGGTAAAAGCTGAAACAGAGGACAGACAAAGCATCCTTCGGAATGGAATGAGAAATACTCACAAGATCTTTTCAGGTGAAAGGAGCAATTGGGTAATACCACACTACTTCAACCATGAGATGTTTAAACCTATTTTCATGGAACTCAGAAGTACATAATTTCTTTTTAAAACATCAACCTTCTTTAAAGCGGCTGAAAACAGTTCCTGGCTTGAAATGCTGCTGGGAAAAGGGTGGAAAATAGGACTAAGGTAATCAAGGACCAGGAAGGGATGTGGTAACTAGGCATCATGGATGCTATTTTCTTAGCTGGCCTAGAGCAAGAGACTTCCAGCACTTACGAAAGAAGGTCCAACAGTGGATTTTTTTATTTGTGTACTGACACCCAGCACCACTAAGTTCTGGATGTAGCCAATCTCATCCACCAAAAGAGTTTTTTGTTGCAGTCATTGCAAAACTTCACCAGAAGCCTAAAACAGGCAGGCAAACCAAGAAGATACAGGCAATTTTTCTTGGGATGCAGAGGCAAGTGGGATACACAAACTAATAAAGGAAGAATGGGAACTTTAGGTACAAAGAAAACAGAGACAGCAGAAATAACCAAACTTGGGAAGAGAAACTGGACGGCCAAGTAAGAGAGGATTTTCTGCTTGTCAAGTCTTAGCCAGGGAGAAGAAACAGAAGTTCACTTCCAGTCTTCACACTTGCTTCCCAGAGCAAACATGGCAGCTTTCATGGTGATGTAGCACTTTCCATGTCCAAGGAAACACTCCTGCTCCTTTCCATTAAATGCAAGCCTTTCACTTCAGGGATTCCACTAAATCCCCAGTAGACATAACTTTTTCTCCTCATGTTCATTTTGGACAGAAGCTTTACATTAATTTAGCTGGGAGGCTAAAAGACTTCTAGGTAAAAACTCAACTTGCTCAAAGATTGACTACTTTCCTAAAGGAAATTAATGAATTATGATCCAAATATGTATTAGAAGGCTAATATTCAAAATATCCTAAAGAACAGGAGACTGGGTATTTAGGCTCAATCTCCCAAACACTCACACTACTGAAGGACAGTTCCATTTCTGCTCCAGAATCTCTCTAGAGGCACATACCATCTTCCATACAGAAGCAAAGTTTTAGAGCCAATTTCTACAATTTCACTGAGCAATATTTCAGCACAGGATAGTGGAATATGCAAGTAAACTGTAAATATAAAGAATGTGGTCGACTTTCACTTGTAATTACTAAAGTAAGCACTTCCTTATGTTGAGTACTCATTCTTAGAGAAAATATCAAATGAAAAGCTGCACACGTAACATTTTAATGCATTGATGTGATTTAAGTGCTTATGCATTGATAGAGGTAATTCTCTAGAAAATGGCATTTCCTCTTACTGTTTCAAGCTGCCTCCCAGTGTGAAGTGAGAGGTCTCAGCCATTATGATGTGCATGGTCCAGGACCTAACACAGTCCAAGACCCAAACCAGCCCCCAGTGAAGTGAAATTCTCAAATACCAATTTTGCTAGGCTGGGAACACAGCACTCTCCTTGCTGACAGAGAGGGCAACTGCACCCTGCAGGGAAGCAACTATCTTGAATCTAAGATTTTAGGCTGATGCATGCCAGTATCTTTAGAAGCTGCATTGACAGACAGTAGCTGGAGGGGTGAGCAGCTGGTGACTGTTCTTCACAAAATAGGTAAGACAATAGCGCAAAAAGAGATCAAACCAGGGAACAGGAGCATCTAAAGCTTAATCGACTATGCTGTGAATCTCAATGCATTTTCATTATTCCATGAGTCAAAAGAAGTGCTGAGAAAAGCGACAGACGAACATTTCTTCAGTACTTTCACCCAGCACAGCAAACAATACACAATAGGGACACTATAAACTAAATAACTTTGCAGAGAAATTCCATCAACTCAGCCATGTGCCTATTTTAATGTTTCTATACAAATTCACACAACAAGTTTGACTCAGTGAAACATCTGAAGAGGAAAAACATCTCAGCAGGAGACAATGCCATAGACAATAACGTGCCAGCACTGCTGCTTTTTAATTGGCATGATGCAATTTTTCTTTCTGAGCTAATTCATCAAATCACAATAAAGAATTACTGTATTTGCAAGATATGAGCTACTCTTGCCATTTTAGGTTTTTACAGATTCAGAAATACCAGCTTTGGCTTTTACAATATCACTAAAATAAAACTCTCCATTCCACTGAAGAAGCGATCTTTTTGCCTCAAAACCTGATTCTGCAGCCTCCTTCATGTAAGTATGCTATGAAAGCCGGACAGTTAAACAGTAAGGACTGAGACTCGAACAAAGCTAAGGACAGAACCTGACTGGACTAACTTCTGTATTTTGAATGCAAGGCTTAAGTAGTGTTCTGACCCAAGAAATGAAAGGACAGTCCTAGAGCAAAGCTAAGCATCTTGTATACAACTCCTCCAAGAAATAATTTACCTCAAAACCTGCCAAGCAATACCTAATCAAGGCCTATGTGGCCACGAGGACAAACCACCTCATGTATTATACAGTATCTCAGCAGGAGTCCCCCACCTGCATTACTTCAGTAGCACCATCTATTTTAGTACAAGTTTTAAACATTCTCCTGAACTCTGAAGTCACAAAGAAACAACTGTTCAGGTGGCAACTGAAGTTTCAGGGAGATACTTTACACACCAGATAAAACAACTATGTGCTCAATGGCACTATCCTCGAACACATTTTCTCCATTTTCTCTCAGATTTTCTCCCTCAAATCCAGAAAGCTACAAAGGGAGCTAAGATCTAGTCCTGCCCAAGCTGCCTGTGCATAAGGAAAAACAACAGGGAGGACAATTTCACACAAGCCACCTACAGGCACTTTAACTTAGCTGAAGGACCTTCACCTCCTTTACAAGCAACATACCTAGACAAGCTCCTTGAAAGGCTCATTCAGATCAAATAATGCCATGGTGCTTGAAAGCGTGATTTGTATCAGGGATGTATCTCTGCCTTCTCCACTGAAGAGAAAGGCCCTGGTGAATCAGCCAGTTAAAATCGGTGCCTAAAAGGTGCATTGTGAAAATACCATCCTAACTTCACTATCAGACCTCAAAGGTCTCTGCTTGAGATGTGCTGTTTGTTAGGATGTGAAAAGCAGGCAGCTGTAGCACTCTTTCTGACCCTTCAAATTAAGTTGGGGACCCCCCCCCCCAGGGTATGTTTTAAATCTGCAGACAGTCAGCAACTATGACTGCTGTTTAACTTAAAAGAAAACCTACTATTAAGAACGCTTAATGTGTTACTTTATTAGTGAGCATGAGAATACCCAGCTTTTTAAAAGTTTAGTTTATGACAGAGCCTAAATTACCAGAATAACATATGGCACAGAGTAAAAATGAAGTATTATCAGATTAAACTTGTTCTCTGTGTTCTGCAAGGCACTTTGCATTCAGCAGACATGCAAGAGCAACCCCTGCATGTCTGCTGGACACACAGAGTTCAAAAAATTCAAAAAAAGAAGCAGAGTTAAACATCACCATGTTTCTTCTCAATATCATAAATACATCAGAATCATGAATTAGGTGCACTACTAAGGCACAACCCTAATTTCAAGTGTTTAGCTAGAGCTTTAACTTTCACTATAAACTCAACAGATTAAGTACAGCCTGTTAATAGCTAGGTCTTACAAAGATTGAAAAATTAACTTTCATTTTTAAAAACATAAGAGACAGTTATGCACATTTATTGTAAATATTTTAATATATTCCAAGTTTAAGCCATTATATTAAATGATCAACACATTAAAACTCATATGAACATACCCTTAGCCATCACTATAAATATTCTAGCAGTTTTAATTAATTCACAATATTAAATTCATGGGTTTGCTTTTCACAGTAAGTCAAAATATACAGCAAAGGTATCTCAGAAGTTCACCTAAAAATCTGTGAGCACCAAACAGTACAATTAACTCAACTATATTGAAAAAGACTCTCTTATCACTACAAGGAAGTGGTAATTCTGTATTTTTGCCTTTGTTATATATTCAAAACTTTTTACCATTCAGACAAAAGCACTTAATACCACACATACAAGTTTTGCAGATTAGAACACACAAAATACAAGTCTGTCACTGATCTTCATCTTCACAAAACAGAAAATCCACCTCTTTCAAGGATGCCAGGCGAATAATAAGGTCTAAATATGAGAAGAAATAGAGACACTTGCTCTTCAGCCCAAATTCAGGTGCTCTCCAGCCAGTGTGAAACTAATGGTTTTCCATCCAGCTCTGGGAAAGAAGCAGCATCCTACTGATGGGGTCGAACGCCACTACCCGCCTCCGTGGCCAAGGCTGGATTCCTCCTGCAGAACTAGGAGGAGATGGAACTGCTGCCACTTCAGCAGTATGCAATCCCGGGGAAAAAAAAGGGAATTCCCATTGTCATTGTCTTCATCCGCAGCTGATCATCACCAGCACTAGCAAGGCAGTAGCTTGCGCAGTTATCTCCACAGCGGGCAATGTCACAACCCGACCAACAGCACAAACTACTACCTCAGCCAGGGCCCTGGTGCTCCCGACCCTTCTGGAGAGGGAAACAAGCAGGCAGACAACACAGCAGCGATAAGGGAAATTAGAGGGAAAACCAGCAGAAAGACAAAAGGGCTCTGGGGTCTTTTGATGATCCTCGTCTCCTTTATCTGCTGCAGACATCAACCAGACTCCTCTCGCCTGACTGTGAAAAGCAAAGAGAAACCCCGCCCAGCTCCCTCCCCAGCTTTGCCCTTTTCCTTGCATGACCTGAAACCGACTGAAAGAGCTTCATTTATCAGATACATTACAGATCCCAGCTGGTACAGTAAAGATCACGTTTAATTTCANNTTTAAATTTAAAACGGCCAAGGCTCCGAAAGCCTGTAACAGATGGGGCGGGGAGGGGAAGGAGGGAGGGAGGGAAGAAAGGAGAAAAACGGGGTGGGGGGGTAAAGCGACACAGCGGACAGACACCCACACACACACCTCGGCCCCCAGCCCGGCCCAGCCGCCCTCCGTGCCCACCCGCGGGGCCGGGGCGGCTGCACAGGGACCTGCCCGCGCCGCCGCTCCCTGCGGCACAGGCCGACCCGGCCCGGGGCCCGCAGAGGCAGCGGGTGCGGGGCGGAGAGGCCGCCAGCCCGCCC
>VWZD01002453.1:244750-322260 GCA_013396695.1 Sakesphorus luctuosus
GGGCACCTCCCAGCCGCGGCCTTCCCGCCGGGAAGCGCTCCGGGAGCGGCGCGGCCCCGGCCGGGGGGGGGCAGCACAGGGTCCCGCCCGGCGGCGCTTTGCGGCCCCAGCCCCGGGCCCTGCGCGGCACGGGCTGCCAGAGCGCCCAGGGCCTTCCCTGGCGCTGCACTTGGACTTGGAAGTTCTTTTCCTTCTAAATGGAAACAGACTCCAAGACGGTGACTCCACACAGAAATTGACCTCAAAGAAACAGACTGTGGTCTTCATTACAGATTCACAAAAGTTACAAACATTCTGATAGTTTGTTCTGCCCTTCACCCCCAGCACATTTATGAACAAATCTATTGCAACAACAGCTACCACCACAATACAGGGATTCACTACAAGAGTTTTTTAAAAAAGTGTAATAGCATTTACAAAGACTGTATTAACATCAGTGATGCAAAATATGGAAATAATAGTCTTAAGAGTTTCCACTGCAAAACTATCTGCAGCACGGATTAAGAATGATGTGCAATGTCTCTAATGACACCTTGCAACAAATTTGTAGCTGAGAAAGTTACATTAGAAAGAAGCCAAACCATTGCCCCCTTGGAGACAAAACACAATTACCTGGTTCCCCACTTTTGAAGTCTCTTTCTACATCAAGATCTGGCACAATGAGGTCACTGGTCGCTTGTTTAAAAGATGTTTAAACCAGTGCCATTCTGCTGGAGAAAACATGCCAAGGGTTTCTGTGTGCTTATGACGTACAAGTGTTTTTGATACTGCCTGGTGTGTTAAAGAACATTCTAGAACTGAGAAAATGGAAGCATCCAGGAACTCAAGAGTCCTTGACTTCTGGTTCTGGAAAGGACTGACTGATCTCCTTCAGACCATTCTCTCAATTTCTGTTTTCCTTGGTAAAGCCATGTAATACTTCTCACAGGGGCAGCGACACTTAACTGTTGTGCTATTTAAAGTCAAATAAGGAGAGGTAAAATATTACAAACACGGAGGCACCAAGGAAATGTATGCTTCATCCCTACTCAGTTACACTGTCATACACATGAAAACCCAGTTCTGAAAAAGAAACACAATTTAAAATTGGGAAAGTTTAAGTGTTTATTAAAAAGAAAAAGCCAAAGCTAGGTATTATCATACTTTTTCTTCCCTATCAATTATTTGATTTATTTGAACTCTGTTACAAAGCATATTGGTAGTGGAAAAAGTCTTCCATACTTAGAATATTAATTTCTATTTAATTATGAGTTAAATTTTACCCTTTTTTTAATGTGCTCCCTTCTGTTCAAAGGCCACTATAATGTAAAGCAGCATTTGCACAAGGCTATCAGTATTTCACATCTCAATGACTTGTTTTCCTGATTGAAGGTCTCTTTTATATTCCTTAACAGATTGAAATCCATCTGAATGTCACGAGAACATTTAGAAAGTTTTTAGACAAGGAATTAGCAATTTCTAAATGAAGGAAATCAGTACTCCTGAGTGAAAGTAAAATGCGAATTTAAACCACATTCTTCGGATCAATTTAATTATTTATATGAAGGGGAGATAAAACAACAGTAGAATACTGTTTCCTCTTGGAGGTTTGTAAGTTTATTAATTGAAATATTTGTCATTTGTCATGTACACGCAGCAATTGTAATCAGATATCAGTACAAACTACTGACAGATACTCAGCATACATCAGAGTTTATTGTATGGCAAATCAAAACACCTACACTGATATTTTCTTTTTGGATTTGCATTTATCTAAAAACTAGAAGTCCAAGAGCTATTAAAGTAGATCCTGGAAAGCAACGAGAAAGGACCTAAAAGGTGAGGAAATACAAAAGGCTACAGCTGGATACAGGTCCCACTCTGCATGCCTTCAGACTGTGATGTTTGCTGGAGCCCACCTTGCTGATTCCCTCACGCTGTCCCACACCCTGCAATGCAAAGCTCTGAAGGATTTTGAGCATGGGAACCCTTAGTTACTTTCAGTAATTCATCTCTTTACCTAGAGTATGAATGTGCAGGGACTTTGAGAGAACTCAGGCTTCCTAGTAAGTATTTTCTCATTTTCCTCAGAGATGACCAATTCAAATGCCAAAATAAGCATTCAGGCACCAAGCTGTAGGTATCAGAAGTAACTGTAACCTTGCTGAAACACTTGGGAAAAAAGCAGCAGTCAAATGTAATATAAAAAACAAACAAAAATTCTCTGATGAGTGTACAAAAGTGTAGCAGAACTGGAAATGTTTAGTTCCATTTACTGAGTTCATTGAGACAATAATGACACGTGTTCATCCAAATTGGGAAACCAGTGGAAAACCAAGCCAGATCAGTAGCAAGGAAAATTTAAGACTCAAAAAGGGCTCAGTTTTCTACAGTAACTGTAGATCTCTTAACTCTTTGTCTAATTATTTAGACTAATGCCATGACAACAAGGAAGTCACAGTATATTGTCCCTTGCAGATACATGGTACAAGAAATAAATATTTGAACATGATCTGGAGGGAAAAAACAGGCAAGTCTTAGAGGAGGCCCTGCAAAGGACATATAAAGAACCAAAAGGCAAGCAAACAAACCACAAAGACGATGCTCTTGGAGGAGCTCAGAAAAACTGTAGCACTATCAACACATGGCAATAGCAAGGCCAACTCCAGTGACTGTAGCTCTCTCATCTCCATTTAGAGAGGTCTAAAGTAAACTAAAAAACCCCCATGAAACACCAGATGCCCATGCCTAAAGAAGTGTCCTGTGCTTTGGCAGCAAGAGCTTACATGACCTCTTTTAGGATAGAACGGTTCTCCTGCCAGGCCTGCCTGTTTTGTCTTCACTGGTTGCAAATGAAAGCCAGGGTAGCTGATCTTGTGGTAGACCTCAATATTTTAGTCACCTAAATCTCAGAAGAGAAACCCAACTTTTGCATCTCAAAGCAGATACTCCTTACTGCCTCTCCTAAGTCTGGTTACAGGAGGAATGATTTCTGTCAAGTGACTTCTTTTTAATAATGACTTAAATAAACAAAAACTATGATTTCAGCCTGATTTTGCATCTGTATTTATTTCTTCTAAAAGATTATTATTACTTCATTAGCAATTATTTAAATGTTTATTTGCAATGAACTTTAGTCACTTCACAAAGACTGGCAACGTTTTAGAACTAGGGAACACATTTTTTATAGTTAAGAATAGCTTATTAGATGCTAACTGGTTACATTTTGGTTTATCTGAAAATGTCTGAGTACATTTATTATCCAGCACTTCATTAGTTTGCTAAGAGCTCTGTTTGGATGCAAATACAGTAATACAAAAAAATGCCATTTGAAATAATTTTTAGATTGATCTGTTTTAAATGTATTGGATACATCCATGAAATACGACTTGTTAACAAAGACAACTGATTGTTTCTGGTTGCCACTGCCTTCAGCTTTTAGATAACAGATTTCACCTTCACATGTCTATCCTGGGTGAGGGAGAGAAAAAAAGCCCCAAAACTTTTTCAATTCCTAACCCATTTCCAAGTTTGACCTAGTCGTTTAAATTGAGCTGGTTGAAGTGAAATTAAACTACAAGAAACAGCTACTGCTATTAGACTGTAGTTTAGCACTTTAAAAACTTGCTTCCCACTCTTAACTCTATAAAGAGGGAGGGGTTTGTGCTACTCCATCAGTTCAGTGCATTCTCTGTTTCAGACACTGGCAACACATAAATGCTTAAAATTTTAAGGTATTATAGTGCATACAGCTGTAACAGACATTATTAATTTTGTATTTTGAAAGAAAATATTTAAATTACTCTGTTCAAAGATAAATGTTTATCTTTCCTCATTTGTTCTAGGGTAGTACTTTGTGCAGATGCTGGGGGTCACTTTAGTGATAAGGTAGTACCATATTACGCTATGCCAAGCCTGGAGACATGAAGAGATGTTCAGTGAGTAAATCTGCAAGTAATAGTAGTGACGTACTCCAGAAACCAGTTCTTTGTACACACTCGTGCCAGCAGTACTACCCACTTAACATTCCAGGCCCTTTCACTTTTTCTCATGAGAGAGGATGATCAAAACCAGACTGCTCTCTCTGCTCTTTCTGAATTGGTGGCAATCCAGTTGTGGCTGCCATTTTTCTATGGAGCCTCTCAGTCCCTCCCTTCATGACCAGGCATCAATCTGTGGTATGATGGGGGAAAGAAGTGTGAGTTTCTGGCAAGGAAGCCAGAAACATAAGCCATTCCTTGGCCACTTTAATTGTTCCATGTGAGAAATAGTTAACATTAGAAACAACAGACTAGGTGATGTCAAGTTTGGACAAGTTTCAAGTTTCCAATTGTGGCATCCTCATGAGCAGTCGAAGCTGTCAGCTTTGGAGATACCACTAGTCATGGAGACTCATGCCAAGTCTAAGGCAGATGTTTTGTGCACAGAGAGCAGCAGGTATGACTCCAGTTTGAAGATCAGAGCTCTCAGTAACAAAACTGTGAAGTTGCCAAACAGACACCTGACTTCTAAGGGATTTCCTTTCTCATTTATCTATTTCTGTCTCATTCATCTATCTAATCCCTTCTGAAAACGAAACAGACCAATGGGCTGATGCCTTCGAGTATGCTTCAATACTGCAATATTTTTGATTGAAGAAAAAGATGGTAGCTGTACTTAACTCATTCTTTCCATAAGGAACACAATTCAGAAGGAAAGAGGATAAATCAAACTCCTTACAAAGTTGTTAAGGCAGGCAACCAGTGGGAATAAACATGTTAACATGGAGACAGGAAAGCTTATCATACTGATTTTAAAAAGAACTTCTCTAGATAATAAAGTAAATTCAAGCAATGACGAGTCTCATCTCCTGCTAGTGAAGTCCTGCTGTGCCAGCACAGTAAACACACAGTTACCCTTTTTATCGAAATTGTTTCATAATCAAGACAAAAATGCTTAAATAAGTAGCTCAGAAATAGGCTTGGTTTTTAACATTTACTCTCTAACTGACAGAACATAAGGAAGTTCCTCATATTAGTTCTTTAGATATCAGGAAGAAATTCTTCAGGCCCACTCAATTTGACAGCATGCAACCACTTTCTATCCTGTTTTACTTTTCTAGGCAAGCTTCTTCAATCTTTGTCACTCAAATCAATTGCACATGCAATGCACTGGCAGTTGGTTTTTGACTTTTTGGATCATTCATCACTGTAATAACAAACTTCAACACACAAATTGCAGCTCTGAACCAAACACCAATCACTTGTGTCAACAGCCATACTCATTTAAGTAATCATCACTTTTGTTAGTGCAAATCTTTTACTCCTTATGCATTTATTCTCTGTCAGCTGACAGGTGTATCTCATCTACTTTCATCCCTATCTATTAACACTGTTCTTTGGTGGTATCTGAATTTCCACTCTCTGCAGGCCTCCCCTCCTTGTGTCTGAAGTTGATGAAATTCTTCCTTTAACTGAGCTGGTCTCTAATTACATCTAGTCTGGCATGTATTTTTCAGTCATGACTTTCACATGTCCAAGAAACTGTCTTATCTCCTCAGTTCCTCTTTTATTTCCGACTTGTCTTCTGTGAGATCTTCCCTATCATTTTCTGGTCTGCCTTCTTCAAGTTCAGTCATTTTTATTTTGAGGTTTTCCCTACTCCCTAAGAATTGTGAGTATTTAATTTCACTTTCTTACACAAGTTGTCTTAAACCACCCATGCAGTATTTTGCCTGCTTGCTGCTACTACAGTCATTCTTGATCCGATCAACTGGTTCCTGGGGGGGCGTAGTGTTGTCTGTTGTAAATTACACAGCAGTCAGATACTTTGAATATAACATAAATGTGAACACTACAACTCAGCTATGAACCCTAAAGAGTATTTACTGCCCAAATGAAATCTGTGTTCTATACTGACTTTTTACAGTCATTTTTATTGGACTTATACTTGCCCTGATACATGAAATGCTGTCTAGACAAAGAGTCCCTGCCCCCAAAACTTACATCTGAAGCACACACAGAAAAGCACACACAGAAAAGTACTGTCAGAAGGTAGGGGGGGAAAATCCAGAGAGGAATGAAGCTTTTCGCAGGGCATAAAAATATAGTATCAATATTTTGCTGATGGTTAAACGGTTTACATCTACAGATACAAGCCTTATCTATGCACAATTCTGGATTCCAACTTAAAGCCTAACCACTAGCTGCCTTATTTGGAACGTTCTGATGCATCCCACTCTAAAACACCCTTATGGGCCTGCAGCAGTGGCTGCAGTCAGAACATGCACTGCTCACAAAGCAGGTGTGCACAGCAATTCCTTCTTGCACTTGTAGAGCCTCACCTTATTCAGGAGGACTCAAGCTGAAGGTTGTAGAAGATGTCAGTCCATACAGAAAATGAATAGCAAGTTGAAAATTTGAGGTGAACAACAAGTGAAAAGGAAGACACAGAACTGAGCTGTACAAAAATGGATGAGGAGAAAACGTGCATTCCTCACCCCCAAGAACAGTAGTATCCTGAACTTCTAAACACATTTCTGTGAATACAGTGATGACTAGTACTTGTGTTTGCCATGTGCTGAGGAAAGAAAAGGCAATAATCTCACTGAAAATATCCTGCCTGAAGAGTTCAAGGCCAGCTATGAGAAGATTATCTGTTTGGCAAGAAGAAACAACTCAACCCTGGTAAAAAAAGAACCCCATCTGCAGAACATGATGAAAAACTACTGAAGTTTCACAGATGTACTCTTACTTACTGTGGTAAATAGCTAACACTGACCATGTGTTTCATGTGGTTTAATGTCCAGTAACATTCCACAGTTCACCAATAAAAGAGGTGGGGAAGCAGACTTATGTACAAGGAACAAAACGGATTCCAGTTGGATAGCCATCTCCGGAGAAAAACAAATAACTATTGTAGGTTACTCCTAAGAATAAGACTTTAAGAGGTTCCCAGCTAAGGCATCTTTCTTTTTTCGTAGTCAGTTACTATACAATCTTAAATCCTCATGTACATTAAGGCAATGGTCATGGCATAGAGACATACAGGTTTTCCCAAGGAATCGAAAGTCTTGATACGAACATGCTAATAATCTAATAATTTGGATTCCCATCCATGTTTTCAAAGTTGTGGACAAGAAGGAAAGAGGTGAAGACTGTGGGTACATTCAATAAGCAATTAATACTGATCTTCTAACTTCCAGCTGACACACTTCTATGCAGTCAGCTGTACCTCTTCTAGATGACTTCAGTGACACATTGCAGACCCCTATTCTGAAAATGTCCATGGGTTTTACTTCTTGTAACTAAGCAAACCTACAGACTTGAAAAGAACTTGGACATGGGTCTACTCAATAGGTAATGTTAAATTAATTCAATTTCTTCCAAAGCAAGATTTTCCTTCCTAGAAACATGTAAAAATGTGATATTTAAACATTCAAAAATGCGGATTACATCAAAGAAGCCCTAAGAATGTTTAGCAAGAAATACAAAGAGAAAAAAGAACCCGATACTTCAAGTTCAAAGAAATATTTGAGTGCTGGACAAGAAGGCACAGTCAAGGGAATAATTTTTGTTCACAGACAAAATTAGTCAATATCTTTTCTAAGCTAAGTAGCTTTGGTTTTAGTTCTCAAACTATTTATACAAAATACAAGAAAGCAGTTTTAATATGACCTCAGCTTGCATGTCCAAAACACGCCTCAAATAGCACAGTTACTATTCATTTTGTAATTAAGAGGAAAGAAAGTTAGATCATTGGCAGTTTATTTCAAAATGTTTTGAAGATTAATGTGTATAGGTGGCAAAGTAGTCTAAGCTCTAGAGTCAGGAAAGACTCATGCACCCCCTTTTTGAATTACAGATAAAGAAGATGACGTACCTCACTGGACAAATATATCTGTATTATCACTGAAAAATCAATTAGAAACTAATGAGAAACAAACTCACCCACAGCTTGGTCTGCACACCTCTTTCCAGAAATTCTGGTTAAGATAATATATTCTAAAATAAATTAATTCCCTTCTTTCCTGTCCTTCACTTTGTTTCTTTAATGACTTCATAGACTTTGACTTATCTTCCACTAATCAGGAGAGCAGCTGTGAGGTTTTCACTTTCAGAGCATGGATAACGTTGTCACCTGTGTGTGAGCCCCAGTTCTACAGTACAGTGTAACTGCTCCTCCAAAGAAGGTATTTTGACATAAATTCTATTAACGAGAAGCACTTGTTTTCTTAATGTAAACTGTGTGTTCTCTTAAAACTATCCAGGCTTGGCAATTAAGTTCCATGCAACTTTGGTCACAGAAATGTGCAAGATCTTGAAGCCTCTTTAATATTTACTGTACTTTGAAACAGAAAGCTTTTAAAAATGACCATAAACCGGAGCCTTGTGGGAGCAACCTGTCCGAAGCCCTGCTTGGAGAACATTATTCATACAGGGTAACCTTGAAAAGTTCATCACACCTTCAGCTTGAAGCTTCTCCAACTTTTACACCTATTCATATGGACCGATCAATGTCCCTTTAGCCAGAGAAGTGCAAAGCAAACAGATGTAATACCATTTCTTATGCATGATAATCTCTTTTAATATCTGCAAAAGACTTGAAGAAACAAAACGCTAAAGATAAGGTCTGAAATTCTGAAATCCATAGAAAGGCACCTGTCTTTTTTTTTTTTTTACATTTGGCCTTTGTGCTTTCACATCACAGATTAAAAATATGTGAATACAGATGAAACATTATTGAAATCAAAATGAATTAAATAAGAGTTTAAATGCTAGACCACAGATTTTTAAAAACAATACTATTAAAAGCGTTTTGCTTCAATTGTGTATTACATGAAAGTAAAACAAACTCACATTTACTTATGACAAATTTTACTGCATTTCTAAATGACTAACTATCTTCAAAACTATTCATGGTTTTTATCAGACACAATTTATAATTAAAAGACTAGAACAATTTGTTTGGGTTGAAAAGACATTATAAAACAAAGCACTTAAAATTATTGAACACAATAGTACAGCCAAGTATTTTAGATATTTGAAATTGCCTTTCTTGGGTCATGATTCAAAGGCTGTGATACTTGCCAAGAAGGTAAAAAAAAGGCTAAGAATCTCAAATATGTTTGGGGATTTTTAAAGCAAGGCTGCAACTACAAAAATGGGTAGAGTTAAGTAGAACAAACATCTTGAAAAAAATATATTATGAAGTGAGGTATGGTAGTATTGAAGTGCTACAGTGGATTTCTGCATATTCAAACTTATTTCAGGTCAACTACTCTTAAGTTTGAGATCAGCAGATTGTGACTGCTTGCTGCAATCTTTTGTTATATGACCCTTTGTAGATGTCCAACGGCCACAAAGAAGGTACATTCAATTAAGCAAAAACTAACAACATGATCAGATATGAATGAGCATATCTGGCAATTTAGAAGGCAAAGTAAGTAAAAATGCAAGCATACAACTTATTCATAATAAATACATTTTCAAGCATTTGACATTATCAATATTTTAAAAAGAACTTAAATAATAAATGCAACTATTTTATACAGAACTGTACCATTTATTATACACACAAGTATTTCAGTTCCCTTTGTTTACAAAGGCTGGTTACAGATATATGGAATGTTACAGTACCAACTTGCATAAAATTTTAGTACAATTCGTACTTCAAAAAAAGGGTGAAAAACACCAGCCTAATAAATCTGACTGAATTGAAATATTTTTAATTACATCATTAACACATACACAACAAGCTGTACATAAGCCCACTTTTCAATCACCACTTCAAGATACTGTAGCAAGTACATTAGATTATAAATGATTCCAACTAGTCAGTTAAATTTATTAAAGGTTTGCACTGCTACTCACTCTGGAACCTTTGAGACATAGCCTGTACTCACGACTTACTGAGCTCTTGTTAGTACAGTTAAAAGGCAGTCAGCACTGGTTGCCAAAGTACTAGTCACAAGAGATTTCCTCAGAGGAATTTCACCCAGGAACACACATTTTTGGATACTTTTTTTCTCTTCAAGAATAAAAAAGAAGTTTTAGGGGGTCAAGACTCTCCATTCTGTACCTTGGATGCTGGTGGATGCATGAAGTCCTTAAAGGGAACGAGTGCCTCCTTCAGAGCAGAGCAGACTTCTGAGGATGAGCAGGTGATACATTCTACTAAAGTTGGATACAAGGCAATAACTTGTGCCCATGTGCTAGCATCAACTGCAAGGAAGAAAAGAACAGACTGAATCACTTACTACTGTCCAAATTCTTACAACAGTTTTTTTTCAATACCTGAATACATAAGAGCACATTCAGGTGCCTAAACATACAGACACTATGGAGCCCACACAGGGGCTCGGATGCGAGGCATAATTTCTGCAGGAGAGCCATACTCTTTTTTTTCAGCTGCAACTGGAGGCCAGATAGGATAATATCCATAAAATGGTGCTACACACCTGTGTTTCTACATATGAATCATTCACTGTGTTTTCTGAATGAAGAACTCAAACAAATTTAATACTTCTATTAAATCCATAATACACATGCATTTTCTGCCTGTGTTTCTCCTCTACTGACAGAAAATTCAACTGGATGCACATGTCCCTTCTGGAAAATGGTCAGCAATGAGGATTTCTATTCATTTCAAACCATTCCAGATTACAAGAGCTATAGAAAGCAGAGGAAGAAGCACTGTACCAAGACAAAAAATATCCATGGTAAAGTTTCTTAGTCCAGCAAGTGAAATTAAATGTTGTAGCATGAATCTTATTTATTATGTCACTTCCTTGCTTATTTCTGTTTTAGCTCTGCTTTCAAAAGAGAACAAATTCCTGATTTCAGATAACATTAATAATTATCTTACATAAATAAAATTATTAAAAAGTAGAAGAAGTGGGAGTGAAGTGATTCTGTAATTTGTCCAGTGGTTCTCTTGATAAGAAAGCGTGCAGGAGGTTTGGCAAGCACTGCTGTAAATGCACTAGGAAAAGCACATCTCTCACTGCAGGAAGAGGGAGGGATGTGGGGAATGGTCCAACTGAGTTGGCTACTCTACCCTTCTAAGAAGATGATCCACCAAAATAGCACTTCAGTTGCCTTCAGGGTTTGCCAAAAGGCTTTATGCATCCTGGCATAGTTTTACCTGCACCCTTTTGCCATCAGCCTTGGAAACCACACTGTCATAACTCTGGCTGCTCAGTGATGCTGCAAATGAGGCACTGCCTCTTGCCAGAGACCCACCTGCTGGTGGTTTTTTTGAAAGACTGTTTTTTTTGTTTATTTCTGGGTTAAAAAGGTGCGTTTTTTCCTGTTCCTCATAATACCAAAAGCATGGAAGTAGAGGGAATACACAATTCTGCCAGAAGTTCAGAGTCAAATACCAAGACTCTTGATTATGTTTTGTTACAAGAACTCCCTGCACATACACTGTAGGTGCAGATTTTACAGGAGGAACAGGATATGTGATTATAAATGAAGTTGAGGTCTTTCATTTAATTCAATCCTTTAAATACATATCACCATTTACTTGGGCATCAATGAGCTAAGACATCTTTCTCAGTCCAGGGCACAGGAGGTACCAGAGCAAGAACAGAGCAATAGCAAGACCACAAGTTGAAGTATCTACCAGGCTGTCTCTGCATTTAACTTGTACACCTCTTTAACTCCAGAGGGCACCTTAGAAAAGGACACTATAAATTGAAGTTTTCTCATTTATTAAACATATCTTAGGATCTTATGCTTTTAAGGCATACTGGAAAAAGTTTGTGTTTTTTTGTTTCTGTCTACCTGCCACCTACAGACTACACTTTTCTTTCAAATTTCTGGGAGAATTACTAGAGGAAATAATAAATCTATCTTTGTAGTAGATATAATATTACCTTGTTTAGAACCATGTTGTTTAACAGTAACTTACCGTTTTCAGGCTGAGTTTTTTTAAGTGAATCTATGAGAGTACTAACAGCTTTTAAAACAAATATGATTTCTGTTACTTGCTGCCTACAAAGGAAAAAAATGCAAACAGTTAACTACTCATTTCTGCCTTAAGATTTGATACTGCACCATACACATCTCAATCTGAAAATACTCATATCAAAATGTAAGTAATAGTTACATGAAAATAATCAATTTCCACATTCACAATCAAAACCTTAAAAAGTTGAGTGATTTTCAGATAAGTTTCATTTTAAAGAATTTCTTAGCACTTCAGTCAATTTTTCCATTTCAAGAACATTACTTGAGTGATGATTCACAATGCTGTCATTTGGATATTTTATCTTATTTTTGAGAAGACTCCACCTCTCAATTTAGAAAGTACATATGACTCTATTGGGAATAAAAAGAAATCAGAGTTCAGAAGTATTATGCTATAGATATCAGAAACATTGTTTCAGTAACTGAAAATGTAACAGTATAGAATATGACCATTACTATTTAAAGGTTTTTCAATAAAAATTGGTACCAGCATTTTCTTTGAAATGTCTTCCCCACAAACATTTTCCTGCCTTTTAATTTTCACCCACCCCCCCACTTTATTTTTCTCATGATTGAGTGATATTTTGAATGCAACCTTCTTCTCATGAAGTCTTGGTAATACCTTTAGGTCCTAAAGAAACTGTACATACCGTGGAAGAGGACATTTGCCACTCAGTCTCTCATCTTCTATGTAGCGATGCAATACATCCTGTGACCTTTTCAAGAGCACAGAAAGTGCCATTCTAGAGATGTAGCCTTCCTGAGGAGTTGTGACTTTATTACTGAATGAAAACTGCAGCAGTGTTTCAAAACACACCTTAGAAAACTCCTCTCTCATTCGAATGTCTATTTCGGCTTCTGTCAAAGCAGAATGACACATTTAATTGTGCAGTGTGCATGATGCTGCATTTCAAACAGTTTATTGTACTTGGAAAAAAGGTTATCACTCCTCTAGTATTAAAAATATTAACAGTGTTAAGAACAAATATTAAGAATACATTCTAAGAAAAAATGACTGCACAAAAATCACAATATTCTCAAAAATAAAAGATGAATTATGCAAGGTACTTGACACTGCTTTAATAATGACATACATTAAATCAAATAAAAAAAAAACCAGCTGCTCCAGTTCTTTAACGTGAATACTAATATTTGGTACTGTACAGTCCAAATATTTTTCTATGTAATGGCTGTAACGTTCATTTTGTTATGTTATGTTCATTTTTTCATCTTTCAAAAAAAAACTACAGATGTTTTTTCTTGAAGGCAGAGAAGGTACCTGGTTAGGTACACCATACAGTTATGCTAAGGTCATTTAGTTTTTAAGAAGAGGATATTATGTCTGTCTTACAATTATCTGAAATCATTGTTAAAACTGGCACAAAGTAAAATAAACTATGTAGAAACTAACACAAGTACAATATTATATATGATACTGTCCAAGCAGTAAGGAAGTAGTTTTTAAAAAACTACAAGGAATGTTTGGCAACTTCCACAAAATCTAATTTATAAAAACAAGCTGGGTATCAAATAGTCTGTAATGAATACATGCCACCGAACTTCATGTCTTTATCAGAATAAGTACTCTCAACATTTTAATTATTTTCTAGTAGATTTAAATACCATACATTTTATCATTCAGGTACCATACCTGTAAAGGAGGATGACTGAGAATGTATTGATCCTTTATTGAGCATAGTCATTATTTGCCCAACAAATTCCTTAGGAATAAAATTAGCATATGGCAGTATCTCTGTGCTGATCAGCTGTACCACCTAAAATAAATTAATTATATTTATATTGTTTTTCTGAATATTAAAATTATAAATCTAGTACGAAGAAGACAGAAACATTAAACAAGAGACAGGCCTAATGAAACTTCTCAAAATCTTCTATTGCTAGCTTTTAAAATTTGCAGATGCATCCAAAATTGTGGTCTTGCATGGAACATTAAACTTGAAATAATAAACCTTTTCCCCCCCACACTTTTGCCAGAGTTTCTGATGGAGTAATCACTCAGATTTCCACTGACATTTGAAGTATATTCTTCCAATGGAATTTATGGAATTGAAAAGAGAAAATCTAACATTAGGAATTTCCCTCTCCCTCCACACAACTCAATATTCTCACTATGATATTAACACACATATCACATGCTTAGAACATGACATCTGCAAAGGAGAACAAGTGAGTTTATTATCTAGATGAGCTTAAGGCAATACACATTAACTGAAATGCTTTCTATCCTTGTCTTGATGCTCTCATGCAGGAACAAGATTAGATGGGTGGGTTTAGATTAATTAGATCTCTCTAATTAATGCATTAGATCTGAGAGCTCTGCTCACTGCAGGCAGAACCACTCCCACTTTTCGTCCAGAAATCTTTTTGTCCAGCTACCACTCTGGAGAGATGACAAGGAATCAAACCCACAGATACTGCCACACATCATCTCTGCAACTCCTTTTGCTTTTTGCCCCTAACCCCTGTTCTGCCACACCTCTTTGCCCTGGAGTGAAAGGGGACAAGTCCATCTTCATTTCAAATATCATCTTCTCTTCATTTCCTTCAGTTTTATCCAACCAAACATTGTCTCTTTACAATTACAGCAGTCTCTGTGCTGCACAAACAAGACATCATTTCCTCATTTATGCAGATGATTCCCAGTATTGAGAACAGATCTGAAGGGCAACAATTTCATTGCTGACTGCCCCCTTCAATGCAGAAAGCACTCACTAAAGGTTTAATTGTCAGCTTTCTCTGTGGTTTACAATTACCTGTGCAACTGCTTGACAATATCATAATAAGTTAGGATCGTGTAATGTGTTACAGGCAGTAACACATTGTGGTTTAGCTGCTCTGTGCTGCTTTCAAGTTGAGAGGACAAGAAGTTGTTTTTAGCATCCCGCTTTCTACTTTCTGCATCACCCTGAAGCAGATGAATTCTGGACCTATGAATTTTCTGTCTTGTTTTCAAAAAGGAATGCAATATCTCAGAAAAAATAGTGAGAGGGTAACTTTTAAAAAAGTTATTTCAGAACCAAATGCAACTTGTAAATGTCACTAACTTGTTATGTTTGACAGTATATTTTTATAGGCTCCTTACCTCAACATCAATACTCTCATTCTTCTGAAATTCTTGAATTGAGAGATTATCAGGAGGTGTACTAAAAATAAACATACTATATGTTATACTTTTAAATTCATCACATGTGTAAGGAGATAAGTACAGGGAGTGCATTGCATTTAAAGTTATGACATGCATCAAGTTGGTACTATTATATGGTAATAATTAATTGCAAGGCCAAGTTGGATAGGCCTTTGAACAACCTGGTCTAGTGGAATCCTGTGATTAACACTTTTACTGACTATGCAAGTAAGAGACTTTTAATTTTCAGTGGTATTCCTGTAAAAAACTTTATTCTAATTTTACATTTTCTTCTACATTAATGAAACACTTTTCATTAATAGGGCATGACATTCCTTCATAACTAAAATGATATCTTGGTTCTCATTCTTAATAATTTTCATTAAAAGAAAAACATATTTTATAAACAATAGTTTTGAAGACATTTTGAACTTTCTGCAGTTCTTCCATTATATATAAAAATTCATTTACTGATGAAATGTCCAGAAGTGATTCAACCATGAAAATTACCCAATACTTCAGAAGATCCTACTGTAGCTGCTTGTAAATTTGGAAATCTTGTATGATTTGATTGGAAATTTTATGCCAGCTATCAGTTATAAGGTTTTCTCTGGTGACATTTTATCTCATTTATTGAGTCCTTGCATGTACTTACTGGACTGCCTGTTCAGTGAATTTCCTCTCTTTTGCTGGATTATGCCTCTATTGACTTACTGGACCAAATTCCTCAGCAGGGCAAAAAGAGTAAAGCCTCCTACTTAGATAGCAATCAACTTCTTTAGCTAATGTGCCTACATTGGTGTTTTAGTTTGGATCAGACAAGGGCTTTTCAAGTTAAACTTTCAGACATCCCCTATTATAAACCTTGGTTCATGTCTGGTATTCAGAGTGCATAGAACTGGATTCATTTTTGATGAAACTAAACCCAAAAATGTACTCCAAGCTCTCATAGATCCTTGCATGACAGGAAGCTACACTAAAGCTACTCTGAAATGAAACACCTAAAGTAAGCATCCTGTAGGTGATGGGTCCTCATCATGAACTATTTTGCTTCACAGATGTGCTTCTACCGCACTTTGGGGAGGGCAAAAAGTTGCCCAAAACCAAAGAAGGTACTTCCCACTATGTTAACTCTGAATTACCTTCCTTATAATCCCACAATCACAGGATTGCCTGCTAAAGTCTACATAGATTTAAGATACAGTTAGCACATTTACTAGAAGAAAAATTGATTATTAGCTACAGACAGCTGGTGGTATGAGAACTTTCTGAGCTACATAAATTGTGAGGTTAAACAAGCATATCATAAAACTATCCCTATCTGGTCACCTTGCACCATTCCTTAAGTATTCCACTAATTTAACTTTTAAAAATAATTCTGACATCTTCAAGCAGAGGAACAGTTTGGAAATTTGACTACTTGAAAGGAATGGCTAGAAATAGTGGAATGAAGATTGTCTGCAGCCCTTCCATGTGCAGGTATTGTATGGTTGTGTGTTACAATGCATCTTAAAATAGACAAGTTTGGGTTTGGTTTGTTTTAACTCCAGAGAAACCATCCCATCAAGTACACATGATGATCACTACTGAAAAGGAAGGAAAATGACGGGGTGAATCTGAACACAACATTCCCTGCCTAATCTACGGCAGAATAGGCAGATGTAACGAAAACAGTGCTCTGGATTGACCAAATAACTGAGCTGTTTCATAAGCAGAGGAATCAGTGCACTGTTGTAGTGATAACCAGACTAGCAGCCTTTGGCTTACTTCCTAACTCCCAACTTTTCCTGCACTTCATGCCCCTCCCCAGGAAACAAGAGATATGTGGTGGATAGTTCAGAGCTAAGCACGTGCTCATGGGCAAGGCAGCTGCCCAGTATGTGGTTGTGGATCTGTGCCAGCCTTGCCTTCAACAAGGGTACTTGCCTGGGCCCATCTTCTCCATGCCACCAGTTTTAATGGAAGGTTTAAGAACTTTGGAGGTTTTGAAATCTCATTCAAATCTAGTTAGTTTAGCTGGCAGTTGTTTTCCTTTTTTATTTTTTTTTTGCCAGTGCTCCTATAAGTTGCTGACCAAGACAAGTAAGATTTTTCCAAGATGGGCTTTTTTCCTCATCTTTTGGGTGCTTAGCCTAAGACACTTGAAAATCAGTCTGCGTACCTACAGCTAATTTTCAGTTTTGACAATCATGACAGTATGTGCCAATGTTCCTGCTTCAAAAATAAATATATCTCTCTTCCTCAAAAAGCCTTTATGTAGATAACTTCACCCTGTCTATGAGATACACAAGTGTTACATGCATGACTAGAAACAACACAAAGAATAAAATATGAAATACTGTATTTATTTTTGGTTTGTATGTTAGGCAGACAGGAAGTTTGGAGTTGTTTGTGAGACACTGAAATGGCTTATGGCTTCAACATTGTTAAAATACTGAAAGACTTCCATCCACTGTAGCAAACTGTGCAAAGAAGCAACTGCTCACTGAAGCCCCCCCCATCCTGAATCCGCCTACTAATTTAGACTGTGACAGGAACTTGATATGAGATAAAGGTGATACTATCGTACAATTGTCCTAAGAAAAGAATGGATTCGCATGTGTAAAAAGACTGAAAAGCTGATGGCTCAGACAATCAAGCTGCAAAGTAACACCCAAGTGCTGAGAGTGTGCACACCTCAGGCTACAGGCTGGGTGTTGAACGAGATAGGGAGAGACACAAAATCCTGAGAGGCAGGTAGAGTTTCTATGTCCTAACACAAATGACTCAGCTATAATAACTCCTACTTGGGGAAGTACCAGGACAGTTCACACACAGCCTGAAGATATTCATCTCTACTGACAGGCCACAATGGGCCATAATGGATTCAAGTGCACTGATGCAATAGGCAGGCAGAGGTAACATCTTAAAAGGTGTCAAAGACTCATGAAATGTCTTGTGATCCATCACTACATCATCCAGAACTCCCCATCCCAGGGGAGGTACCGAGATGCTCCCACTTGGCCCAAGCCCAAGAAAAGACCACACACAGCTTTCACTCAACACTTGGTTTTCTTCCCTCACCACATAAGACTTTCCCTACCACCCTGGACTTTGCTCACTTATGGACTTCTCTCCCCACTCAGGACTTAGTCCACCATCATGGGCTTTTCCCTCACCACCCTGGGCTTCCCTCAATGGATCCAGACTGCAACCGTCACTCTGACAAGACTAGGACTCTCACCACTGGGAAGACCACAAGAAGAGGATCAAGAATGACAGTATTGGAATCCATGGGGTGCTTATATTTTTTACTTAATCTGTCTCTGTCACCCTCTTTCTCTCTCCCCCTCTCTTTTCCCTATTCTCTCTGATCTGCCATACATGCTACAGATCATGCTACATACTTGTTCATGTAGCAAATTCCTCCCAATTAAATAGATTTTTGTAAGGTGTCTATATGAAACATCTACCTAGGGGCCAAAAGCTTTGTTGGTCTGATGTAATATATCCAAACTGTATCAGAAGGGTCAAGAGCCAGGAAAGAGAAGCAGCGTGTGATGCATCAAATTCTATAGGTACAGAGCTCCCAGGCCCTGCCCACAGTCTCGGGAGGGCTTCAGATCCAACAGCAAAGCGTGAACAGGCACCTGGAAGCCTTCAGTGCACAGCAGCACTCTGTTCAGAAGCATCTTTTGGGAAAAGTATTGATTTAATTCCCTCATGTGAGCACAGACTTTTGCTCTAGTAAATTATACATACACATACATTTGTTGAAATTTATTTTATGTAATGGCTTGACATGCATTCATGAAAGCCTCTGGGAAAGAAGAACGGTATGAAATAATAAACAGATCAGCTTCTTACTAGAAGATAATTTTGTGTAAATTAAATTACATGAAATGTATTAATTTTAAATGTCATTTTGATTTATAATAAAAATCAAGATTACTGCGTCTCCTCAGCTGTAGTTTGCTTTAAAAAAAAAAGCTGAAATTTATTTCTTAGAAGCTGTTAATTCTCTATGACAGTAACATTTTCCTTTTTTATTTACCTAGGCTCTTTTGGCTCTATTTGAAATTTCTTGATGTATAAAGCTGCAGAGATCAACTTTGCTGAGCTTTTGTACTTTTCAAACACCAGTGAGTATCCCCTCTTGTTCAGCCCCATAGCTGGCTTGAAAGTCTATTCCTGTCCAAAAGATGTAAGTGGGGCCATGCAGAGGAGATTCACTATTTGAAATACAGATATTCACAGTGCTTTAATTTAAGGATTCAAACCACAGTGACCTCTTGTCTAACTAATGCCAACTCAGTTTCATTGCCAGAAGCAATAATTAAGCTATCTACACATGCAATTTCTAGGGCTACAGCGACTAAAAGAGTTAAGAGTTAGACTAGGAAAATGTTTAAAATATTGATTAAAAATTTAGAACATCAGTGAAACAGTTTCATCCTTCTACTCTATCCTCGGCCAGGTAGAAACCTGGAGACATGCGTACAAAAATGAGACAACGTGCACTGGCATATTCTAATGAACAATGCTAAAGTAAAAAAAACCTAACCAAATCTGTTATGCAGTGTTGCTAGAAGGACTGACTGCATTAAGTCATTAGGGAGTTTCACAGAGATGCACGTGTTTCATATTTAGAACCATCCCACCAGTCCTAAGTCAGCTTTGAAGACTAAGGGTTTGAAGAACAGGTACAAAAGGAAGCCATTTCACCTGGCTTTGCATGAAGCCTGTATAGACAGTAACACAAAACATCTAGAACATTTAAAAGTGAAAAGTGTGGAGTATGAAAATGTATCAAGAGTCAAGGAAGAAAAGTAAGGTTTTTTTAGTGACAACATTCCAGTTTCCTTGAAGCAAAGAGCTTAGGAAAAATTACAGAATGCCAGCATAAGAAAATCAACTTTCGGTTCTAACCATACTCAGGTCTAGCTGAATACATCTAATGATATCCCTGTCACAAAGGGTGTGGGGACATGCTGGGGAATGCTAAAAATCCAAATAATGCAGTAACTCGGTTACTCTGTCTCACTGACAGCCTCCTGGGGGTGTCAACTAAATTGCATTTTCAAAATTCTTTGTGCTTCAGAATCTTTTCAATCCATACTGGCCTTAGCCACATTTGTGCACTTCTGCACCTGACTCAGTAACTGCTCAGTCCTGCACATCTGCAGGTTGGAAAGCAACCACAGATGACCTGACCCACAGTTGCAATAAAGCCACTTGGTCATGTTCAGCAGTAAAACCAAGTAAGGTTTAAAAGTCACTAATCTAAGAGCACAGGGTGCTCTCATCTTCTCACCTGTGGCTTGGTTAAGTGATATTGGTGATATGGACAAAAATCCAAATAGTACCAAAATTTTAAAAAGCACAACTCATTGTTAATATAAATAAATCAAGAAACACACCAAAACCCAGTTCTTTGTCACCTAGCTGGCCTTAAATAGAGATCAACTTGGATAGTTGGAAAGGAAAGTAGATTCCCATTGCCCTCCCCTATAATCTGAAGGTTGACATGAACCTCAACTCAGCCATAAATTTTGTCTGTTACTTTCAAAATAGTGAATAGATTCTCCCAAATTACTCTGGAATAAGGCACCACTTGAACTAACATATATTTTCTATTAGAATTATAACACAAAAAATTTGAAAGAACACAATAAATTTGAAAATTCTGAATTCAATTTCCTTACAAATGGAACAACTACAAATTTAAGGGACTGACTAAACTGCCATTGCAATCGACCAGAAGACATACTGTAGAAAATTTCAGCACAAAAGGGTTTGCCCTCCTTGCCAAGGTTAGTTACACAGCACCTTGCAGAGAGTGCAGAAAAGCTTCAGCAAAGGAAATTAGAAGGGAATTACCTCAACATGGGGAACTTCGACATCTATCTCTAGAGCCCTCCTTGCATCAGAGAGAGAGGTAGGCTGCAGTAGCATTGTGGGAAGGAGGAGGATGAAGAAAAGGAGAAATGACTGCTATTACTAATAGTCTTGACTATTGGCATGAGGAAGATGTACTCCTGTTTTAACTTTTTTTAGGACCGCAGGCTCAGGCTGATGGAACAGAAAGGCTATTCATCCTAAACTACCAAGGGGTAGGGCTCTAACTGTAAGCAGGAGAACCACACACTTGGGAAGGCAAACTGCTATTTAGAAAAAGATGGACATTAGGGAGATAAAAAAAAAAACAAATCAGACATTCTGTAGCCACACAATGTACAGCTACATAAGCAAAATTCATCTACTCACAACAAGCCTGGAAAGAGTAATGATAATGGCCATTAATTATAATAACAGGCCAAATTATCTAGCTGTAGTCATGTGGTTCTACAAACCACCAGCCTGTTTTTAGTGTTTTAAATCATTTAGAACCCTAAAGCTTCTAAGTGAAAGAACAGAAAAGTTCCCTACAACTTTTCTGAAAACATCATCAATTATGATGAAAAAGTTGATCCCTAAACCACATTTTCTTTGTAAAATTACAGAATACACTCTGCTGTCTAAAAAGGCAAACAGTAAGTAAACAGAGATCATAGGGCATCATAAATATTCACACAAGCACTATTTTTCTTTTACCTCCAGAGAATATTTGCTCATGTGTGACAGCTGGCAAAAGCTATTAGAATTAACACAAACAGCAATCATTTCTAGCAAGCAACATAGTAAAATGAAATTTCTATGGTTGAAATAATTTTCAAGAAAAATATAATTCACTCACTGTAAATTAAGAAAAATGGACAACATATTTGGCCAAAAAGGTCATGCAGATCACAGTGGATTACCCTGAATAACACTGAAGATCTGTGATAATTTTACTTCCCTGGATTTATGAATAGTTAATACCAAAAAACTAGCAATGCCAGTCTTGGTCAGCTAAGAACATGCAAAAAGGAAATGTTTCATCTGTTTTGCAGATATTAAGGAAGAATTAATTTATAGTAAATAGTAGCACGTATTCCCAAAGCAACTTCTAAGTGAACACATGTTCTTCTACAATAACCTGAAAAACTTTTATTTTCATTTTGTAAACCAAACTATGATATTGATTATAGGATGTTCATTGATCTGGACTGCCTGCTCAGAATGCAAGCAGGATTACTAATTGCAGCTGAAAACAAAACCAAACAAGATACTGCCAAGATTATTTTAAATTAAAGAAACAGGGAAGAATAAAAATAAAAACTTGGGTGACTGAAGTGCCTTTTAAGCAGCTGGGATGACCTTTTAGATTTTAAAGTCCTCCTATTTAATAAAATTTTCTTTCAAGTAAATGCAAAAACAATAGAAAGGTTTTTTATTTGATTGTCAGGTAACCCTATTGGTGACATACCAAACCCATTTTTATTAACAAGCATTTTCACTAAGGGATGTGTCTCCAAAATTAATTTTCATTGATATTTATTTTTTGTTTGTTTTGTGCAAGCTGCTATTTATCCAACATTAGTAAATACAGCTGTGTTTGGTTGCTGGTTTTTGTGTTTCAAAACTAAATATATACACATACACAGCATATTAGTGTAAGGCACAGAAGAAACCTACTGTTTTCTGTTAAAAAGAAAGATCAATTTCTTACTCAAATCAGCACATACAGAGAAAATCAGGGAATGAAATTCTTCATGTTCCACCTTGCACTTTAGTCCAAAACACTATTAGATATAAACTACTCCTAAAAGATGCTTGCCTACAGATGTTCACAAAAAATGGAAATTCCATACCATTCCTAAGCACTCTTCTACAATAACCTATCTATCTTTCCTTATATGAAAAGGTTTCCTTAGTGTCTAACCTAGACAATCTTTGCTGTACTGAAATCCATTTTTACCCATTGTCAAGGGACAAGAAAAGTTCTTCTCTGGGGCAAGCTTTTACCATATTCTGAAGATTTACAATGTCTTCCTCCTAACAATATATTCTTTCAGTTGAACAAATTAATAGATCTAAGCCCAGGCTGGATGGGACTCTGAGCAACCTGGTCTAGTGGAAGGTGTCCCTGCCCATGGCAGGGGCGTTGGAACTACATGATCTTTCAGGTCCCATCTGACCCAAACCATTCTATGATTGCCTGTCTCTGATAGTCATTGTTTTTCACTCTGGACTCTCTCAGTCTGCCCACTGCAGAATGGAACACTGTAGGTGTTTCCAGTTATAAATATGACTATTTAGCTACACTTTTCATAAAGTATCATAAATAAAGTGTGATTAATTATTAAGGCACAGTCAATTTATCTTGGGTAGAAAGAAATGCGCAGTAACTATGACCTTCTGAGTGAACAGCAGTGTAAAAAATAATTTTCAAAAATTCATAGTAGAGCAAAGTATTTCAAGATGGAACTCAGGAGAAATACATGTATTTAACAGTTTTCAGCTTAATGAAAAGCATTAGTGGTGCAATTCTGTTCATATTGAAGAAAGGAACAAATTGAGAGTACATATGAGTAACTCTTTATGGAATCTATAGTAAAAGGCCTTGGGAGTCCATACAGAATTCCTTGACCTGTTCAGAAAGACTGTGCCTTGTAGTGAGAGTTCAGCTGAGCTCTTTCTTGCTCTTAGAATTCACCTTTTGATCGAAGCTTTTCCTACTACTTGAATTAGATATGGGTTACCTTTTCTCCATCATTCATGAAAATAATTTTCAGATATCAAATAGCTCTACTAACACATTTGGTGAACAAATTACTTACAAATATTTTCCTAAAAAAAAAAAAAAGAGGAAATTGAGTTTACCTTTTTGTGAATAAAAAGTCTTCAAAAGTATTGGCTAGCTCTGGCCACATACTGTCAAATTTCCCAGAAGATGCATGCTGCCTTGCAACAGGTAGCCCAATGGAGAGAACTTTCAGGAGAGAGGACACAGCCAGCTTCCAGGTGCTTTCAGAAGGACAGGAGTATTTCAGACTGAGAGGTATTCTTAGTGTCTGCAGAATCAAAGTCAAAAAAAATTTATAGAGCCTGAGACAAATCAGAGTACAGCAAGTTTCTGCAGAACGTCTTGGTGGACACTGTCAGAGAAGATAGTACACATCCCCACCTTTTCTGCTGGTATATCGGATGGCCTTTTAAAAATGTAACTCTAAAGATCATTTACCATATACTAGCTGGCTACAGCATGGGTCTGTAGCCAAGCAGAAGGTTAGAAGTCAGATCTATCATCAATTATACTAAGAAATTACATACTAATTTTCTTTTTTCTGTATGGTCATCCACCATTTCTGCTAAGCCTGACAAATAGGCTTCCCTAACATCTAAAAGACTGCAGGCAGTTTATTGCTATGAGTATATTCTGGAGAATTTAGTCCTGTTCCTAGAAGGCTACTCCAAGTGCTTCCATGGTAAAGGAAAAAAGCTTCATCAAATTTAAACTTTTCCTTTTAAAGGTGAACTGTATACATTATCACTGCAAGAAACCTGTCCACTGCTGACTGTTAAACCACATGAAATTTAAAAGTAAAAACAGTTAGTAAAATCCTAAGATAAAGGGTGCAAAACAACTCAAAGATCAGATGAAAACATGGCAAATTTTAAGTCTTTTAGACAGAAAGCCAGCTTCAAAATCTATAGAACAGAGTCATTAATAAATTTAAAAACATTAATTGCATGAACTACTTACACTTTATGCATTCCTTGTAGCATTGTTAGTCAAACTGACTTAGAACCTGACAGTAAATTATCTTGAAAAAATAATTATTAAATTTACATTTCAAATACCTAGTGACTAGATTCAGGTACTACACGTACACTGCCCCCCCATGCTGTTAGTGCAGCCTCTGATTTAAGGATAGTGAGGAAAGACTCACTCTGACTCTCATGAGGGAGTCAATTATAATTAACGCTCTATTGCCAAAAATCATGACCAGCTAGAACCTAGCCCTAGAGATAAATGGAGTATTTTTTTCTGCTGCTATTCATCATATGTGTCAAATCTAATTCCAAAAGCAGTATAGGCCTTAGAGACATGAAAAATAAATTTAAAAGCATTTTTCACCTCCTGCAGTGGATCACATTATCAACAGTAAATGTTAAAGAAAAGGGGTGTTTGTATCAGTTTCACTAATCCTATTAAAACAGAAGCGAAAAACAACTGCATTAACTTTGAAATACAAATATTTAGTTCATAACAGATTTCAAATTACATCACCTACTTTAAACACATTCAGGTTTTGATATTTCTATACAAGAAAAACTTGATGTCAGCCAAGTCATTGCAAACAAACCTAGGTCAGATACACCTTTTTCCCAGACATTTACTATTACTTCTATTATTTAATAAAATTTATTGCTGAAATGGAAAGTCAAAGCAAATGAAGAGTTTAACATTTTCACCTTAAAGGAGGAGTTTGACAATTTCACCTTAAAGGTGTATTTGCTCACCTATCACATTTTATAGCTACATCAACGAACAAAGATATTAGAAGCAAATCAAAAGTAATAGCTACAGCACAGACCCCTGAAGTATATATGCCAGTCTACAGAAACTGGTCTTTGGCTTTAACTGCCATTATTTACTAAGAGGCCTACTTACCACACTCATGTGCATAATACTTTCCAAGATTAAAATTTTGTGGCCTCACACATTCGTTAATTTTTATCTTAATATTGAAATACTGATGCTGACATTATGCAGCTAAGAACAATTCACACAGCCTAATCAATAGCCTTGCAGCTTCAAACAAAATTATTACCTGCTACACATTTTCATAAAATTTCCATCTGTTTACTACAGCTTTAGGTTTCCCAGGAAGTGTTTATCAACACTAGCTGAAGATAAAACTCATTATTTTCAATACAAGCGCATTAAATTCAGAGCGTATGCAGGAAAAACTTTTACCTTAATAATGTTCTGAAGAACTTTCTCTGTTACTACAGCTTTATGGCAAGCTGTCTTTTGGTATAAGTCCACCACAACTTCCAACGATCTCTCAGCAAATGGTACATAATTCAGTGCTACCCATTCCGCCTAGGAAAAGAAATAAGTAAATTACTAAACTATATGTGAAAACGTATTAATTAAGGAACAGAAAGTGTATGTTTTGCACTGAACTCTCAGTTTAATGCATGCAAGGTTTGCTAAGAATATGGTCCAAGCAACAAAAACTGCAAATACAACGTAGTTGGGCTATGAAAATGTACTCTACATTGAAGTAAAGCACATTTAAGTATGAGGAACGTTGCAGCCTAGGCAAGACAACTACATTAGCACAATCTTTAAAGAAATTTAACTCACCGGTGCAAATAGTTGTATCTAGTGTGATTCCATTGTGTTGCAGGACAAACAGAATAAGAAGAATTAATACATACATAATAGTTACCTCTTTGATTACAGTGAATCAGATGCTCATGCTTAGTGAACAGCCGTGTACACAGATAAAAAGAATTACTGAACACGTCCCCTTTCTTTACAGCACGTGCAATTCAAAAATCTGCAGCTTGAGGGAATTTTCTCCATTCAAAATTATTGTATCTTTTTATTAAATTTAGTATCACGTGTAGGACAAATTATTTTAGATTAATTCATTGTACAAATTCAGACACATTCACTGTGTCTGGTGTCCAGGCAAGATCTTTCCTACATGAAGGAATACAAAGCATAAAACCAAAGAAGAATGTAAAGGTAAAAAATGAAGATTAAAAAAGCACGTAAAAAAACTTATTACACAACATGCATAGTGAAGTTTTTACAAATTCAATAATTCCTGAACAACCTATATCTGAAGCTGAATTCGATTCACCAGCCAAGTGAAACAAGTGACATTTCTAATTAATTACCTGATTATATTTTGCATTTGCAATGTGCTTTGTTTCCAGCTGTCCATACTGTGGAGGCTTGCAGGAAAATTCTACAAAGGCCAGCAGCTGGTCAAAGATTGCAGGATACATTATCTGCATACTTTCTGAACCCACACATATAGCCTACACCAAAAGAAAATACAAAAGCTTAATATATATACTGAGCTTTCACATTCAACATCTGCATCAGTACAAGGAACTCCTAAAGAAAAATCCCCATGTAACACTATGCCAGAGTCACACCATATAAAAGACAGTGGATAGTTCTAACAGTTTAAGGAAAGTAAATTCTGTTATTTTACTAAGGTAAATTAAGTGGTAAGATTCCTGAGCATATACAGTTCAGTAAATACAGCTATCTCATCCAATAAAAGATATATTTTCTTTACTAACTCCACTTTGATGTGTCAGTAAAATATAAGTCTTATATAAGTCTTGTACATGGATCTCAGCCACATCTTCTTTAAGCTCTACTTCAAGGAATGTTTAAATCTCAGAAGCAAATCATACAAGGCTTCAAAAAGCCTTAAAATAACATCTTACAGAAAGAAACATAAATAAAATGAGAATTATATGATTTTGGTGTACCTGAAACTCATAATCTTGCTTGAAAATGGAAAATGTACTTAAATGATGTCAATGAAATATCATATTGTCAGAGGCTAATGATTTTCTGCTGTAATATAAATCACAGGGAAATCCTAGAGCATTTATTTTCAAAGCCAGATACAATGATTCTGTGAAGTTACTTCCATTATTTTCTGTCATTTTAAATGCCTTGCTTTACTTCCCAAAGTCTCTTCTCTCAAAGCTTCAAGAAGCAGTCAATTTATTGCTCTACAAAAAGACCTTGTACTTGTACTGTCATTTTTCTGTCGGGAAGACTCAAACGCCCTTTTCATTTTAAGCACAGATCATCCATGACAAATTGTGGCTGAACTCACTCAAGGTGACAACAGCTCCAAAGCTGGTTAAGTGCAGCCCCCATGCTGGAGCCATGCCACAAGCTGTGTGAGTCAATGGGCAAGCAAATACCCCAAGTCCCCAGCCATGAGAGGGAGCAAGCCAACAGGGGCTACAGGCATTCCTCACTCTATCATCTCCCTAAGACTGAGCTGCACCTTCAGGCAATGGACAACTTGCAGCAGAGCACTCCATGAATCATCAATGGCCTTTTTCTTTTCCTCAGTTTCCTACAATTTAAAATGCATGTCTAATGCTCAAAAAGCGTAATCAACATTCTGAATGTAGTGCAGGACTCCTAAAAAGGTCAATTCCTTTTCTGGTGCTCGAGTTCAAGACTGCACTGAACTCTGAAAGAAATGCTTAGAACCCAGGTACTCACCCACCTTGTAGAAGACTGAAAGGTTAACTGCTGATCTAAAATTATTCAACATCCTGTAAAGCAATTTCATCTGATCTGCACTAAATTTTAACATGTTAATGTGAGATTACATACCTATTCAAAAAGGTATAAAACCAATTCTGTATACTAACAAATGGATTAGAAAGGGATTAGAAAGGTCCGTTTAATATCTTTACTGACAACCTGGACAAAGGGATCAAATGCACTGTCAGTGAGTTTGCAGACAACAGCAAGTCCAGTGCAAGTGATCTGCTGGAGGGTAGGAAGGCTCTGCAGGGAGATCTGGACAGGATGGGGTGATGAGCCAAGGCCAATTGTGTGTGGTTCAACAAGGCCAAGTGCCAGGTCCTGCACCTGGTCACAACCACCACAAGCAGTGCTACGGCTACAGGCTGGGGGAAGAGTAAGTGGCAAGCTGCCCAGTGGAAAAGGACCTGGACATGCTGGTCAACAGCTGCTGAACATGAGCCAGCAGTATACCTAGGTGGCAAAGGCCAGTGGCATCCCGGCTTGTATCAGAAATTGTGTGGCCAGCAGAACCATGAAGTGATTATCCCTCTGTACTCAACACTAGTGAAGCCACATGTCAAGTCTTGTGTCCAGTTCTGGGCCCCTCACTACAAGAAAGTCACTGTGGTGCTGGAGCATGTCCAGAGAAGGGGCTGGAGCCTAAACTACCTGAAAGGAGGCTGTAAAGACATGGGAGTTGTTCTCTTCTCCCAGGTAACAAGTGATAGATAGGACAAGAGAAAATTACCTCAAGTTGCACCAGAGGAAGTTTAGATTGGATATCAGGAAAAATTTAATTCACAGAAAGGGTTGTCAGGCATTAGAACAGGCTGCTTAGAGAAGCAGAGTCACCATCCCTGGAGGTTATTTAAAAAGATGTGTAGATGTGGCACTTGGGGACACAGTTTGCCGGTGGACTTGGCAGGTCCTTGTAGGTCTTTTCCCACCAAAATGATTCCATGATTCTATGGACTAATTAGAATTGCTTTTCTAAGAGGTTTAGGTTTCTGACTGACACTAAGGAACTTTAATAACCTTAAAATCTGAAAAACAGCCTAGCAAAGTGTCTGGTAAAGGATGTGGAAAGTGTCTTTAAGAGCTGCTTGTAAAACAGAGTGCTAATTACTACATTAAGTGCACTTAACAGACCTGTATAAACTAAAATGTAGTGGTCCCAGAACAACAAAATACAAACAAACAAAGACAAAAAACCCCTAAAACAAAATACTCTGCAAATCATTTTTGGTTGCAAAAACTGACTCAAGACTTCAGTTCCAGAAATTTATGCATTCTGGTACTAATCTTCCGGGTTTTTTAATAGTTCAGATTTATCTAACAACTCCCAGTGCAGCTACTGGCATGGACTACTTTTCTTCTTTACTGCTCTCTGTAGCTAAGTCTCTACCATCGCTGTTGGTATATGCAAATACAGCCTTGAGTTTACCACGTTCATAAAGAGGTTTGCATCCACACTGCCTGCACAGGCAGAATTCAAATGTATTTGATCACCAAGTATGCACTTGTGTTCCTCTATCTGATGAGCCAGCTGGCTCACTGTAGGGTAGACTTAGAGTGAATGTGGGCAAAAACTGAGAATAATCAGCAAATTTGGGCTTGAGAACAAACTTCAGCTGAGATACAGCAATGAAACAAGCTTATACTACAAAAAAACCCCAAAAAAACTCAATCCCCAACTTATACTACACCAGAAAAAGACTAGAAGACAAGTTCTAATGAGAAATAAAAAGACAATAAAGAACAAAATAAAGGGTGTAAAACGGGCTCAACATATGGAAGCCTGAAAGGAGATCGAAAGCTCCCTTCCAATCCCATGTTCTTGAGTTGCAATGTCCTTTGTCAGTGGAATCACGTTATAGAATATCTTTATTAAACCAGTCAGGGACTCAGTCTGAAAAATATCAGGGTTTTTTTAAGCTATTCCAACTGCAAAGTTGATCCACAACTTCTTAGAAAATCAGAACTGACCCAAGTCTTCCTGTATCAGCAAAGAAACTAATCCTACATGCAAACATGTAGGACTCAGCTGCTGGAGGATACAAAAGATCAAGATTGACCGGAAAATGATAAAAATGTAGCGGACATGACTGGCTTTAAAAATCTACATTATTCATATAACCACATACAAAGCTGAGAGTTAATACCAACTTCTATCCAAGCAAACTGAATGGAAATTCAAGTAAAACAATTCACTCCATAGCATTTCTGTTCCTGCTCATGGCAGGGGGTGTTGGAACTAGACAATGTTTAAGGTTTCTTCCAACCTAAGCCCTTCTATGATGCTATTCTGACACCTCTGTTTTCAAAATACATTCATGAATATTTGTCAAACCCATAAACTAAAGGAATGGCTGCTAAGGTAATGATGCTGCCTTGCTTGTTTAAATATGAGATAAATCAACCTACACTAAGCAAAAAAGAAAGCAAGATACTGAATTGCTGCTCAGTTAGTATCCACCATGTGTTCTATGAGCTAAATGGGGCATGATCCTGTCAGCAACAGGGGAGGAAGTATGACCACACAGTTAAGCAAAGCAGTTACAATATGAAAGCCAAAAGGGAACAAAGTCAGGTCCCATGGATAGTTTTAATTCTGGCATTTCCCAAGTAGGTTTTTTGGGGAGGTTGCTTTTTAAAAAGTAGTGCTTAATATAAATGCACGATCTCATTCATTATCAACTTTGCTTCTTTTGAATAAATAAGTGTTCTGAATGACCAGTGAATTTTGCAAGGAGACATTTTACAACTCCAGAAAGGAAGAAGCAGTACTTTTTTGTTTTTTCAGCTATCCAGAAAAAAGAGCACCCTAATTTGTTGTTTACAGATTCACTTGCATGGAGGGTGTTCTTTGAAGAGGAGTTCTATAGCAATAATTTCTTAAGCAGAGATGCAGCATTTTCCTTAAATAACTGATTAATAAGATGTGAGGATGTAGGTGATGTGGCAGAAACCCTGCTATATTTTATGTTTTGCATGAACTGAAGGTTCTCATGATCACTATTCTTTGTTTACGGCAGTACCAGGGCACCAAATGGAATATTGTTTGGGACTCTTCCCCTTTTTCCATGTAGGGACCTTCAATATCACCATCAAAAATACTTCAGTATTAAGTGGACATGTAAATGGCAACTAACACAGCATAACACTTTCTGCAATGAAACAAAGGGGCATTTCACAAAGATTACACCATTCCTTTCAATGCAGAGCACCTGGGTTGCAGCAGGAATGGAGATCTAATTGTTCTAATACAATACACCGCACAATTATAAATAATATAAAAAATCATGCTTAAGTCACCGTACTACAGCTCTGAGAAGTGAGAGACAGTGTAGTTTACCTTTCACCACACGTCAGAAGTCACATTATTACCTTTTGTAAAACATCTAAAGCTGTAAGGACTGCTTCCTGTAAACTTGTCAAAACTGCTTCAGTGTAAGATGGAAGGATGAAGGGGGAAGCATCTGAACTGATTGGAACTGAAACAGCACCGTGCAAAATGACACCCAGTTTTTGGAGATCTTCCATGCTGAAGCCAGTTTTGATGTGTTGGTAAAGAGCTGGGAATATCTGAATTAAAGCTGTAAGAAAAGGCTGGCTAGGAATGAAAGTCAATTTATCACAAGTAATTGGAGGCCTTGTACTTTCTGAACCAATCCTATACCAGCTGTTCCAGGCTGCCCACCAAAGATTCAAGTCTTCAATCTCATCTGTTACTACAGGCAGTTCGGATCCATTGTATCTTCCTATTCTTTCTCCTATGGAGTCAGTTCTCATGAATGATCTGCCAAGACTAGTGGCAGTTGTTGTCCCTACCACCAGAGGTACAGAAACATTGATGGCAGGTGGAGTCTCGGGCTTCTCAGAGTCTCGAACAGGAGAAACAATTTGCAAGATCTCCTGGAAGCTTTTCAGAGCAGCCAAGGAAACTTCATTATTTTTGCTGAGTGCTGCTGATTGGATGTGATCAAGAAGAACATCCCAGGCTTGGGAAAAGTCTCCTATTTAAAAGAGAGAGGCAGAAAAAAAATCAACTTGGAACTTGCTTCCTAATCCCTTTCCCACCCACCCTCTCTCTCTAAAAGGCTGTTCATGTACTTGTTACTCTAATAGACAGAAATTTCAAGAGATTAGGTGTCAGCTTGAATGGCCTTTATAACATGTACCAGTTCAACCATAGCCAGAAAAAATGAAAGTGACAGAGAAACACACAAATATGAAGTATGAAACAATACATCTATACTCATGTTAAATTTGCTAGCGAAAAATCACATACCACATCCTGTACCAGTAAAATACGTTTTCTTTATTTAGTATAGTGAAACAGATTTGTTCCTATACATACCAGATGCCTGTTGATTTCAAAAAGGGATTAAGGGTCAAATCTATAGTCATGCAATGCATTTATAAAGAACTGATTTTAAAATGCTCTGATAATTGCACTGTGGAAAGATTTCATTTGGGGCCTTTGAGTTTTTCATTAAATTTAGCCTTAGCCTTCAGTTTTCTATGATACTGATTACAGGGTTTAAATATTTAAATAGTTTTAATTTTTTATTCAGTTAATATAATTTAAAATCTACCACATTTCTGCAAATGACCAATACTCTTGATGGCTATTAATGTGTTGACATCTGTATCGCATTAACCGAAATGAAATAAAACATAATTTACAACTAGTTTAATTGTATACTATAGGATGGTAAAGGTATATTACTGTAACGAGGAATTTGCTTTGCAAGCTATACATTCTCTATTTCTTTTTCATTTTCTCCTTGTAGAAATTACCAGGTTATTGTAAAATATTACTACATACAACTGAACAATGTAACTGTTCAATAGTCCACTGACTTTATATTCTAAGAGAACGGTTAAACTGGACACTGATGCCACAGAAGAGTTCCAGGCAAGTGCTGCATAACCTTAGAAAGACAAAAGGAAAAGTATATTCTGACAACTAAAAGAAGAAAAAAATTATTATTGTTATCAGGCTACTATAATTTAAAGCTATGCACCCAGAATTGTGATGACAGATTCAATCTCAATTACTGTGATAAAGATGAAATCTGTAGTTACAATTTTTTGCTATAAGGAGCATGAATTAATAACTCCATAACTGTCGTAGCATTTGAGGGGAAACACAAAATACACTTTTAAGCTAAGATTAAGATTCTTGCCCAGTACTTTAACATAAAAATATACAAAAGCAGTAATTTATTACTGTATCTTTCAACAACTATAAATTTTACCTAAAGGCTGCAGTAAGTATCTCCTAGTGTTAAATATTCTTGCAACACCAGCCAGCGTTAATACCCATGTCTCAGCCCACTGTTTCTCAGCTGTATCCCTTGAATGATGGATGAGAATGTTGCCTCCTCCTGATTCAATCTTCTCTTTGTCAGCTGTGGTAGAAGATTCTCGAACTCTGTCCAGCAGGTGAAATAACACCTGTGACAGTCAGAAAAAAAGAGGAAAAACGCAACTTCTCAAATAACATGGTTGTATCCATATTAAACCAACAAAAAAATAGTAATTTGTTCATTATCCTTTCTGTCACTGAAAATTCCCTTGAATAGTCTCCACAGCATCCAAGATTAGGAATCTGTCAACTGATGGCCACTTGAGAAGAGTTAGAAACAGCACGATCAAACCCACTGGGAACAGTGTTAGCACTAACTGAAGGCTAAAACCAGTGGATGTAAGATTCTTCACAGGTACAACAGGCAGGCTCAAACACAGCCTAATTTTTCTGTAAAGCGTAACAAACATGACTGTGACTTAGAACATGACAAGTCCTCTCAAAAGAAGAGAATTAAAATAGAGTGCAGAGCAAGACTCCATCTAATCATATCAGCCCAATCACATGACTCTCAAACATCTCCATTTCACACAAAGAATAAGCCATTCATTCTTGTAGGAAGGAAAGAGTCTTTTTATCCAACTAAGGAGTAAGAATAATCAAGATATGAAAATTACGTTTCAAAAGAGGCTCTAAAGGCCACAGAAGAGAAAGTGTAGAAAATATTCCCAAACCCTGAGAAAAACAGATTTCCATCACTATATGTTATCTTTAACAAGTCTTAATAAATTACATAACTGATAATGGTTATTAAATTGTGAATGCTGGATTACTACTACAACATGAATGCTGTTTATAAAACCTTCAGCGGACGCTCACACATCGTACCTTCCATATTACTGTGTGCCACGTTGAATGTTGCAATAACGTTCCATGAGCACCAATAGTAGAAAACAATGTCTGCCCAGCACTCTTCCTGACTGCAGGTCGGGGATCCACACACAGCTCTCCAAGTTTGGCATACAGGCATAACCAGAGACAGTCAAATGGTGATGCAGGATGAAAAGGTCTGTTCAGCATCACTCCCTTTTCTTCTGCCTGTTTCTGCAACACTGCTTCTTCTTTGTTTAGCTCTTTCTCAATTATTTCGCCTCTTTGGAAAAAATAATCCGAAATATTCCACTACAAAATAAAAAATAAGACATATGGTGTTGTACAATAAAAATGTTGTAGTGCTCTTAATGATCATAAAATAAATTGCTTCTCATTTTCAGAAAGTACATCAAGATATTAATTTCCCTACACTGATGAAATAAGATCAACACATAAATACTGCAAGGTGCAAGAAGTATTTTTCTTATCCACAGCTTTTAGGCCCCAGTTACACATGAAGCACCAGAAAGGGGGAAATGCATTGAAAATAAGATACTGATGAACATGGTTACAACACTATTTCTTTTACCAAGCCTGGAATCATGCAGATTAAAGATAATTTATGCTCCCTCAACTGACATATGACTCCAAATGACAGCATTGTAAGAACTCCAAAAAATAGGTTGCAGCCTTCATTTGTATAACTGACTACAGATTAGTTTTCATTAAAAGAAGAAAAAAAAATTAAAGCCAGAAGCAACATCACTGTACATTAATATAAAACTCACCAACAAACCAATTGAAGTTAAGCTAATATTTAGCTCTTGATTGTGAAGTCCAAAGCTTCCTGCAACTTCAACAACTATCTGCAGACAAGTACATGGCATTGTTGGAAGGAAGTCAGTCACAACCAACTGAAGACACTGGAATGCAGTCCGTATTAAGGACTCGCTTAAAAAAAACAAAATGAAAACAAAATATACACACACATATTTCAAGTTTCTTCAAGAGCACTGAAATGTTTTGAATACAATACCTCAGGAGAGAGCATTATTAAAAACAAAAAGAAAAAATCAATTTAATGTTTTTGAGATGAATTTGCAACATTTTAAATGCTTTTTTTGAGACATAACATGAAGTTGAAGCTTGAAATTCTGACAAAGTATCTTGGCCCAAGTTAGTTATCTAGTGGAGCTGATGTTTAGACTTTCCAGTGGTCCTTAACTAACTTATATAGTAAAGTCCACTCATCTGTTCTAGAGTTCTAAGTCTTGTTAGTTCACATGTATTAGGTAAAACATTATAAAAAAGTCTCAACGGATAAAATAAAGCTTAAGTTTAAGCATGATTATATTTCAAAGAGTAAGCTGTTCTGAAGGATTTCTTCTATCAGCAGTTACAAATTACTTCAAGTATGCCAACCAGGTGGGCAACATGTGTTTTTATTTATTAGGAAAGATACATGCCAACACAATGGTATTCTTCCTTGCTTCAATACTACATTTTATCAGACAAAAACTTTTCAAATTATCTGCCATTAAACAGGTATTTAATAATTATTTTGTCTTCAGAATTAAATTCTGAATACAAACAAAAATGTGGTACAGGAAAGGTTTGTGAAAAGGATTTCTCAGAAGCAGCAAGGTCATCTACAACTAAAACCTTGTTTAGTGAGAGAAAAATTGAAGGAATCAAAAGGACTAGTGAAGTACAGATAATACAAAATAGGGAAGGTTCATTTAAATTTCACTATACAGGGGTGTTTTAATGCTTAATGTACAATGGGAAAAATTCCAAAGGTTTGTAATACAGAAACTTAGTGTCCTTCAGGATATATATCCCAGAGAAAAAGTTCAGACTATAGATATGTAATTTACTATTCCAGATTCATAAATTACGTATTTTTCCTGATTAATTCAAAATAAAAATCATGGTGGCTTATTTCCACTGTATTGTAACAGCCAACACGATATGGAAACCAGAGGAAAGCAAAAGAAACTTCACATGGACCAAAATGGTAGAATTAACAATTGCCTAATATGAAGCACACTGCACAGAAACATCCATCCTACCACACAAAGTCAAAGTATTTATCATTGTTCTACTGATGGAGGAAATGCTCACAGCGATACTCTCCCTCATGTTCAGAGTCTATAAAGTGAAACACATCCAAAACTGCTGCAGTTCCCCCTCCACTACAAAGTTCCAGAGGTATGCCACCTTCCAGGACTCTAAATGAACAGGGAAGGAGGCAGGAAATGGAAGTACTCATTTTGAAGCACTGAGTAAATGGGAAAGTAACCTCTCTTTCTGAACTTCAAATGCAAGGCTACAAGAAGAAAACAGTTCATTTCCCAAATAATGCGCCACACTATTATGCATTTGGAGAAAGGTTTCAAAGTCCTTCACGCAAGTGGCAACAGCAATACACCTCTTCAAATTGTAAAACTGTCCTTGATGTTACAGGTGACCACAAAAAAGGTAAATATAAATGCAAGAAACTTAAACTTAGTGAGAAATCTTAAGATTGTAGAAGGCTTTATCTATGCTTAAAAAAACCAGGGGCATCCCACTGAAAAATTCTTCAGAGACAGACTTCCTTTTGTTTCGCAGACTAGTACTGTACAAGCCAGAAGCGACTGAAGCACCAATGGCTCTCAAAACAGCATCTTCTGTATTTTTAACAGCATAGAAAGAAGTTCTTCAGGGAAGTAAATGGATTTCTGTCCTGGAATCCAGGACATTCACTGAGCAGAGGGAAGATGCTTCTGAAGACATTCTTGTGGTCAGTAAGTTTATATTTAAAGTACAATAATGGTATCTGCATCTTGTGCTCACAGCTGTAACTTAGCTAAGAAATTCAGTTGTTTTTCAAGGGAAAGGAGATTTGCTTAATTTTTTCTTACTGCAGTTAATATGATGTGGACAAACAGGGCTATGTAGTTGAAGAAAAGTGTATTATTCTATATGCTTTGTAGGAGGAGACTAAGATACAACACAAGATGTTAGTAACATCTTGAGATATCTGCCAGTGAGATATGGATTTGAGACATAACAAGATCTGAAGACTCTTGAGAAGGAATCTGTGTTGGTTCTCATCCACCACCACCAACAGTGAAAATCAAAGCCACGAGGGAACACATTGCATCAAGTGTGGAAACAGGAAGTACCAAAGGAAGCATAGTTGCCAAAAAGAGGATGCTCACAACCCAGAATGCCAAGTTCCCTGGGGATGTTGGTAAGTACTACTGCCAGAGCAAACAATCCTGGAACAAGAGCAAAATCCTTCAAGCGTTTGAAGGCAATTTAGTAGTCTTTTATATGGCCAGAAGATTGAAGCCAAAGGGGGACAAAAGGAGAGATATGCCAAGGAGACTCTCCTAATACCAGAGTATGACCTATCCTGCTGCTAGTCTTGACTAGCCCCAAAGAATGAATAATATAGTTTGAGTGTGTGGCTATTATTCCTGGTGCTTACAGTTCCAAAGTCAGATGTTCAACTCATGGCTCATTTCAAAAAAAATCCCTGCAACTTCATCTCTCACTTTCCCTTGTGGGCAGAAGACCAGTTCAGTAACATTCTACCTCTGGTGGCAACATCAACTGTGTTAGTGAGTCACGGGATTCATCCACATCAAGTAAATTATTTCCATCCTTCTGCTACCACCAACCATAAAGGGAGGAAGTCTTTGAGAAAAAGAGAGAGTGATCAGAAGATGACACACACCAGAGACTACTTGAAGACTTGAGCAACAGAAACAACAGATAAACTGTGAGCAAGAACTGATTCATACAGAATTATCTGCAAGCCCCAGAAATGAGTCCAGCAGATGTTTAAGATCATATGAAATGGCACACTGAGTATACACTCCTTTGTGTATACTCAATGCTGACCACAGGAGACAGTAGGGTGGAATAATATTCTGGTTTTCTGAGAGATTAATTCAGTAAAATCAAAGCATGCCTCAGAAAAAATTAAAAACTGTATTTTTGTTGAATAAAATATTTCACAAGCTAAAAATGACAATGACACTATGGTTATTATTGAAGAGGCTATTAAAGTAAGAAAATATAAGCAGAATTCATTCTATTGTTCTGATGTTACATGACTTTAAAATTTTACTTCCACCACTTACCCCTGATCACTTTGAATTGCCCCCATGACTCCAAGCACCAATGGCCAACCAGGTCCTAAGCTGTCACCCTGACTCTGTAAAATCTGTAGCACACACTCCAACTGCTTGATCCTGATATCAGGATGACTAATGTTTGACAGCTCCTTTAGCGGATTCAATAAAAGCAACTGCAGTCTCTAAAAGCAAACAATAAAGCACATTAAGAATGCTAACATTTAACTTATCTTTAATTATTTTTATGTAGAGTTAGTGAAAACACAATGTACAAATTAAAGATTCATTAAATTAATTCAGTAGCTCAAATTCAGACTCAGAAAGACCTTTCTAAAATACTGTTTATAAGGGATCTTAGCAGAAAATCTACTTCTCTGGCCCTTGTTCTCCAGGTTCCTCAGGAAGAACCTACAGCATGAAAAGCGTCATGCAACTTTATGCTCATCCAGCAGCACTACACTCAGCTTCCAACTCAAGAAGCCTTGGAAAAAACTGTCTACTGAACCTCAGTAAAAATATTAGAATGCTTTATTTATCATAGATTGAAAGCTGTCATTTAAAAGGTAAAGTAACATATTTTTTATGTGCCATAACATCACATATATACTTCTAAACATTTTGGAATTGTTCTGCACTCGTAAGGATGATCCATAATTTGTTCTAAAAAATGGACATAATATGCAAACATCAACACTCTTTGTTAGGTATTTGAAAAAATAAAGGAGCATAGTTTATTAGAATGCATGAGGTGATTTTGAAGAGTTACATCTAAATGTTACAGTTACAGACTTCATAAACTCAGTAGTAAAGTTGCTTTACAAATGAGGGAGGAAAGCAGCTGCTCTTAAACTTACTTTACCTGATTTTGAGATAAAGGAGGATCGTGTCTGAATGTCAACCCTGCTTTAATGAGAGATGTTAAAGCTTCTGCTCCCCATTCTCTCATTCTGGAGTTAGGATGCTGACAGACCTGAAAACACAGCAATATTTTCTTTAAAGTCACTTTTTTAAAATCAAGATTTCAATACATGTATTTTAAAAATACATTTTAATTGTATAAAAATGTACATAAAACATTATCATAATTTTAAGCAAGAATAAAATAAATCTCTAGAATATAGAATTAGGTTTAATAGTATAAAAAAATGAATTTATCTTTTGGACAGACATACCTTCTGAATAAGGAAGCAATAGGAAGCAGTGAGAAACACAGAAGGAAACATAATGAAAGTTACATACATAATTCAAGCAATAAATTTTCCAAAATGAATACACTAACTGCTAATTCAGATAATGATTGATTAAAAAGCACTAAATAACTCTTCAATGAATGCCTGAAACTCTCAGGTTTAACTAGGCCTTAAGCTACTATAAAATCAGAAGTTTCACACACTGCTTAACATAATCAGGTGAGGAACATGACAGTGGCGAAGAGAGAAAATGTCTTCTATACTCTCAAATACAAAAAAGTAACTACATATTGAAGGCAAAATAAACCTCACAGTCCATTATTTAAAAAATTTGACAAAACAATATGAACATTTTCAAACTTGAGTTTCCAATGCATGTCTTTATTTTTCTTTGTCTCCTAATTATCTAAACCTAACTATTTCGCTAACTGCTTTTTTTAGAACAAAAAATTAAAAACATTGTGCATATCCATTGCATAGATAGCTAGTATGAACTGTATACCCTTATCTAATATATTACACTCAATCAAACATGGGAAGTCTACAGTTTCTTTAACCTCTGCATAATTATTCCCACCCACCCTTCCAGCCCTGGCTCAGAGGGTGTGAGAAACCAGAGTCAAAGCCCAAAGCAGGATCATAAAGAAGGCTGATGGCTTTCATTGGTGGACCATTCTCTTATCAGCCAGTGGCCAAACTGAAAAAAGGACAGTGTAAAAGATCTAGCTGCATGTTAAAATATGCAGACAAGAAATAGCTGTTCTCCTGATTTACTTACATTTTTATAATCTCATATAATAAAAAAATAAAAGAATTTTAACTACTTCAGGATGCTCTGAATCTGTCCAGATAATCAGCTCACGAGAGAAGGAAAAAATTATTCTTTTATTGTACCTCAACAACTTAGGCTTAAAAGGAAATAAGGAAATACTTTGAAAGAAAATGAAAGACTATATTTCCTACAAACGAGTGGCAAATTACCCACAATACATGGGTAACAGACTGGAACAGACTCATTTCTAGATCAAAACACACTCTCAAGATGTGGATGGTGAAGCTTACTGCCTTGGAGGGGGAAAACAGACAAGAGAAGGAGATGCCTGTGCTTTACATCTTCAAACCCCTAAGCATCCAAATTTTTTCTCCTTCATAAATCATCATGTGGCTTCCACAAAGAGAGATGGCCAATCCTTAATACTGTTTGAAATTAAGCACCAGTGCTAAGGAATTTTGATACATTCTGGAATATGAGGAAGAAAAACTTTCTCCTTTACCCACTCTAAATCAAACCTGTTCTTGTATTTTGCTCTTTTACGTATCTGCGTGGAGAACTGAAACTACAATGACATTCCACTACTTGTTTTTAGTTTACAATTCAAAGTGGAAGACTTTCTTCTGGAATATGGAACATATTTTTCATACTTAAGAAATTTAAATATGACAAATATTTTTATATTTGCACAGTATTCTTTTAAAGAGAACAATTAAATGTTAGCTTAAAGGTCAAAAAACCCCAAACCAACACATTGTTAGTAAATCTCATGCCTTCAATCCATCTCAAAACCTTCCTAGATATTTGTACTGTGTGAAACAGTAAAACCTGTTTATGTTACCTTAATTACAACACATATATGAAGTATAATAAACTGATCCCTTCAAACATTTCTGAGTCAAAAACAGACAAAGACTGATAGCACCATAAAGACAAAGTTAGTAAGAGATATTAAAATACAGGAATTTAAATATATAAATTCACTTTTAAAGTCAAATCGTGACGCATTCAAGTTGCAAAAACAAGGAGCCTAAGCCAAAACATATAATTAAAACATAGATATTTTTTAAAATAAAATTTAAAAACAGATTTCTACAAGATCTTCATTAATACAAACTAAATCCTAGCACAACTGTTAAAAAAAAGCCATTAGTTACCTCCAAGAGATGACCAGTCAGAGGTCTCCAGAGAATCTCAATCCTGTGCATGTTAACCAGTCCTGTTTCCAGTAATTTAGCAACAGCAAAAAGTGATGGTTCCTTAATAAAATGGAATTTGAACATATGACTTTGAGGTTACTGAGATAACGTCAGAGCCTTTTGCTACATGAGAACATGGATCAGGTGCAGCTCGTCTCCCAGCACAGCGCTTGGCAGGCCGTGAGTGCTGGGAAGCGCTGCAGGAGCAGCCACAAGGGGACAGCAGCACACCCTGAAGAACTTCTGTGATTTTTCACATAGTTTTCTCAAGTTTGACACCAAGAGCACTGATATTCTTTTAAAAACTCTCGGGTTTACAAAATCCTCCCTCCAATCAGCCTTGTAACATATTTTACTAGCAAAATCGCCTTTTTCCCCATTACAACTTTTAAAGTTAAAATTATATATAAATAAACAATCTAGACTATTTCATTTCATAATCCTCTAATTCTTTATCTTCCACCAGCTTCATAAATGCCCTGTAGGAATATGACAAATTTCCCATTCATTAAATACATATGCAAATATTTTTAATAAGTGGGGTTTTTTTTAAGTTAACATATAGTCAAAATTACTGTTGTGCTGGAATTACTGTCTAATTTTCAGGTGACTTTAAACAGACACCTTGCTTATTTTAATTCATTCTCTGTTGCTGTCATTGTCAAATATTGTAGCAGGTTTTCTGTCTTCATTATCTCTAGTGTAACAGATGAACAAAAAACTTTCAGAAACACTCCTCTGGGATTTGATTATGACTAGGAGAATATATATTCAATCTTATTCAATCACTGAGTCTTTAATCTTTCTGGGCTAAAAGTTGTTTACTGAGGCTGACATGAATCCTATGGTTTTCCCAAGTAAGTAAAAATTATCAGAATGTCTTAATATCTAAATTGTCAGGCGTTCTCTGAAGTACATTGTAAGAGAAAAACGAAATGAAAATGAACACCTCATAGAACATGCTGTGCTACTCAGAATCCCTAACCTCTGAAATTATAAGGGCTTTTAAAAGTTTTATCCACCCACTATCTCATTAGTGGAAACATAAAGCATTCCTTAGTTAACAAAAAGCACTGGAACACAATGAGAATCTTCAGAGAATTTAGTAACTGTATGAAATATCACAAACAAGACATTCTCTGGTTCATAATTTATTTCTACTCTAGAGCACCAAAGGTATTACTGTTCTTAGTATTAGAAATAGTTAGCTTAAAGGATAAATGTACAAGTCTTCTCCCTGTTTCACAAAAACATCTAAAAAGAAAGTAAAGAACTCTTTCTATACCTTATTGTTTCCATAGGCCATATCCATGGCTTCCAGAGACAATGAGCAAAGGGCATTTATTAAGTGATGTAAAGACACATCATCAAGGTACCTGAAAAATAACAGCTATCAAAACACTGTTTGACATACACACATGATTTTAATTATAAGATAAGGTTTCTTACTGTGAGTTTTCAAAAAGTTTTGAAATCATGCTGGATATAGATGGCAGATCAGTCATAACTGCTGTAGTCAGGACCTTGAAAAAGATACAGAAAATTTGTCTTACAGATTGCAATAGAAAATACTGTGCAATCATCAACTGAAAAATGAACAATCGTCCTTACTGTACTGGGCCCTTCCACAGCTCTTCCAGGTTTTAATGCACCTCCAACACTAGGCTTCAGTCCCAGAATCCACACAAGATGCTGAAATAGAAAAGGACCATCTTCAGCAGAAAAACCTCTTCAGGCAGAGAAAAAACTAACACTGTACTTGGGATAGCCAGGCACCTTCCAGCCAAACAGAATTCAAGCGAAATGCTACAGTACTTACTCAAGGCAATTCAAAGAACACCATGAGAAGAATCAAAGCTTCTTCTATTGCTCACAGAGCAACTCAAAACCAAATATGAACTTGTATAAAAGCAAGGCACAAATATTTCTTCCCATACCTGAAGAGTAGCCAGGACAAGTTGCCACGAGGTACCAAGAACAGCTCCATGGAAGTGAGCTAAGTTGAGTAGTGTCCTCATACACTGGATATTTTTTGAAGTCAACTAGGGAAAAAAAACCAACCAATCAAATGACCACACAATTTTTATCATTCCCCAATGACAGTGTGTCTAGCAACCTTCCAATTTTTACTAAGTAGCTCAAAGATTACATTTTGTTTGCACTGGAGCAATGCATCTTTCTTAGAGAAGCAGTTCAGTCTCTCTCCTCTTATCTTGGTGGGGTTGAATATGAGTATTCAAGTACTGCCTCAAGCTCTGGGGTCCCCAGCACAGGAAGGACATGGATCTGTTGGAGTGAGTCCAGAGGATGGTCACCAAGATAATCAGAGGGATGGAGAGCCTCTCCTATGAGGAAAGGCTTGGAGAATTGGGATTGTTCAGCATGAAAAAGACAAGGCTTCAGGGAGACGTAGTTGCAGCCTCCCAGCACCTGAAGGAACTTAGAGGAGAGATGGGCCAAGACTATTTACAAGGGCATGTAGTAACAGGAAAAGGGGGAATGGGTTCAAATTGAGAGAGTAGGTTTAGATTACATATTAGAAAAAATTCTTTACTGTGGGGATGGTGAGACACTGGAAAGGCTGCCCAGGGAAGCTGTGGATACCCCATCCCTGCAAGTATTCAAGGCCAGGTTGGATGGGGATGGGGCTCTGAGCAGCCTGGTCTACTGGAAGTTGTCACTGCAGGGCAGGGGGTTTGCAACAAGACGATCTTTAAGGTCCCTTCCAACCCAAACCATTCTCTGATTCTATGATCTGATCGCTGCCCTCTCCTCCCAGTTTCACATTATTATCAAAGACACAAGTTCAAGTGCTCCAACTTAATTGCATCTTCTCAGAAGACAAAATCAGTCTATCTTAAAAAAACCCTATGTAAGTGAACCTTCCCACACAGGCACATATCAGAGGTGAGAACCAGGGGTTTCCAAATGGAGTGAATGGGAACTTCTGAGCTAAAAGCTAGAAAAAAGGAAGCGTAAGAGTTCTTTGCAGTTAAAGAACTTTGGTGTGCAGGGCTGTCCCAGATTAAAACCTTAGGCTAAATAGTTCAGAAGGCCACTATTTGTAAGAATGCTATTTATCTGTAGATTATTTTTGAGACACTCTGAGATGCAGAAAGACATAGTTAAGCAGGATACGATCACTTACAAGATGTACTTACCATTACTGTTCCCTGTGGCTGAAGAGCTAATGGTTGCCCTACTGCTACAACTTGCTGATGAGACTCACTTGAGGGACTAATCATTTGAACATTCTGCCCCTGAATGGAATATGCTAGAGGAAAATTGAAAAGAAAAAAAATTAAATTAATAATCCAGTACTAGTAGTAACAACCATCTTCTGGCAAATACACTCCTGAGAAGTTTTTTGAAAGTATTAGCTTTAAGGTAGCTCACTTTGAGACCTTTAGCTATATTTAGATTATTATGTCATTGCCTTACAGAGTTAAAGAGCCAGCAGTTACTCCCTGTCTCTAACCATTAGACAGTGCTTGCAATACATTAACATATTTTATGTTGAGACTGAAATATTTATGCTTAAGATATGAGTATTAGACTCAACTCAGCTATTGGTAGTAACTGTGTGTGAGTGGTATCACTGTGTGCTACCATTGTACTTGTGCACTCAGGAAATGAGGGTGTCATAATTGCCATGCCATGATGTTTTTCCAATACAGGACTTCAGGACACCCATTTTGTAACTCACCTGTAAAAAGAAGGGCAACCTATATAAAATAATTTAACTTCTCTGCCTTGTTCCCAATAGATATTTGTGTAGTTAAGTCATGCATACCTCTTCAGAGACTTACAATCTAATCATACACTTAGCTAGTGGATTGGACTAAAGTAAAGGTGCTGGTCCTTGTTCCCAGACTGAGGTATTTTTGTTCTGTGTTAAGAGGTTTAATGTTAGATCCACTTCTATATTTTTCAGGTAGTTGCCTATCTCAGTAAATAGTAATTCATTTTCAAAATTAGAAACAGAGCACATCCTTAACTGCCGTATCTCATGAGTTAGGAACATTCTCTCAAGATGTGGGAAGCAACAATTAAACTTTTTGTAATCTGAATAGAGCTCAAACTTTGAACTTCCACTTATGCAGCAAGTACTAACATCACTAGGCAATTGTAGAAAATACTGAAGTACACCATAAAGACAGGATGTTCTCACCAAAGCTTTAGTATCCAAGTTATCCAGAGACCTTTTTAGATTTTGGACGCCTTAATTACATATCCTAGCAGATCTTTAGGATGACAGTCAGATCCTTAGAATTCTGACATATGTTAAGCATTCAGGAAGTTTTAGGTTGACTAGAATGATATCCAGCAGATTCTGCAAGACTAACCAGGTGATCTAGGTCCTCTCTGAGGATTTTAGTATACTTTAACATAGCCAAATACTGCAGTTGCCTATCTTTGGAATCACATCCTGAAAAATTTGGTTTTAGAGAACAGTACATGGAAACACAATTAAAGAAAATTTATATATTTACATTTGCTGGACAGAGCTGCAGTTGTGCTATTTAGAACAGTAAGGGCATAGTGAGGAGGCAAGGATCCTTTGCAAATGGCAGTGATAAAGGCATCTCTTGATGTTACAAGACCCAGTCTTCCACAAAGTGCAGCCATGGTCAATTCTGCTTTTAGAATATTTTCAGTGGCAGCTTCATCAGTGCTGAAAGAGTACACATTGTTCAACAAGAATTAATCCACAGCACAGAACCAGGCAGCTAATCAAAACTGAAAGCCATGAGAACATATACTTTAAACTTGTCAAGACTATAAATACATAACCAATCAACAAAATTCTTCAGAACAATTTCCTATAAAATTGGACTTTAGTTCTCAGTGGCTTGGTAAGGAGACTATGAGGAGGTATTTAAAACTAATTTCATAAAAAGGTGTTTGATAACAAAAGGCTGTTCGAAGGAGACAATTAATTTACTGTAGTTATTACCTAGTAAATAGCTTTTCCACTTTAAAGATTAGATAGTACCAACAAGTACCAAGACATCTCTTAATCTCTTATCTACAGTATTCAGGACATGGAATAGCTTCAAAGTGTTGAAACATTCAGTTAAAGTAAAAAGAAATATAGGTAATTTAAATAGTTTTAACACAAGCCTTTGAAAATGTAATTAATTCTTCTACACTGGAATTCATTAAAGATCGATGCTAGACTTCTGGAGACTTCTGCATCATTTACTCACTCAGTTTAAGCCACAAACCTAACTGCTCAGGTGCCATGAACAGCACTGACATTGAGAACTGTCAGCTTGACTGGTATCAAAAGTCAGTTCAAAATATGGCTTGGAATGTCATCTTAAAAAAATCAAAAGAAATGAAAGACCAGATACCTTGCATCAAGTAGGAGGGATAAAGCAGCAAGAAGACCACACCAACAAGCATTCACCATTTCTTCCCAGACAGCTCTGCTAACTTAAAAGAAAGACAGAAACTTTTTTATAGCAGAAACACAGTATTTCCCTTAATAACTTTCAATTATATCACAAACAAAACGTTTGCTTGCTACTGCATCTTTTAATGTGTGTTTTTTATATGTATGTTTACAGACACACATATGTGTATATAGAAACATAGACACACCAGTATCATTTCAATGGTTGCACTTAAAATAACATTGCTAAAGTAAAAGAGTCACCAAGGCACTGTTTATTCTAAACTGTGCCAAAAAAAAACCCAAACCCCAAACAACTTATGAAGCCATATTTGACCTTTTTTAATCTTTGTCTATAAAAATAAACTTTCTGAAGTGCAAATTGTAGAAGACGAAACTCACTTAAATTTTTCAATGAAAGAAAAATACTCTCCCCTGGTACTTACATTTCCCCATAATTTTTTCTTTAATTTAATAGGGAAAAAAATATCAGTCCAGCAGGCCTGTAGTGGCCGATATCATTTCCACATCTCTCTCCCCACCCGGCCATGACAAGTCCTGGGCTGAGCTGGCACTGCTGCTGCAGCACCGTGGAGAGCTCCCCACACCCGAGGCAGAGGGATAAGCCCTTCTCTTTCCCCCTCCTCTGCCTTCAGCAGCCCAAGTGCCTCGGCACAAACTTCGGCCCTACAGTCCTGAGGCACAAGCCACACTCAGTCTTCAAATACAAGTCATTCTGTACATACAGACCCCTACACAGACTCCTACCATGTTGCACAAATAGAATCCTCAGTTCATATCAGTTCTGCTTTTAAAGAAGTTCTCCCCTAAATACTTCAATCTTACTTATAATCTCTCCATTAAAACATTCATTCTTCTTTTTATCTTGTTACTGGAAATACATTTTTATTTCAATGTGGACACAACTGTCCCATTTCTGCCAGTCAGGTTGCCTCCTGTGACCTTAGATCTCAGTGTTAAGGAGAAATTAAGGGCACAGGAAGGCAGAATAGTAGCTCTGTCAAACAGAATGCCTGTTATCTCTCTCTCTCATCCCACCCCCACCAACCCATAAAACAGTATAATAGACCATAAAGAGTCTATGGCTAAGGTGTTATAGGTGAGAAGCAGAACATAAAAGTATTTTTTTAATAAGCTACTGCTGTTCCATTACAAAAAAAAAACCAAAACCAAAACCACTTTGTAAAGTTTTTACATATAATAAGAAACAATACATTTAAGCAACAAAGCATGAACTTTTAAAAATCCTGCTTTCTGTAAAAATGTTGTACTTTATATAGTGTTTGCATTTTCAAATACCTAGTTCCTTCTCTGATTGGTCAGAAACAGATTGCAAATCTTGCTGCTCTGAAGACTGTGCCGGTAATGAAGTTATCTCTGTTGTGGTTTGGGTGACTGTTTCTGCCTGTCCCAGCTCTCCTTCAATCATGGTAGTGATACCACGGACAAGATCCAGTAAACAGTGAAATGCCACCGACATGGCATAGCCCTCAGGGATTGTAGGTGGCTCTACTTTGTCCAGCATTTCCAAACTAAAAAATTGAAGACATGACAAGCAACTGTATAGCAAACCATTGTCTTTAAAAAAAGAAATTAAAAACAAGATTCCAAATGAATGTTAATTACAAACAGGCCTCAAATACCATCCTACAAGATTTATAGTAACTGAAGTAAAAAACCCCTTCAGGTTAAGTCATTTAGTAAAAGAGTAAATGAGTCACTAAATAAAACAGTAACTGAAAGGATACAAAGCCTAAGCAGAGACCTGCAAATAAGTATTTTTAAAAATTAACACATATAAGCAAACACCACTGAATGAATAATTCTGCCTTTTATTTTACTTAAACGCACTGCAACAGAACCTATTCAGAAGAATGTAAGTACATAGAAACAACAGAGGAAATACATCAGAAAGTCATGACAGCGTGAACATAGTTGTAACAAATTGAGAACAAGTCAGATGTTCCATTATCATTATCTTTGAATTGGTATGACTGGAAAAGCCTGTAATAGCTAGGTATTATAAGTCCAAATATTCATCCCCTACATGCAGAGGTAAACAATGGAACTTATTTGTACAAAGAGGAAATGTCTACATGATTCACTGCTGAAAAGCATGCAATTAAAACATCACTATGCTGGCACTGCAGCCTCACTGCCACTTTTCTTCATCTTTTACCTGAAAAGCACATAAAAAACTGCTGAATTACAAATCCAACAGGAAGACATTGTAGCTGACACAGCAGCAGCATCTATACAAGTAGAGACAGTCCATTACAAAAACTACCTGCTATCCCAACAACCACTATTTCATTATTTACTCTACAAACTACTCTTAGAAAAGCTAGATATTCCACCTCAAATATACTGAAGACACTTTTATACTGTAGTGCCACCACTCTTGTCTGCATAAAGGATTTTTCCTTCCTCAAACATGCAACACCTCAGTTATTACCTCTACTTTCCTGCAGATAGCTGCCCCAGATACCTGGGTGCACAGGCACTACAGGTGAACCCAACGGTCAGCATTTCACTCTTTACATAAAAGTGTGAATATATATACAGGTCTAACTAAAATTATTAAAGGGGTTAACAGTTTTAAGTATTTACTTCCAAAGACAGGAAATGCTAACAAATTATGAGTTGTTACAGTTACATGGCAATAGTCACAAAAAATCATAAATAGTCTGGCTAGTTCTCTTAAAAAGAGATACTTCCTCATGTAAAGGGCAAGACAGGACATAGGGGTTTGGGAAGAGACACTGTGTAAAAGTATAAGATGTGGCCATTGCATGAAATTCTAATGGCAGCATAAGAGAATCAGTGCTAGGATGTGACCCAACCTACAGTTACAGCAAGTCATCTCCTGGGAAAAAACTGCTGACCAGACATGCTTGTGACAATTCCATAATCTTATACAGAAGTAAAAAATGCAAAAATTATGTGGAGGAAACCATGGAGGCACTTGAGGTATCGAAAGGTAAAACACAAGCAAGCTGAGAGCAGGATAGGAGATTATGATGGTGGATGGCAAAGTTCTTGATACAATTGAGAACAGAAAGTAAGAGAAAAATCAAGGAAGAAAAGCAGGAGGTTGTAGTAGCTGACCAAATTAAAAATTTGCATTTCCTGAAAACAGACAGGTAACCTAAAATAACATTCTAACATTCATGGCTGCTGCTGGAACAAAAAGTCAAGTCAACACATACATGTTAACTGTTGAAATCTGAGGATGAATTTTTCCTTCTGCATCTCAAAGGCAGATAAATAAGTTTCTACCATAAAAACCCCTAAGATTCAGGCTGCTTGCAGATTTCACAGAATTTTAGCATGTCAAAATTTCATGATTGTACAAATAAGTTCTAGTTTGGAAGAAATTTTCCCCCAGTGGTCACAACTAACATGAAAAACTTGCACTACTTCAAAAGTAAAATAGTATTCACAGCTTTAAACTGAGAATGACATCTCCATTGTACAAAGTCATGGCAAAATAATTGGTCATTCTAAGAAGCATTCAGAGTCTAACCTTGGTATAGAGGTCAATATATTGTTCGAAATGACAACCTGGCCAATAGCTACCAAAATATCCCATAAAACAGGATTAATAAAAACTTTAAATAACAGTAAAGCTCATGTAAGAAAGCTATTACGCAGCAACAGATATTCCAAAATTGTTACAAACTACAGTGAGGCCTAAAAGTGAAAAGTTAATACAGAAACAATATGGCAGGAAAAAAATTTCAACAGATGCTAAAACCATAGGGGACGTTTGAATTGGAATCCAGGGCATTCAGTCAAAACAGCACAAAATCAGAACACCTCATGGCACCAACAAAAAGAAAATTATTAATGTATCTCAATACCAGAGAAATGAAAACCTCAACACTCACTAGTAAAAAAAGTCCTTAAATCATCAAGTTAAAAATAAAAATACTTCTTATATACATTTTCAAAAAGACACAGGTACTTACTATGTAGCTTTAGCACTGCCTTGCACTGTTACATTCAGGATGGGTATCCAAGTGCCCCTGTACTCAAAGGCAGGTAATACAGTTGCACCTCCTCCCATTCCTAGCGCTCCAGGGTTAGTTTGTGCTGAGCCAGAACTCCCTGATGCATTGCTTCCTGTTCAGAAAAACAAAGTGATAAAATGAACCAATCTCATTTTAATGATCAAGCAAACATCCTTTTTCTACATTTAAATTTTGAGACACCAGATTAATCTGAAGACACTCTGTTCAATAATGAAAACCACCACCAACACAAAAAACTACTTCTGAGCTCCCTCTGCTGTCTAAACCATGATCATCTGTGCAGCTTACGGATGCCAACTGCCTAACTTCCAGCTGGAACAAAATCTTTCTGTGAAAGCAGCATTCACAATTTTCTGTGAATGAATCAAACTTACATAGCCTTGATAAAACAATATAAATTTTAGTGAAGTGTCAGATAGATATTTGAAGGTTAAAGATTATTGGAACAGTTGCACCTAGAACTCTGTACTCAGAAAAGATGTTAATAACTCCATGAACAAACTTTCAAGACTTCAGAAATGGAAAAGCAACAGGAAGAGAGTCAAAGAGAATGGCAACATTTGCATCTGTTCCATGCCAGGGTAGAACAAAACAAAACACATCAGGGAAGAGCTGACAATGTGCCAACCAACAGCCAGGAAGGAACATATTTTGGTTGCAACTGAAGAAGCCAAAAAAAGAAATCAGATAAAAGGAGAAGAAATTCTGTATGTACACAATTTCTGCATACAGGACAGTTATACTCACTAGGAGTAGGTCCCACAAGTTCAGATTCTCTCTGGAAATACAATAGGGAGAGAGGGCAAAGGTCCCAAGAAGGCGACTCACAGTGCCTGCCTCTCTCCACTACTGTTGTTTTGAAAGCCTTTTGCAGGATTAGGCATCACTGCAAAACTGAGGCTCAAAATCCAGGTATGTAAGGTGTGTAAGTGTCCAAAGCCTGGGTGGATGGAGTTTTGAGCAGTCTGGCCTAGTGGAAAGTGCCCCTGCCCATGGCAGAGTGTTTCAAACTGTATCATCTTAAAAGTCTCTTCCAAACTAAGCCATTCTATGACTCTGTAAGACAGCCTACTATGACAGGATTGTTGTTATAATCAGCAGACTCAGTTCAAAATTTACATTGCATTGATCTGTTCTTTGCATATCTGACCACAGGAGGAAATAAGGTAGAAAGACAAATGCATGAGAAAGTGACATGAGAAACACTCATGCAGAAAAAAAAGAAGTGAAAAGGTAAAGGAGAAAAACTGAAACAGTAAACCAGAGAAACAGCAACAGCACTAAGGGTATGACCCTACTGCAGTGCTGTTTCCCATGTGGCAAAATTCAGGTTTCCAGAATGAGTATTTTTGAATGGCTTCTCATATGTGAGTGCTACATGATGAAAAGTGCTTTTCTGATTTACCTTCAGTGAATTAAACTAACCCAGAAATAATAGTAATGGAAGTCTTCTAGCACTTGCTGTACAGACAGGTATCGAACAGATACACAAATTTCCTCATGTTATCAATGCTAACTCCAACATGGAATTCCAGCTTCATGAATGAACCCTGAAAGGTGTGAGTTTAAAACCAGGCTTTTTAATGTTTCTTAATTTAATAGTAGATAGGATAGATAATAATTACACTTTGATTATCTGGTTTTTTATAGCAAGAGATTATTTTTATGTTCTTTATTGCTGAGGACTCTGCTTCCAGAACCACAGGAGAAGCAGAGAGCCCTAACTTGGACATAAACCAGCTGCAAATGTATTAACAAGAGGATCATTTCTTCTTATTAAAATAAAAATATACCTAGTGAAATGCCAAACCCCTGGCTGCAAGAAAAGACAATCAAGCTCAGTTTCAGTAAGTGTCTGCTTTCAGCTTACAAAAAAAGCAAAGACCATCAGTGAAATACACATCTTTCATTCTAGCTCTTGGCTTTCTCAGTCCAGTTTTGACTCCGAACATCCAGAAGAATCAGTTATTGCCTCTCAGAAACACACATTGTTTTATTACTTAAATTGCAGTCATAAATGATATCCTCATAGGACACAGAAATCAGTTTTTTTTTTGTAGTCAGAAACTAGAAACAACTCCATCAGAATTGCCCTCAGAAAAGTTGTAAAAGAAGGAGCTTGGTTGCCACAGAAACAGGAACTAATGCAGGAGCTCTGCTCTGCCAATTAGGGGCCAAGTCTTCCCCACAATACAAGCAGATACCAGACCTGAAAACAGGTTGTCTCAGGGTAGCTTTCCACCTCAAAGAACACACAAACACAGAGCTGTACAACATCAGATGTATATACTGAATCAAATCAGAATTTATTATTATATGAAAATGATGAAAAAATAAACTGACATTAAGGACAAGGCTTTACCAGTTTGGTTTGGTGTTGCTGATGTGTTTCCTGGGCTTGGTACAAGAAATAGTGACTGGATAAAGGACCCCAATGCATTCACAATATCACGGAAAACTTTAGTGGAATGTTGCTTCATGTCATATGATTGACAAAAAGACCTGGAAAGAATTTTATGAAACAGAAAGTATTTGACAAACTGGGGACTAAAAGAGTATTTTTAACAGAAACTTCAACCCACAAACCCACTCCATACTGTAGACTAAATGCACATTTTAAAGGCAAATATTTAAAGTAAGTAAGCACTTAATATTTAATTTTAGGTAAGAGGTCCTTTGATCCTGGTAAGACAGAGTTCAGAATACTCAAGTAACTATAATTCAGCCCTTCCTGGATAATAAGCACTGCATAATGAATTATAAAAAATTATCCTGAAGAGCATAACACATTTAAATTTCTACAATTTTTACAATATTTACAATGCTTTAGGAAGTATTCTCCGTTAGATAAAATAAAAATATTTCTTACATTTATGTAAAAGTGAAATTCAATATATTTAATACCTTAATAGTTGAGGCTGCACACAAAGCCTGTGAATAGATTCTACTGCAACAGCTCTTAGCCACTGTGGTTTGTCTGCATCCAGAAACTTAACCAGCAATGACAGAAAGATTTCACATTCTGTTACCTAAAGGATATAGTTTACAGTAATTAAATTAAAAGTCTCCTACAAAATATTTTCTAAAAAACCCTTCTCTTTCATCCGAGGAGTTGTGTACCCAGCAAGTTGTGTACAGGATCTAAAAAATCCCTTGAACAAGCATTTACTCAAAACTACATAAAAAACCATGCTCAATAATTATAATACTTTTGACAAGCTAAAATCGCAATTGTACTTCTGAAGTAGTTAAATTCCTCACAGACATTACAATAAGGTCATACATCTGCTACAGTCAACAAATGAAACAGACAAGTATTTTTTTAAACAAATATCTAAAATTTGGGAGGTAAGAACAGCCGGACATGTGCTTTTTACGCACATTCTGTCAACAGCTTTAGCAACTCTAGTCAAAATCCTCTTAGAAAGCATTAACAAGGCAGAGTAATCATTATTATCTAAAGCCAGGCAAACAACAGAAGATCAAAAGGTTCACAAAACCTGAAAGGCAGTTAAGTACTGAAAAGACAACAGCTAATCTACTATGAAATTCACACAAGTCCATGTTTAACAAAATCATACATTTAGAATATATGTAAACACAAATATGCATAAAAGAATATTTAGACTTTTCCTCCCTCAGTATATGCCAACAGTTGCCAAGAACTAGTCAATATTATTACTGATCACAGTATTGCCAAATACATAGAAAAACAGAATTGCATAAGAAAATGATCATATTCTTACCAGCAAACTGTAAAACTGTTTAATCAAAACAGAAACTACTCTCAGCAAACGCATACAGATGGGGAAGTATGGTTTTTCCACTGGTGCTGGGGAAGATGATGTGCTGGAACCTTGCCTGAATTTGATATTTGGGGAGAAGAGCTTAATAACAAGAGGGCATACCCTTTCTTTAAGAAGAAAACTGAATTCCTGATGCTGAAAAAGGAAACAGAACAAGTTATAAGTAGATATTCTTTAATTGCTACCAAATGATAGGTAATTAGTAGCTGTGATTATGTATCTTATTTACATTTGTTGTATGATCAAGCACTCTGAAGTCACATAAATCTTGGTATAAATTACAGACTCAGGAAATGAAAAGGAGGAACTGTAAACACGATTGTAAAACTACCAAAATGCATGATGAAATGACAATGGTCAGGTTCATACTATGCCCCTCCTCTTCTATTTTCAAGTTGAAATAGGCTGTTAATACACCATTTATTATATATTTCCTTTTTCAACTTAGCTACTGTCTGCTAAAACATGTTACTGTAGAATCACAGTGCATTTATATGCAGTAGATACATGCAGTTCACAGTCATGATTCTTACTTTAAAAGTGGGGTGAGGTTAATGTTTTTGTAGAAACAACAATGCCCCAAAGTTACAGAGTCATCAAGTCAGGCAAGATAAGAAACTGCATCTTTGGAGCAGATGTAAATGCAAAACAAAAAGTGAAACAGACTAAAACATGCTCTACAAAATACACAAACACAAAAAAAGTGTTTGGAAATAGAAAAACACGGTCAAAAACCACAGAGAACTTTTCTATTACAAAACAAACCCAAATGTAAAAGCTACATGTCCTTCTGAAAAATAGTATTTGTGCTAAATTAAAGAAGAGTTAATGAAGTGTAAATTTTACTACCTATGGGAACAAAAGTCTTTCTATTTTCCCTCCAAGAACTACTCACTTGTAAAAACACTTGTGGAAAGTCATTGAGGACCGACTCAAGAAGTTCAAGGCCAAATGTCCGGGTCATTTCTGTCATACCCACAAGCCAGTAGGGAGCATCAGCATTAACTAACTGACAAAGATCCTTAGAAAGAAACACAGTGACATTTACGTTCTCTGCACAGTTCAAGTTTCCCAAGTTTATAACAAAATCTACACACTCTCTCTTTTGTAATGAGTAGTTAATCCAATTTCAAAATAATTTTTCATCAAATACTTCTTTTACATAAATTTTAAAGCAAAGAAAACTTTTAAAAGAAATTTTAAACTTTGCTGTTATCCTTGTAGCAATTGTGTTCACTCCTGCCCTCAAAAATATCTCTCAACCACTGAATTTGCTAACTTAAAAAGATTTTTGTTGGTGTGATGAATACAACTACTACTTTTCATTATATACTTGCCTTTAATGTACAAAACCAAGCACAAGAAACAGGACTGAACTATGGTAGCAGTGTGTTTGGCTCACAGAAACAAGAATCTTGAAGTTAATGCAGACATGTATGCTTAGCTATTATTTAAGATTTACAATAAAATGTAACTTCGTCTTCATTTTCCAATCACCTCCCTGTGACACAGCATATTATCACCAATTACAGTAAACATGCATATGAAAGTCCAAGGCTCTGGTTAAGGACCTGGTCGATATGCCAACAGCAAATTCTGGAAATTTCTTAAAGAGATATAAAAGCACCCAATCCTAACTGCAAATATACAAATATATGCTCCCCAACTACCTGAAAAAGCATATATGCATCCTTGGCACATGGCTTCAGTGTACTGACAGATCTTCTGTTACTATTTCCTTGAACTACAACTGGCTGGTCAATAGTATCTGTGCAAAAAACAAAATAAAGTTTTGTGAACAAAGGAACTGTAGAAAATCAAGTATGCAGTGTTCTTACAAAAAGACTCCAATTGAATGGCCAGGTAATTCTTCTGCAACTTATGTCTACAGGAACAAACACTGGATTGGCTACCAAAGATCAGTAACAAGTATTGTTCTCTTCAAAACTATCATGCCATGTATTTCACACTCAGCGATCTAAGGTACCTTCACCTCAAATGACACTCTCACCTCAAATCCCTTCACAGAACTAACCTGAAGACCAGTTCTCACAGCTTGAAAAAACAAAACTCTAGGTTTTATATACTGCTGTACTGACTTGGACTGACACAATGTCTGAGGACTTCATCTCCTTCAAAAATAAGTAAATGACAGTTAAAATTAAAAACATCTGTGATTTTTATAATAACATTTATAGACATTTTACTGCTTCTTCTTCTGCAAGAGAAACATCTGATGTGCGTCAAAAAAGCAGGACAATAAAAGCAAGCTGAGTAAGCAGTGTGCCCACCTCTGCATCGTTCATCCTCAGCAACGACCCTCTCAAACACAACAGTAACTACCTGCCGCACTGTGGCTGCTGCAGTGTTATTTGTGATATTATCTTTTGTGAAGTGCAATCGAAAACAAAGTACAATTGCCTGAAAGAAAAAATAATAGGGAAAATATATAACCTTACAACAATATATTGCATCTTTTAGCTGAGTCAAGAACGTTGATTGATTGAGGAATGCTTTCTGCTACAGTTTGTCAAAAGGTTGCCTGAAAAAAGATCATTTTAATAATTTTAAATTTGAAGAACCAAATTTAGTTTTATGGATTATCCCAGCCAAAAAACTCTTTAGTAATCCTCCCCAAAGGTAATCTAAAAGTAGTATTAACTGAAGACATTACCATGTGCCAATAAAAGTAGAGTCATCACATGCAGAATCATCACATAGAATACTTTGTATGAATATTAATGTAAAAAGGACATTAGAATTATAAGGTTAATCTCAAAAAGTCAGTCAACTCCAAACTGAAATGCCATTGCTCTCCTACATGAAATCACAATACTTTCACAATCATGTTTTCTCTATTATTCCTCTCTAAGTCACACATTTTAACATGTCATTGTGCTGGCAGCCACCGTTCCCATTGGATTTCATTATTACCTCTAACTCATAGCTTAATACTTACATATTTTATAATGAATTTTGAAAATTAACATCTGTATGTGTAGTGAAACCTGTATTTCTTGTTCTGCTCTCCTTATTCTGTGTCCATACACTTTTGCAAGAACCTCAACCACACCCAGACACAGCACTACATGCTCTAAGCCATACAAGATTCAGAATTTTCTTTTGCTTCTTTTCCATGTATATAATTTGTGGACTCTGCTCAGATGTCATTCCCACGTGAGTTTGAAACGTTACAACACAATTGTACAACGCGACTTCCAGAAGATACTGCATGATTCTCTAGGTTAATCTAACAGCAATGTCTGTATTCGTGGGCTTTTCAAGATGGTTTATCAGTATTTTCTTAATTTAAATCAGTCGAGCTGAAATACAAATATGTGATATAAATCTGGCTCAAACCACTTTTCCAGAATGTAATCTCGAAGAGGAACTTCCTTTAATCAGAGCTTTACAATTCACATATGGATAAACAATGTTGCTTCTTCATAGAGAAGTAGCTTATAATTTAAATCAAAATGGACTAGAATCCTTATTTTTTGTTTTAGTTGACACTTAATATCCAAAATGGTTCATGTTTAAAACTATGCAGTAAAGTTATTCCAGTTATGACTGAAAGAGCAATAACTGGACTGCTTTCAAAAGACAGTTCAGGCAGTGTGAAAAGCAGCTTCTCTTAATATTTACTGTATTAGTGAGAGCTTACACTGTGCTGTGTGCTCTGATTTCAGTTTGAAAATATATGACAAATTTAGCAGATGAGAATGGCTGGCACTAGCCCAGTGTTTTTTATTTCTAATTCCTATTAAGTCAGAAATGTGTTATTATGGAGGAATTACAAAACAGATTGAAAAGGAAGCTAAAAGAAATCCTGTTTTCAGAGTCTGGTCATAAAGACAATAGAGACACAACAGAATCAAGAAAGCCCATTCTCTTACATTATTTTCATATGCTTCATATGTAAAATGTCCCCATTTTTCCTCTTGGGTATTTTAAGTACTGTGGTTGGTACTAACAAATTCTTACCTTGGACAGTGCCTCATCATGCACAACTGTATTGGTTGTTAAAAGTACAAGAACTGTCTGAAGCAGTTTAAGTTCCTCAAGACTGTTCTCCATCAATTGCCAAAGCATGTTAATAATGTTTCCTGCTGCAGCCTACAAAGAAATAATTTTTTGCCAACAATTATCATCTGTACATATGTAAGAGTATCACTATCATAAAGATATAACTGAATATTCCTGATTGTCTATACCATAGCATTATACTGAGAATATACAGCCAATTTGTCACAAGCTTCCCCAAGTATTTTTAAAGAATTGACAGTAGAAATCTCTTAATGTGTAGTCCAAATTAAAGTATTTCATTTTCTTCTTGGAAATACAGAAGACACAGTAAAAAGATATTTTATCCTCAGAATTCATTCATATCAGAGAAAAAACAGTGTCACTTTACATTATGCAAGCACAAATGAAGGTATATTTTAACAGCATTATTTTCACCTGCTTCTTAACACACTGTATATGCAGTACCATAACATATCACAACATTTACAGCTGCAGAATATGTGCATCCATTTTACCTTATTTTTAAAAGTAAAATGTAACAAAAACACAATGCTATTTCACAGAGTGTATTTTATACAGGCACAAGGTCCATTCAATGATCGGCTCTCGAAGAGCAAGAATGCAAACTAAATTAGATGGATTCAATGTTCATTAATTTCTTTCTAGAAGTTACTGTTTCCTCATTTTTTATTTTCTAAAAGGTTTTTTTTTAAATTACTGAAAAACAGAGAGTAGTAAAATATCTTGCAGATTATGTACAGCCTCCTAAACCAACTTATTCACTTTCAGTCTGAGACCTGTATTTCTCATCATGAAATATTTATGTTTTTATATAAAGATTGATCTTACCTCTGAAACAACTTCATGGGACATAAGCCTCTGTATGGCTGCTAGACACAACTGAGTGATCTTTGGTTCCTTTGTTCCACAACCCATCAGAAAAGGCTGAACTACTTCTGAGCTGTTCTCTTTCAATGCTTTCAAAAAGAGATTTGAAGCAGTCAATGTGTAATACTATGAAGAATACAATGTAAAATTTGTTAATCGCACCTATTAGCAAAAAACAATCTCCAGTCTTGGAAATTTGGGATTTGCACTTGCACCACATGCAAAAGCCAAGAGAACACAGACCCTGGGCTGACACAGCTCACTTCCACCACCACCCTGGATCAGGTTCAAATCCCAAGCACCTTCTCTCTTACACACATTAAAATGACTTCCTCTTTCCAAATTCACAACTTCCACTTAAGAGTCCCTTTGGGCAGCAAGAAAGCACAAGGTTCTGCCAACTCCAGAACTTTCCCTGGCCTTACATCATTCTCCTCCTGCTATGCTTCACCTCAGCACCTAACACAAAAGCAACAGTGTGGACAAAGCGCCTTATGGAAGCACGTGGCACAAGGGGGAAGAGCAAACTGCCATGACAAAACAGGAGGAGAAAGAGACTGGACTGTTTGTATCCTGTGTACGTTCCCCTGGCTGTGAATTTGTCAAATAGTGTTCTAGTGACAAAGGGTAGCTTCTAAAAATGAAGTTTTTCCAGGAGAAAACACCAGTTTTATGAACTTCTCTCTTTTCTGTTAAGGACAAAAAGCTTCATAATGAATACAGCATTCCATACTGACATGTTAAAAAGTTTTTCCCCATAAAAGTAATTCAAGAAATTGGGGCGGTCCTGTAGTATAATGGATGACACTCTGGACTCCGAATTGCGAGGACCTGAGTTAGAGTCTCAGTGGGGACCATCCCCTGGCAGTTCAATGCCTCCCTGCCATCCCATCCCGTCACATCTCAGATGCTCAGCAGGGGCAGCCCCGGTCAGTACCGGGTGCTGTGACAGTCCCGAGGACTTCACTGTCACTGTCCAAGCTCGCTCGGCCGTGGCAAATGGACCTTAGGACTTAAACGGTGGGGTCAGTTCTGCGCACGCTGTGCCTCACTTAAAAAATCCACTGCGCAGGCTGGAAGGGCACACCCACGTGGGGAGAGCCCTGCCCAAATCTGCGTTCGTGAAGTCTGACCATGCAATTCAAGAAATCTGACAGAATCTCCAAAAAATTAAAAAGTATGAAAATAATGAAAAATACTAAAAATATGAAAGGAAAGCATGACCCTGACTGATGAGTAGTTTTCCATTTGCAGGCGTGGTTGTTGGTTTGTGAAAACTTGTAAGATTTTAGCTGTTCTTCACCATTTCAGACACTAAAAATTTCTTTGTAGTTGAAAGTTCTGTGTGTTCTTACACTGAACGTCATACACTCTGTTTTAGTCCACATGTAACAGAAGAAAAGTTTGACACACTTTTCAGAACACAGAACTTACCACAAAACGCAAAAAAATACATTCTCACAAAAATGTAAACACCATTTATACTATTAAGTATGATTTTAAGTATCACTGCAACTACTTAGGAAAAACCCTGAAACATCAAGGTAAAAGCTACAAAAATATACTTTAGTGATATTTTCCAACTGAAACACTAACTGACAACTTTCTGTATGATAATAGTTCTTACAGGGTGATATCAACACACATACACTCCAGTTTCATCAGTCTCTTCAGAGACAGTACAGGCTCTATGACCAGCTGACAGAGCCTGACCTTGCACTAAATGCCCAATCAAGAACAATGAAAACGTCAGTGTAAACGTGTGAATGAACACACAGGTTCACTGTCTGTCTAACAATCTGCTTTGATTTCAAAAGGTTTTTTAACTTAACTATGAAACGAATAAACCCATTTTTAAAATATACAACATAAACCTTATCCTCCAACACCATTCTTTTATTAAACACTCCATGATATTCAAATAATATTAAAAAAAAATACAACACTGGTACTTCACAAAAACCAGAAGTTTGTTCCTGAATAAGACATGAAATTTAGGCATCTAATGAATTGTCAGTGCCTACATGTGAGCTAGATCTCTAAGCTCCTTTTATACCCTATGAACACCTACAACACATGGCCAAAAGAGCCTAGAGAGCTCACTCTAACATGGGAAAAAAATGCTCATACAAATTTCTGAACTGCCACTAAATTCCAACCATCAAGCAATAAAAAACAAGCAAAATTTTTCAAAAGATACCACAAAACATTTATGCCTGAAACTCAAGATACAATTCTGAATGGACAAAACAGCTTGAGTTAATAAATAACAAGACAAAGCAAAATTTAAACCTTTTAGAGTATTTTTTCTATAATCTACTAAAACCAATAATCTCACAACAGAATCTATACAAGTATTTTTACTTTATGGAGATTAAAACTTAATGATTTGCAGATCTTGTTTGGTGCCAATCTGGTTTGGTACCAACCAGGCACATGGCCTAATTCTTGGGGCTCTCTTGTGTAGGGACAGGAGCTGGAATTTAACCATCCTAGTGGGTCCCTTCCAGCTCAGAATATTCTGAGATCATGAGATTCTGTGACTTTATTCGCTTCAGTCTAAAAGTATACAAAAAATTTTATTACAGCCAGGTCTGCCTCCACTTTGCTACCTATTTAGGGTACAATATTTTCAAAAAGAAATCTACCTTACTGAGCCATAACAAACAAGATGTTTAGGGAAAGTAAAACTTATTCTCTCATTCCATCACCAAGATTATAATTCTGATTTTTCAGAAGAACTTCTAACACATAAGTTTTTGCACTTCTCAAAGCCATGTGGAAATAATTTCTCACATTTATCTACTGTGAATTAAAGTACAAGCTTTTCCCTCCTTTGGAATTACTCAAATCCTCATAAATAAATTGTAAAGCATGTACAGACTGCCAAGAATGAAGACTTTGAAACAGCTCACCTTAACTTTTCCAAGAGAAAGAAAGACATCAGATCAATGACCTTGAAGTTCTGGCAGGTTAAACATATCCCACCAGAAATAATAAAGATTTTTAATATTCTAATAGAGATTTTAAGACTGCACCTATTTTCCTAAAAGATACAATCCTACAAAATGCAATGCTTCAAGAAAATATCAGGTCAGCTTATTCAAAACAATATGATAAAGCTGTTGTATCTATTATAGTGAAATGAGAGTTTACATAAAAATATTTTACAAATCATATCCTGATCAAAATATTTGTGTTACTAGAATGTCTAGCAGCTGTTCCTAAATCATCTAGCAGCCAAAAAGTATCTACTTCACTAGATTTCACAATTACAGTAGCATTTTGCAGCTTTATTATTACTAAGTATGCATAGTATTACAAAGTAACATATTGTCTTCCTTCAAAAAATACTAAATAGCAGGTAGGAGACAATAACTTGATATTAACTTATCTATAAGATTAGGTTACAACTGATACCTCAAAAAATACAAGAGTCCATAAAGAATTAAGACAATTTAATGACATTATGCTTCAAATGTGGAATGTTAGGATAATGTGCAGGCAAATCACATTTTCTCAGTACAAAACTGTGGAACAGTGAGGAAGTTATTACCCTACTAGCAAAGATTAACTAATCAAAATAACTTTTAGGATCTGCTGGTTTTTCAAACCTCGTAACAACAAACCTGTTGCAGTTTTTTGATTAACAAAATAAATACTAAGTACATTCTAGATTAAACTTTCCAAAGCAAAAGTACTTTAAAAATTTGACCAACTATCAGAAAATGCTCTCACAAAAAAATAAAGAATGCTTACCTATGCACAAATTCAACAATCTTTCATGTCTCTTCACTTTGAAATGAAGATTCAAAAACAGAGACTTTTGCAAGATCAAGAACTAGCTTTCTAAAATATGAACTTCTTTACACAGCAATATGCCAAAGAATGTTGACAGCTTCCTCAACAGCTGACTAGAGCTTTCCCTTGTTCATTTGTGTATTTTGATATAGCTGACTTTACCTGGCACAGTTTTCCCACTTATGTCAGCATTCATGACAGCAGTAAAAACAAAGAAAATAAACAAATAAAAAAGAGGCATTAAAGTGAAATACTGAGTAGTGGGACTGTTACCTCAAATAATTCTAGAAGATGCCTCCTTAACAGTATCTAATTTACACACCTCAAAACAAGATATGGTTATACACCTATTTCATTGGACCTTCCAAATAATCTAGCATTTCAAAAAACTTTTGACTACAGTTGGGGTAAGGCACTCAAGTATTAACACAGGGGCATTCAACTCTGGCCAAAGGCTTTACAAGCAATTGGCAAGAAGCCATCAATTTACATACTGTTTTATAAAGCTGAAGACAGTCAGAGTTACTGTTTTAAGCACTTACAAAGCTGCAACTCACAAGAAATCTCCTGTCCCTCAAGGCATTGGTACATCTTAAACTGAGTGACCTTGTCTCAAATGAAGACGGATTTTTGCCTTCCAGTTACAAGTCCCCAAAGGCTGGACTCTCATAAAATACACAGATCAGGATTGTACTGCAGAACTCCACACAAAGCACTCAACAACACCTGTGGTGAACACAGACGGTGACTAAAACAGAGAGAATTTAGGGGCTAAGTATTTCATGTTATTTTTCTAAGTGGATGATTACTTAGAGCATCAACTGAAAATGGAGCCCTTCCTCAGCTTCAGTATAGCATAAACAAAACAGAAGTAGTATTAAAAAACCTTTTATGCTAGTGGATTTTTTGCTAGGTGCCCAAAAGTAAAGCCTCACTGATGTAGCACATACTAAAAGACAGGTAGTATTGTTAGACATATCCAAGACATCTTTTTAACATTTCAATCTGTAATGCTGTTTTATTTTTCCCATTGCACTGCAAATAATTACCTGCCAAAACATCAGTGTTCCGTGCAGCTATTGTTTTCACTTTTATTATTCCTGATTCAGCAGCCTGGAAGAGAAGAAAATAAGTAGTTTAGATGCTGTACCATAAATCAGTATCTACAAAGAAATAAGAATATTGTAGACAAATAAAAAAATATTGTCTCAAGAGCAAAAAATGGTTTTGTAGTGCTTTCAGTAAGCAGAGCTAACGCAGAAGCGAAATCCTTGTAGTTGCTGGAATTCCATTCCAGAATTCCACAGGAAGGGTTATATTCCTATACAAATTATCCCAGGGCAGTAGCATGAAGTTGCCTCTCAGTTCCCCTCAACATGCCATTCAGTCCACACTTAGAATCCCGTACCTTTCCCCGTAAGTACGACCTGGCAGACTAAGAGCATCCCACTCCACTCCCGCACAACTCCAGCGGGACGGGGCCGGACACATGCGGGACGGGGGCCGGACACACGCGGGACGGGGCCGGACACACGCGGGACGGGGGCCGATCACACGCGGGACGGGGGCTGCAGGGGCACAGCCTGGCTGGGTGACCCCCCGGCGCTGCAGGGCCCCGCAGTCTGCGCGGACATCGTCCGGTGGTACCAGGGAACAGCAACCCTCTCTTCAATTGTCCACAAATGCTTCCCTGCACAAGTCACTGAAGTCTTGTTCTCCAATTAAATCAGGTCAAACTGAAAATCACACACAGACTATTCTGAGTTGGAAGGAACCCACAAAGATCATCGAGTTCAAGTCTTAAGTCAATATAACATTGAGGCTTTGCATTTCAAAACTATGACTTCTGACAAGTTGTGTACAAAACACAAAAATACGTTGTACATGGTGCCTCTCCATTTTTAATTCCATTAACAAACTATAAGCCTCTGGAAACAAATAAATAAAAATCAACACAACAGGTTTTCCCAAACACCGGGATGCAAATTGATGGAAAATACTGTTCTGCAAATTTGAAGATACACTTCCCCTTTTATTTCAGCTTCCTGTTTCTGTGCACTTTCCACACTAAACATTCTATTTTTCCTCTGATTTAAAGATGTGTGCTGTCACTACATAAAACAGATTAGAGAAGCAGGCAAGCTGTGGCAGTAGAAACATGAAAGCAGAAGTACATTAAGTTTTACCAAGTTTTAAATATTCCCTTTCCATCAGAACACTTTTCCAACAAAATTTCCCAGAAAGTCAGGTTAAGGTGAGTGTACAAACTCATAGTCAAATATTTTAATTAAGAGATGATACACATATTTCTCAATATAGCTACATAAGAAATGTGGAGCTGAAATTTTCAACTTTTTTTTTAATTTCACAAAATAACATAGACCAAACACTGCCTTAAGATCATTTAAAAGAGAAAGAAATTCTGGAGAGTTATTTAAGTTTTCCTGAAGACAGTGTTTCTACTTCAAAAACAAAGACAATATTAGCCAAAATGCCTGGTTAACACACAACATATTCAAACAAGCACAAAACAAGATGTACATATATATTTTGCATAATTAAAATACGGAGATGAGGAGTGCCTAATGCAGCTCTCATTTATTTTAATTACATTAATTTAAGTGTTGAAGTTCTTAAGTCAATCCCTGTTCCTGTTTAGTTAAAAATTGTCAATTAATTGGGAGGGTTCTTATCACAACAAATTGTTCCTATTAGTTAATATGAACCATTTGTCATAGTCCAACTTCAATTACCTTCTAACTAAAAGTCATCACATCTACTGGAAATTGATTTCTTTCTTGCCAGGAGTGACAAATTGAATCATTCAGATTCAAAGAAATACTAAGCCTCCTCACATGAGTGGCATTCATGAACACCATGCACTTTGCACAGAGAAGGAAAAAATAATTTCCAACATCATGTCTCTCAGCTGTGTCCATACTGACTTTATAGCAAAGAGTATACATTATTTAAAAACATAAGGTCAAACAAAACAATAGTTATTAGACTTTTTACTGCCTCTCTGAATATCACTATTTTTCTTCATGAGATACAGGAAGCCTGCAATTCTCTGCATTATGCTATAGTTTCTATTCAGAATCCCATTTAAAAATGTTTACAGTTAAAAACTAATTACACTGTACACATCCTACAAAAGAAAAATAAAATACTCCACTGCCTATGTAAAAGAGACAACACATTAACACAAAAGGTTACCTCAGCTGATCACAAGTAACCACTATAAAAAATGAGACTATAAACAGTTATCTACCTATTCTATATACATTGACATAAAAGTATGTTTCAGATTGCATCAACTTAACTGGCAAATTAAGAGCTATATTAACAGATTTTATACTGAGAAGCTACATCAATTAATACAGCACCCTGCAGGATACTACCCCATTAGAAAAAGATCTTATAAAACACAAGAAGAGAACCAGCATCATACTGTGTATTTATGGGTACAAATATGATAATATGATAAATATGATAATTTATTTTCACATAAATATAAGGCACAGTGTTTTTAAAGCAGTCAACTCTTTTAGATGTAACATTACCAGCTTCCCTCAGCACTGCAATTAATAGTAGTCCAATTGAGCACGTCATATATCCTTTATTTTAAAAAGAAGCAAGTGCATGTAATTCCTGTAACATAACAAAGCTCAAGCGTGCCTAAAACCTTCAGTCAATTAGATTTTCTATTCTGCTGCTTTAATAACTGTGAAATGAACTCAAATAAAATGCCTCAAACATACACTTGGTTCTTGTTTCTGCTGAAGGAACATCAGCAACCAGTTTGGGGAGGGAAATATTGATGAAGAGCAGAAACTGACTCTAAGCAATAGCACATATTCAAGTCAGTCTCTTCCTCTACTTTGATTTGGTTTTAATCAAACAATCAATAATCTTCACAGCAAAATTCAACAGGACCCTCTGGGCTCAAACACTTGCCTGATCATCTTTCTGCTTCCTGTGAATTTACCAAGTATTTGCTGATTGTACCAGGAACAGAGCAATAGGTGCATCTGAAAGGCATCAGTTCTTCCAATCTGTCTTCTGGGGACGCTGTGGGAGCTCAAACCCAACCGCAGCAGGGAGTCTCCATCACCACAAGACACCACTATAGCTGCTCCGTGACCACAATGAGATTACCTGGCAGCCCAAGAATGGGACTCGTCCTGGCAGCATAAGAAATAATGGCACAGCATATGCTTGAACATTTAACTCCTCCAGGCCTAGACAATCTTGGACCTCTATTGCAATGCGTATGTACAGGAAAATAAGGCACAAGAGGGGTCAGATGGGACGGGATCCGGCAGTACAGCAGTTGCTCCACAGTAATTCCTATGGATTTGTCTCTGCCACGCGGATAAACATGAAAGAGCTACCCTTCTTTCACTGAAAAATAACAAAAAAGTTAACAACTTTTCCTAAGGGAAAGATGACACAAAATTTCACTCCAAAGTGAAAAAGGCACCTGTTTTCTCTGCCATATCGACTACTTCTTTTAAAGTTTCAAAAGAGGTTATCTAAAAAAAATTTTAAAAGGATAAACTTGTTGATTTTCAAAGAAACTGGTATCTCACAATCAGGACCAGAAGTCAGTACCTTTTTTATTTTATTAAGCAAAAAAATATATATTCACACAAAGATATTTAATGTAACAATCATGCACATGCCAATTTATACTAAGGACTGATCTAACATTAAAGATACTTTTGTATGAACTTCTAAGCGTGACAGCATTGTTACCAGAAGATAATAAGATCATGAATTTCCATTGCTAGTGCTTTTGAATGATTGTTTGCATTTTGGTTGTACATTAGAGCAAATTGCTATCCCCAGAGACACTAAAATTGCTGTAAGGTTTGCAGTTCTTTACTACACAAGGCACTGATTTCTCTGTTCTAAAAAGGAAAGCATTCAGGAAAGATGGCTTTTGTTGGTATTTACATTAACTGTTTGCCAACCTTTTAGTAAAACTGAATGAGAATAATATGTCATCTATGGTCATTTCCATAGCTATTACATGAAATAAAGAGATTTTTTTTTAAATCCATCATTATTTGCCTTTCCAACTGGAACATATATCCAATAGTTTAGGTAAAAGATCATCCACTCTAAAGAGCAGTTTCACTTCATTGTTATTCTGGCTTGCTTTGCAAAAGCACATTCTAGACCATTACTGTACTGCTAAACTATTATTTGGAAAAGGACACACTCATAAAAAGCTCCTCACTAAATCAGTCTCATGAAAGCACTCAAGTATACCACATTTGTGTGAAAAAGCACTATACTTGCCCTCTGTGTTTTCATCTTCCTCCCCATGAGTACAATCCCTACTCTGATCCTTCTTTTTTATACATGCTCACTCTACCTGTGACTGAAACTGGTGAATTGCCAGCTCTGATCTAACATTGCTGTGCACTCACAGTGGTTTTTTATGGTGAATTACTTATTATCATTATCTTAGAAAATTGTCATAGAGAAGAAAAAAATAAAAGCATTAACTGATTCTATTACACACTTTCTTCTCTAATTGAAGATACATGATATTGCAGTTTGTGTTTTTTGTTTTTTTAAAAACACAAAACTGTGTTCATTTCCAGCTTTAGTATAACCGTGTTAGTTGCTCTCATATTAAGAGTGCTCTTCCATCTGACAGGAGTGACTACTCCTCTGCTCCACTAATCTTCCAGAATTGTCAGTCTGCAGCACCAGTAGCCAACTCAGAATCCTGAAGGTTAACCAGCAATAAGCCAGGAAAGGTGCCAGTGTTAACTACAGTTCTTCAGAGCTGTTGTCTCTGGAGCTACCTCACTTGATGTGAACATAACCAAACACAAATATTTACTAGCAAAGTTTTCATTTGACAATAAAAATACTACACCTCAGCTGGAAAAACCATCACACATAAATTAACAGAAAAAAATCAGAATGCATTGAAATAGAGAACTTGCCCTTGAACTTTAGTGCCATACTTCTGACATAACAAGCATTATTCTACATTAAAAAAAAAACAACAGCCTGTTTCAGAACTTTAGTAGATGTGTACTTGAAGTTCAAACTAATTTTGCATTCAGCTTGTTGATCATAACAGATGGGACCTGTGAACTTTTGAGGCTTTGCCACAAGTACTACATTCAGAGTCACCCAGTCAGAGACAGCAGTGCCCATTTGCCAGGCACCTCGTAAAGAGAAACAACAGTTGACAGTCTGGGCACAGCTGACAGTCTGGGCACTGGTTGAGAACTGGAGTCACCAAGAATTTACAACTTCTGCTACAGGTTTCCTGTATAATCTTCAAGAAGCCATGGGAGGCAGATGGGGATTAAACCAGCTTTTAAGATGCAGAAATTTAACTAGTTAGACTTCCATTACAATGGATATTGCCTCTACTGAATGCTCCTTAATTCTCGAAGCTAATTCAGCTGACCTGCTAGTAGGGGCTCAATACAGAGGTCTAAGCTCAGGCCTCTGCATCCAAGACAAGTACCGCACACAGCAGAAGTCCATGCTCTTCTGGGCCAGCTGCTGGAAGCCAAGGAAGAAACATTATTGCATCTTAGGTGGTAACGTAAAACACTTAATGTGTAGGTGATAGAGTGAATCAGTCCCCTGGCTATATGGTGTTCTGAGTAGTTATTTGGATCTACCGACAGTACTCCCATAACCAACCAAACCTGCACAGACAGACAGAGATACTGGAACTTTCAACCATTTTCTTTATTCCTTAAATTGCAAGGCATTACATGATGGAGAAAGTGAGAAAGTGGGTCCATGTGCATGATGTGAATCACTTCTGAACACACGACATTTCTTCTCAAACAACTAAAATGATGACATGAAGCTTAGAATGCATTTGAATAGATGATGATCCCTTAGAAAAACAAGAGATCACTTTTAAATACATAATTATGAAAAAATATATACTAGAAAGACCCATATTTGTGGGATGATGGATAGGGTTAAATCTAGAGGAGATTCAGAATTCTAGAGTAAAAAGCAGCTGCAACTCCCTGGACAGACCGAGGCTGCCATGCTCCCCAATACAATGACAATCATCTGCTCAGAGGAACAGAATAGAGAGGGGATTGAAATGGAGACTACGTGGTCCCCCTCCATTCAAATCCCAGAAGAATGGGGAAACATTGCAGTACTGAGACCGTACAGTACCTGTCTGATGAGGGAGAATCAAGATGTTCTGCTGCTGAAGGAAAGAACCATGTTGAACTCCCTCCTCAGATGCCAAGCCACGACCACCCTTCCCCGTCCCACCCCCCCAGATTAGGTACACCAATCAGAAATAAAAAGTATTTATAACTAGAGCCACTCAAACTCCAACCAAACATAAAGAAAATTGTATAAAAGTAAGTTGGGGAGAGGGGGAAAGTGGGAGAAGACTTCCACTGAAACTGCTGGGATCAGTTGATGGGCTGAGCCCATCTTCACCTCCCCAGAGGGATGCCTTGGGTGTGAAATAACTTCTATGTGCGTTAAATGCTGTTTTTAGGACGAGAGCTTTTGCTTGTGCTTACTCCATAGCATACTAGTAAACTGCTTCACATCAGAGCTTGTGCTTGCTTAATATATGTATCAGCAGATTGCCTTAAAACATATTTTTGCAGTAGACACTATCACTGACAACCTTCAAACCTTATTAACCTGTCACAACCTGTATTAACAAAGCGTTATTCCATGAACTGTTAAAGTGAGTCCTTGCAGTTGCCAGCAGCAGGTAACACATTGGCAGGACCTGCTGAGGGGTCTTCACTCTGTTGAGTCCCTCCTAAAAGGGTGGTCAAAGTACCCTCTAACCTTGTGAATCTGTTGGTGAAGGGTCTCCTGACAAGACACTGACAGACTGTGGGACACCAGGGTCTAGACATTCCTGGGCGTACCAACAGGCAAAAATCTAAACTTCCACTTTTCACGTGACAGTATCGAATAAAAAACACTGTAAAATGAATGAATTCAAAACATGAAGCTAGCAGATGCAGCAAGTAAAGATGAAGACTTGTAAAAGAAACTGAAGGAAATATTAAGGATCACCCGTTTCAGGTTACCAGCTCAGCTTTGGGCTGGCAATTCAAGTAATCTCCAGTCACATGCACAAAACACATGCTTAAGTGTAAGCTGCCCAAGTATGACAACTTGCATTTTAAAGAGCATTGTTTGTCTATTTCAAAAGAACCTTTAAAATATTAGTTAAGTGAATACCTACTAAAAGTAGATTAAAAACTCTACAGCATTTCATCCTTCTTAACTAATGCTGTGAAAACCTGAAAATAAACCAACCTGGAAAGTTCAGAGTAGGTTAAGTTCCCTGTAGGCTAAAGTGTCAGAATTATTTCATCCATTTTATTCCAAAAGTAAAGGAGGAAACCCAAAAACTTGGCTACCCCTAGAGAAAATGGTCTATGTACAAAGGTTTATTCGGCTTGTCCTTTTACCACTAGAGTAGCATGAACACAAAGCACTCAGAAACCACTCAGTGACAGTAGTACATCAAGTCACTCAGATGCCCAAATCACAAGGCATTTCAGCACATCATTTTCTTTCCCAGCCTTCTCCAATTGGAGCACTGCACTACGTTCAACAGAATTTCTGAAGTATTACTACTGTTACAGAACAAACAGCTAATATTCATACATTTGTAACTGTTCCCTCCAGTTGCATTAGGAATCCTAATGATCACTTGGACATTACAAACAAAATTAACTGCCCCTGATCTTTCTAATGTATGTTTAACTCTTGCAATACATCCTGATGTTTAGTTTCGTACAGCTATTCAATGACATCAGAGGTTTCCTAAAAAGGACAAGATTCCCAACTAATTATTTGGCATTAGCTGTAAACTGTGTTCAGGATCAGCACATCATTCCTAAACGAGAATTAATTAACCCAGGGGATTAAACTGTTATCTGTGTCACTCAGTGCAAACAAGTCAGGACTCCAAAGGAAGAAATGTATGAATAATACCTGTCCTCACGCAACACAATACAGAGACTCTCAGAAAGGGCAAATCCCATCTCTTGTCTCAGCTACTCCACACCACTTCTACTGTAATTATAAAATTTAAAGTTTACTTTGTCCAAAAGTTATTAAAATCCTAACTTTTTAACTTTTAACTTAAGAATGTTTTAAGGCTACTTGCCTGCAAGTAGAGTTACCTTACAAAAGGAAAAAATAACATTGCAAAATTGGATTCTATTATTTTTCTAGATTCAGGAAATTACTACACAGTTTCAAAAATACGTCTGTATGCCAAAGGCACACACAACTCAATAAACAGCTAAACAAAAGCAATGCTGCTTTTTCAAACAAAGATCTGGTAAAAAAACCCAGTGAGGGTATTAAAAGCTTTCCTCCAGGAGTCTCAAGGGAGCATTTCAATTGACCAAAGTATTCAAGCCTAATTCTGTGCTGCTCTTCCAGGTAGAGGCAAGTTGAATACTACTTCTTTTCCAGCCCTACTATTCCAAATCACCACAGCAAGAAATATCCTAAAACATGCAGGCACCTGCAATCCGTGACACAACTCCAAGCAGAGGGCACACCCTGGCCCTTGCCAAGCTGATCCTGATACAGTCCTTGTCTGCCTCAACCCCACCTGCCATCTCCCTTCCCCTCTTCTACCAGCACAAATGTGCCTGTAACTGTGCAGGGAGCTGGATAAGAGGTAATTTTTGTGGTATTTTTTAAACCTGTTTTGGTTTTACTGCTGTTTAAAAGTCAAGAAAAAACCTGAGTCAACATAGAGACTTACAAGCCTTACAAGCTGAAACTGCTTGGCTGGATCTGTGTAAACAACAGTTACATCTGACTGGAATTCAGGCTGCAAGGAACTTTTGGGAAGAACTTATTTTCCCTTTTAACTCCATTACTTCCATTAATTATACATATTTTCCCCTTGTATTTCTAAGTTTTTTATGCAGTGAAATTATCTTACCGAATCAGATGCAGCTTACTGAAGAATATTTTCATTCTGTAGTAAGAAACAGTGGGCAACCTACTTAGCACATTGAACTATTTTCCATTTTGTGATAAGACAAAATTCTTACACCAGTTCACTCAAGAGAGCACAACCAACCTCCCACAAACACAGGGCAGGATAGCAAAAGTGCAATCACTAGCAGGTTAAAATAGTTTATAAAGCTCTGTGCAGGCAGCACACGATTCAGTGCAGTGTTAGCAGCATTACAACACTCTCTAGTAAAGAGCAGATCTTAGACCCACTGTAATAACAACAACAGAATAATGAGCAGGTAGTAGTGTTATCTAGGAGAAACACCAGCTTACTTAGATAACAGAACACAACTGATGCCTGTACCAAAAGCTGGTTCATTCTCTGTAATTTCAAGCTCCAAAAGATACTGTTTAGTTTACACTTGCTCTGAGAGCTTCTATCCCATCCATGGTGTCTATTTCTCTAACTGGGCAACAGAAACACATTGTGAGAATACAAACACACTTTTAAGCAACGTCCTTATTTGTATGTCTGCCAGTATAAACAGGTTTAGCATAATGCAGACATGACCATGAAATCACTTCTTGGTGATCACTTCTGTAGTCAGTGCTGATCTGAGGAGGTATCAAACAGAAAAACCATTGAATAACAAACAGATGTGAGTCTGAAGCACAGCAGTAACAGGTATTCCCCACACCCTTAAGAAAAGTAAGTCTGTTATGTTAGTTAATCCCCAAACATCATCAAGCAACAGAATTTCAAACCCACAGACTCTTTCAACAGCTGCCATTCTTACACCATTAAATGGCATAACCTAGGAAAATCCTGCTCAAGTATTATTTGTCACACAGACCAAAAATGAGGTATGGATGCTTCAGAGTAAACAATATATCCTGTTATTTCTTAGTTAAAAGCTCTAAGAGGAAGGAAGTTTGCCACATATTTGTCTCATAACTTTACATTGGAAGAAACTCAGCAATTTCAACATTTTTTAACAGATAATCACAGTCAGCAAAATCAGACTCTGCAATCATAAGTAACTAGACTTACAATGACATATCCACATAAATGTAACTTACTAAGAAAACTTTAAAAACTCAAAAGTAATAGCAAAATATGAGATGAAAGTACTTAATACAGCAAAGAGTTCCAGTTCCATTTTCAATAATGGTTTATTAAGACCTAGCTCCTAACTGTGGATAAGATCTGGATTCCACAGCTGGCTGTCCCCTTTTCTGCTGCATTCAAGCCTCACCCTCATCCTCCCTCCCCAGAAGTCCAATAAAGTTCTTTAGCTGTGTCATCTACATGCCTGTTCAAAGAATCATTTAATATTGTTTTGGTCTCTCTGTACCTAACAGATACTGTTTACAAATGCATTAGAAAGATGTTTTAAAAAACTAAATTAGCCTGAAATTCAGTATGAAAACCAAACCTGTTTTAATAATACAAAGGCTCTATTTTTTTGTTCATACAACTGTCTAAATCCTCACAGCATTAATTAAAAAAGGATTTGCTCAAGTTAATCATCTGAGCAACAAGCAGAATTGAGACCTACATTACTACTTTTATCAGCAGCCAACCTATCAGCTAAACTCACTTTACAGAATTTTAACACTATTAATACCAAAACAAAACAAAAAAGAACTAGAACAGACAAATCATTTTAGAAGTGGCGGATAATAACAAATAACTTTGAGCAACATTTCTACTACGTCACACACGGGAAAGATTATTAGAAGCAGTTTACCTTCATAAAGTACCTATCAAATCTAACAACTATGATACATCTCATAACTATTAATTTTGGACTGGAAGTTTTTCAATAGCTTTGTCACAGTATGTTAAATGTATTGAGTGACACGAAAGCACACACATCACCTGCAAGATAAACTCATAAATTACAATGCATGAAGAAGTGATGAGGTGAGTGTAGTTTCACTGCAAGTAAAAAAGTAAGATTGCAAGTAGTAGGAATTTGTTTTAAAAAGCCTGTGCTTAAACAAGGTTTAAAAGCCTGGTGCTGTTCCAATTCAGCAAGAATAATATACCATTCTTCTGATCACTCTAGCAGAATCTAATTATGTTCAGATCAAATACATGCAATTAAAATATCTGTTTAACAGCTTAGATTTGACAAAAAAGGACGCCCGTTCCTCTAAAACTAGAACAAAAAATGGCTTCCAGAAGTGAGGAAGTCAGATCATTTCCTGTGACTGTATCATACATCCTACTGTACAACCTCTTTCTCCTCAGACTCCCTGTAAGAGTCCCCAACTCATAGCAGAAAGTCCCACATCTTTTATAAACACCTCCAGTACTATTCCATAAATCTATCCAGACTCCAGACAACTGTGAAACACTTCGTTAAGTGTTTTCAATGAAGAAAGCTATGCAAATTGCCATCAAGATATAAAAGGGAACAACACAAAAGTCGAACTCACACAAGAATATGATAAACATGCTGAACAAGTGCCAAGAACTACACATGTAGTAGTTACTATAATATGCAGCATGGCAAATGTAACGAAGCAGTAGTAAAAATACTAGCTTAAGAATAACATTGCCCGTCTCCTTTAGAGATCTTAAAAGAAAGTAAACATTAACACAATGAGGAAACTTGTTCAGAGGCTGAACAACTTAGTCACACAGTAATACACACAAGAAAGCAGAACTGGCACCCCCACCTCCCTCCAAAACACACATGCAGATTTCTATTCAACTGACCACAACTTTTTCCTAGTTACATGTGACCACACACAATTCCTCGGGACTGATCACTACTTTCTCCTGTTTTTCTGAGACCACACAAAATTTCTCTAATGCACCAGCACTCTTCTGCAATCTCCAATCGTATATAACATGCTCTGCCACAGCGTGTCACTTCTTGCCTTTCAAAACAAGAACAGTCATTACCTTCAGGTCATCTGTTAAAGTGTGTAATACTCCATACAACATTAAATACGCTGTCACTGAATTGGAACTCGAGTCACATTACATATGCAATTTCTCTCTTCAAAGCTTCTGGATCTGCAGTTTAATCTGAGTTAATGGCATTAGTACTTTTACTCCCACTATTGCACAGAAAACTTTTTTTTAAACGGCAAGTCACAAACTACAGATAGGGAAAAAATTAAACTGACTGTATAAACACAATAGAGAAAAATATGGTTAAAATGTATAATTTCTGTCAGCGAGAAAATTCTGATTGCCCTTCAGCTAAAGTAATCCTGCCCATCAAGATTACTGAGGTCCCAGGCTGCACAGCATAAACTGAGGTTTGAAAAATAAAGCATACAACCTTACTGGCGTAAGTTTGTTAATGGGATTTTTCAGCAGGGAGAAAAAAGGGAACCCAAACTTCTGTGTCTCCAAAGCTTCCTCGGTTGTACCCACAGTGCTGGAACCCCAAAAGGAAGGGGTACACTGGCGATCCCCGCAGTTCACACGCAACGATGAGGAATAAGCCACGTCGACCCGGGGGCTACAGCGGCGTGTGCCTCGGCACAGGAGCAAGGCTGGCCCCGAGGGGCGACCTGGGCGGCCCCGGCCCGGCCCCAGCGCAGCGCCGGGGCTGAGTGCGGCCCTCCCGGCTCCCGCTCGCTCCGTGTCCGCCCAAGCTCCGGCACCGAGTTCGCCGCGGGCGAGTTTTCCCCGCACGGTGGTACCGAGAAAGCCAAGCTGAACTTTGTCTTTGCCCCGGAGGGCGACGGGGGTGCAGCGGTGCCGCCCCCGCTTCGCCCCTGTCAGCACGGCGTGTGCCCGCCAGCCGCGCTCCCCGCGGGGCACAGCCCGGCCGGGCGCGCGCTGACAGCCGCGGGAGCGGGACACGGGCACGGCGGCAG